>VDFB02000008.1:355872141-356057152 GCA_007258455.2 Sequoia sempervirens | reverse complement strand
GAGCAGAGGTGTGACACAGCCTCTTCCGAGAGATCCGAGAGATCCTGGGACGTCCGATGGTGGTACAGATACTGGTGCGAGACCTGCTCCTTCTGGTGGGAGTACTACTTGAGATTCTATGTGTAGCCATTGAGATTTATACAGCCATTTTTGACATGATGTTAGTTTTATTCTTTTCAGACTTCATTGTATACTTTGACAGGTGACGAGATATATATGTGCAGCGGTTCGATTGATCTCTGATATGATTTTACATGATTTATGTGATGGATGCATTGATTTTATGATATTGATGTGATGGATGTATGGATTTATGATGTATTGATGTGATGGATGTATGGACTTTATGATGTGATGGATGCATTGATTTTATGATGTGATGGATGTATGGATTTTATGATGTATTGATGTGATGGATGAAATGATATTGATGATGTATTTATCTTCTTATGAGATGTAATGTATGATTATAAAATGTGATTGATGATGTATGGAAATGTGATAAATGAATATGTGATATGTGTTAAGTGTATGATGAATAATGAGATGTGAATAGAATGATTTAAGATAAAATGTGATTTAAAATGTAATGACAAATGAGTAGATGATTTTTAATGAATGATGAGATGTAAATGTAAATGAAATGTAATGATGAATGGAATGATATTTAATGAGATTGAATGTAATGATGTGATGAATATGTAATGATAAATGATGTATGGATAAATGAAATATGTAATGATAAATGTATAGATATAAATGGAATAATATGTATGATGAAGATGTAATGCAATAAAATGTAAATGATATGTGATAGATGTAATTTAATGATGTATGATGAACATGTGATGATGAATGGAATGATATTTAATGAGATTGAATGTAATGATGTGATGAATATGTAATGCAATGATGTATGGATAAATGAAATATGTAATGATAAATGTTTAGATATAAATGGAATAATATGTATGATGAAGATGTAATGCAATGAAATGTAAATGATATGTGATAGATGTAATTTAATGATGTATGATGAACATGTGATGATGAATGGAATGGTGTAACATAACGTGTATATGATGTCACGAAATGATATTTTTATTGTGAATTTATGCATGTGTCAAGTATACTCAGCCGTTAGTAAGAAAAAGATAACATCATTTTGCGATTGAATCATTGTAACTTGTGCCATCCGTTTCTGCAGATGAATTTATGAATGCAATCTATGTTAACCATGCAAATGTCTATTTCATTAATGCAAACCTAAGTGTCACTTCAATAATCATTTAATCTGCTTTGTATCATCACTGAGCTTTATTATTTTTAAAATGTTGAAAGTGAATACAAGCATCAATGATATGAGATAGACCAATGATGACCTGAGTATTTCTTTCATGATTTTTGATATTGCAAGCGAACACAAGCATCATGGTATGAGATAGACCAATGATGACCTGAGCATTTCTTGCGTAAACAGACAGGAATTAATCATTTCCTTAAGTGAATCAAAATGTCATCCATGATACTTGGTAGAGCACTTCCTGCGACAATTCACAAAATAATAACGACTAATTCACAAACAACAAACAAAGAAAAGATATCATTCCGCTTCCTTACTTCTCTAGTTCAATACATCATTGAGTCTCTCTAAAGAAATGATAATCAAATGATAAAATGAAAAGTACAACAATTCCAATTCTACTTAATGTATTTTCAAATCATTATTCAGATTAGATCATCAGTGTCGAGATGTGTGTGCTGATGTGTGCATGATTTTTCCAAATGTTTTGACCAAGTGATGCAACCTAAAAGACCTACCCTAGGGGTCTCGGGGACTGATCAAAGATTATTCTTGCCTACGTTATACACGCAGAGACCACGTAGTTCGACTGACACAGACTCCACTTTTTGACTGATGCAGACTCTATTTTTGTGTTTTTGATTTTCTGATGTTTTTGGATTTTGGATTTTCTGATGTTTTGGATTTTGATGGGTTTTCTGATGTTTTTGGATTTTGATGGGTTTTCTGATGTTTTTGGATTTTGATGGGTTTTCTGATGTTTTTGGATTTTGATGGGTTGCCACTTGATGTTGTTATGTTTAACTGCCCTTCCATGCAAGCTGAAAGCCTACTTGTACCAGATAACATTAGGATGTTGCCCCCAAGCTAAGGTAAAACATGGTATCCATGCTATGATATGGATAGTGATGATCTCAAATGATAGAAGGAAATGATATGAAAGGAAACAATCGTAACAACACTGCACCTAATAGATAGGGGAGCTCTGGTGAAAATCACAAGTAACGCCTGTTTGCCAGGTTTTCATCACTTGTTTTTATTGTGTCCTCTTTCTTTTTCTTTTCTTTTTTTTTTTTTTATTATTATTATTATTATTTTTTCAATATTTCTCTCTTTTTCTGTCATCATGACACCTGTTTGCCAGGTTTTCATCAAGACAACTTTATTGACCGTGCACTAGATATCCTCAAGTGTAGAATCGCCGGAGATGAATGTGTTCATGGGCTCCTCCAACATGTCTCCCTCTGGTGTAGACAGTCGATATGCTCCTGATCCATAGACTGATATGATAACATAAGGTCCTATCCAGTTAGGTTCAAACTTTCCCTTCTTTTCTCTGTCTGCTTGATTTCTAGGGTTTTCCCGTAGGACCAAGTCTCCAATCTGGAAGACTCTAGGTTTAACCCTATGATTATAGTTTCTAGACATCCTTTGTTGATAGGCTGTTAAATGATTAACAACTTGTTGTCGATGTTCATCAAGTAGCTCTAGTTCCTGAAGTCTAGAGACCCTATAATCTTCATCTGAAATGAGTCCCTTTAGTGAAACTCGAAGGGATGGGATTTCTACCTCAATAGGCAAAATTGCTTCTGATCCATAGACAAGAGCATATGGTGTAGCTCCTGTTGGTGTTCTGATGCTTGTCCTGTAAGCCCAAAGAGCAGGGTTTAGCTGAACATGCCAATCACGTCCCACTTCATTTACAGTCTTCTTGAGAATTTTGAGGATTGTTTTATTTGAAGCTTCTGCCTGTCCATTACCTTGAGGGTAATATGGGGTTGAAAAGCGATGTTGGATGTGGAACTTTTCACATAGCTCTTGGACGTCTTGGTTCTTGAAAGGCCTGCCATTATCTGTGATGATTGACTGGGGTATCCCATATCTACAAATGAGATAATTAAGAATGAAAGATGATATTTGCTTTCCAGTGATTGTGGTTAAGGGAACTGCCTCCACCCATTTTGTAAAATATTCGGTGGCTGTGATAATGAACTTGTGTCCATTAGATGAAGATGGGTGGATTTTCCCTACCAAGTCTAGTCCCCACTGACAGAAAGGCCATGTAGTTGCAAATGGATGTAGCTCTTGTGCTGGTGCATGTATAAGATTGCCATGGATCTGGCATTTTGCACATCTTTTTACAAATTGATAAGATTCTTGCTCCATGTGTGGCCAGTAATATCCCAAACGAAGGAGTTTCTTGGCCAAAGATAATCCACTTGAATGTGTACCACAAATTCCTTCATGGACCTCATGTAAAGCGGAAGCGGATTCGTCATGTTCTAGACAACGTAAAAGAGTACCATCTAGGCCTCGACGGTAAAGGGTGTCAGCAATAATGGTATGTTTGGCAGATTGGTGTATGAAGTTGCGCTTTTGGTTGCGAGAAAGATCTGGTGGTAAGACATTATCTTTCAGATAAGTATAAATGTCTCCATAAATGGAGGATTGGGCCCTATCCAAAAGGCTTATGGTTTGGGATTTGGGATTTGTGTATGCAGGATTTGATACTTGTTCTACAATAAATCGATAACGATCTTGCATTTCAGGCATTTGTAGAAGAGATGCTATTGTGGCCATGGCATCTGCTGCTTTGTTCTCTGATCTTGGTATCTGCTCAAATTTGATTTCTATGAAGTATTTTTGTAGGTCATCCACCAGCCTTTTGTACAAAATCAGTGTGTCATCCTTAGTTTGATAATCATTATTGACTTGATAAATGATTAACTGGGAGTCTCCATACACCTGTAGTTCTGTGATCTTCCATTCAATAGCTACTTTCATTCCAAGGATCAAAGCTTCATATTCTGCCACATTGTTAGTGCAACGGAAGGTAAGCCTGTATGATCGCGGGATTGTGTGCCCAAGAGGTGTGACAAATAAAATTCCCGCTCCCGATCCATGTTGTGTGTAGGATCCATCGAAGTAGAGTTGCCATGGTTGTGTTGTTATATTGAGGATATCTGCATCGGGAAATTCCATGGTCATATGATGACTGTCAGATAATGGAGCTTCTGCTAATTGATCGGCGATGGCTTGTCCTTTGATAGCTCGCCTTTCCACATAATGAATATCAAACTCACTGAGGAGCATGACCCACTTTGCCAACCTTCCTGTTAAAGCTGCTTTGCTCAGTAAATACTTGAGAGGATCAATTTTTGCAACAAGCTTGATAGTGTGAGTAAGCATATAGTGTTGCAATTTTTGTGTTGCAAATACTACTGCTAAGCATGATTTTTCAATGAAGGTGTAGTTTACTTCATGTCCATTGAGTGTCCTGCTGATATAGTATATAGCCTGTTCCTTTCCTTCATTATCTTCTTGTGCTAGCAAGGCTCCTAAAGAAATGTCTGTTGTTGCAATATATAATAATAATGGCTTGTCTTCACTGGGTGGTACCAAGATTGGTGGTGTTATCAGATAATGCTTGATTTGATTGAAGGTACTCTCACACTGTTCATCCCATTTGAAAGGCACATTTTTATGCAAGAGATGGTTGAACGGATGACACCGATCTGCTAGTTGGGAGATGAATCTTCTGATGGACTGTAGTCGGCCTTGTAGAGATCTTAATGTGCTGATATTCTTAGGAGGTGGCATTTCCATAATGGCCTGGACTTTTGCCGGATCTACTTCAATACCCTTTGTAGAAACTATGTATCCTAGGAGCTTTGCTGATGTTACTCCAAAGGCACATTTCTTTGGATTCAATCTGACTTTGAATTTTTCCAACCTGTCAAATATTTTGGCCAATATCTCTAGATGTCCTTCCCTGGTGTAAGATTTTGCTAAGATGTCGTCCACATAGTCCTCCATGAAGGTATGCATCATGTCGTGGAAGATTGTTGTCATAGCCCGCTGGTATGTAGCTCCTGCATTCTTTAACCCAAAAGGCATGACATTCCAGCAGAAGGTGCCCCATGGACATGTAAAGGCTGTCTTTTCTTGGTCTTCAGGAGCTATCTTGATTTGATTGTATCCTGAAAATCCATCCATGAGTGATAGCATTTTATGGCCGGCTGTGAGATCTACAATCATGTCTATGTTTGGCAAAGGAAAATCATCCTTTGGACATGCTTTATTTAAATCCCGGAAATCAGTACATATTCTGATGGTGTTATCTGGCTTTGAAACAGGCACAATGTTGGATATCCATTCCGCATAGTCAATAGATCTGATAAATCCAGCATCAAGTAATTTCTTCAAGTCATTTTTCACTAATAATGCAACATGTGGATGCATTTTTCTCAGCTTCTGTTTTACTGGTTTAGTGCCATCTGGTAAGGATAAGTGATGCATAATGAGATCTGTGTCCAAGCCTAGCATGTCAGAGTATGACCAAGCAAAATTGATGCATCGTTCTTCAAAGAATTTGATAAAATCTGGCTTTTCTGTATCTGTCATGGATGCGGCTAGGTGTAATATTCTTGCTTTTTCCGCTGTGCCAATATTAATAGACTGTGTGGGTTCTATTAATACTGATGACCTGTCATGGTAATATTGCGGGAGAATGTCAAACCTTCCATCCTTTGGTGCCTCAATGAGGTTTTCGCCATCAGATGCGTTCTTTATTTTTACTATTTTAGGATCAAATACTGCCATAGAATGGTTTTCACCATTGGATCCATTTTTTTCTTTCATATTTTTGCAACTGGAAGGTTTGGCATCCTCCTGCCTAAAAGCATCATTAAAAGAAGTATTGGTAGAACAAGTATCAGATTCCTCACAGCAAAGGTAGTTAATAATGGAGGAGTCATTGTCAAAAACAGGGAGATTAATAGGATGTTGGGCTTCCCATTCGATAAGTTCGGGATGTAGTAAAGGCAATGAATCATTAGATGGGTTGAGGTCAGCGATTGTGAAAGCTCGGACGGAAATGTCGTCTAGGTTGTCTATGGTTATGTCGAGGCCTACAAAGGCATTTTCTTCCACATCATTTATCTCAATCGATGTCCGTTCATCTTCACTTGAGTCATCGAAATTTTGTGTTTCAAAAACAATAGGATTAAAACTTGAGCTTTGACCCTCCTCGTGATTGAGGGTATACTTTTTGATAATGTCAATCTGAATATCTTCATAGGAAATTTCTGATAAGTTGTCCCACTCATACTCATTTGAATCTGTTTCAGAATTATCTCTTATTTGAAGAATACGCTCCACAGTTTTATTGGTGATTTCTGCTCTTGCTTTTTCTGTGTATCCTAGTCCAGTTTTTTCCTTATGTTGGAGCGTAAGAGGCTGGATTGGTTCTATTATGCCTTGTTTCCTTAATCCAAGAGGTCCCTGTCCTGAATATCCCATCTTCTCAAGAATAGTTTTTCCTTTCCCATATTGAGTTGTCTCTATGATGTTACTTGTGGAAGCGGGGGCTTCCTCATCTTTATAAAGCCAATTTAGTATGGCCTTATCTTCTGATTCTTCATCTAAGCTCCCAGCTTTTACAAATCTGCCATCTAATGCTGTTGTAGATTGTTCTGAAGTGTGGGTGTTTGTAGATGGCTGTCCATATGTTTGTAAAGAGGGTAATATTTGTGATAGATGAAATGAGTGTCCAACACCATATTCACTAATTCCTTTGTCACTTATCTGTACTTCCTTGGTGAATTGATGTGAGAGTGGAGCCAATTGTTCTCCAACATTTGAAGAGTTAGATTGTGTCATCCTTATCTCTTGTGATTTTTGTTGTTTTGGAAGCCACTTTGAAATGAAACTTTGCTGTTGCTCACTATCTGATGTGCCAACTTCTCTATTGTTAGGTATGAATGTATCCTGAGATGTCTTCAATGTATGACAAGCTTGGGTGTCATTGTAGTCTGCTGTGATAGTTACTTCCTATCCATTGACGGGAAATTTTAGGCATTGATGATAGGTAGACGGTACTGCTTGCATATCATGGATCCAAGGGCGTCCCAATAGTATGTTGTATGTCAGTTCCCTATCTAAGACTTGGCAAACCACTTTTTGGACAGTAGGCCCAACTTGAATGGGTAATATGATCAATCCTGTAGAGGACCTTTCTTCTTCATCATATGCTTTGATTGTGATTTTTCTTCTGGTATCAATGGCTTCATCTGAGTATCCTAGTGCACGAATCAGCTTTAAGGTACAAATATTTAAACCAGCCCCTCCATCTATCAGGACACGTTTTACACGATGTTTGTGGATAAGGACTTCAATGTGAAGGGCAGAATTATGCGGGTGGTTGAGTGATACATCATCATGTTCAGAAAATGAAAGGCAATGAGGTGCAGATAGATGTCCCACCATAGCTTGGAATTGACACACATCCAGATTGTTAGGTACTGTAGTTGATACGAGAGCTTGTTCAAGAACCTCTTTGTGTGATGGGGAGATCTTCAAAAGTTCCAAGATTGATATTTGAGCTGGTATTTTCTGCAATTGATCGATGAGATTATATTGATTGGAGGGGGGATCCACTGATGGGGATGATATTGATGCTCCTTTCAATATAACTTTGGATTGCGCCCTTGTTGTGGCATTAACCGGTTGGTACTCTTGTTTCCCTTTGAGTGTGACTACATTGATTTGGTTTTCGGATTTGTCCATATGTTGTACCAATTTGGTAGGTGTAATGTCATTTTTCTGGTTGATTTGATTGCATAACTCTTCATCCTCTTTGGTAGCAGAAAGACAAAGGATTGTTGCGTCATAAACATAACCAACGTTTTTACCTTTGGTGTTTGTGGAAGAAGATTCTCCCTTTTGATAATTGGGTAGAGGATTTTTGAATGTTGTATGATCCTTGTTTGTTTGAGGGCCCTCTACAAATACTTTCTTTTGATCTATGAGGTCTTGTACCACATGTTTTAATTGCCAACAATTTTCAGTCATGTGACCTTTATTTTGATGATAGTGACAGTAATGTAAGTCATTCCACCATGATGGTTTGACTTGAGGGTCCCAATTTCTAGCCTCTTGCACTTGAATGAGTTTTTCGTTTAAAAGTTCTTTGAGGACTGATTCCAACGATTGTCCTAATGGCGTGAATTTTCGTTTATTGGAGGGTCGTTGGAATGATTGGGTTTTCGTTTCTCCACTGTTTTGATTATTTCCTTGGTCACTACTTTGTTTGATATTAAAACCATTGTTTTGTTTGTTTGTAGTAGTTGGTGTCAAGGTGAATACTGGTTTAGATGTATGTGCATCGACTATGGTATCGGTATTCTTGTTCTTTTGCCAAAATCTTGGCTTTTCGTTGTTGCTGTTAGAGGAATGGTTATTGTTTGAACCTTCAGTGAAATGTTTGATTGTTCCTCTTTTGATTAGAGCCTCTTCGATTTTAAGCCCTTTTTCGATAACTTGTTCAAATGTGGATGGACATTGTAAGTCCAATCTGTAGTTCATGTCATCTACTAAGTTATCAATGAACATCTCTATCTTCTCCTCCTCAGGAATAGATCTAGGGTATTTAGCAAATAGCCTTCTCCATCGTTGGAGAAAAGAGAGAAACTTTTCGCCCTTTGCTTGTTTTGTGTTGTAAAGTTCTTTTAAGGTTACCCCATGTTGGATGTTGAATGAGAAGTGTGTTATGAACCTATTGATTAGTTCTTCAAAGGATTGAATTCCAGGTTCTAATTTAGAAAACCACTCCATGCAAGTGTTTCCTAGGCTTCTTGGAAATAACCGTAGTAAGTAAGAGTCCTCGTGTGCGAACTCTATGCTCATAGCTCGAAATTCTCGTACGTGGTCAAACGGATCAGTTCTCCCATTGTATTTGTTGTATGTTGGGTACTCACAATACCTTGGAAATGGTATCATGTTGATGCTTGAGTCAAATGGATAAGGGCAAATGTCTTGTAATAGATACCTCTTTGTTGGCCCTTGTTGGATATTCTGGAATTGTAATTGTAACTATTGGATTTGTCTTGTCAAAGCATCTATTTGATTTGGATTCTCTATATTAGTTGAGTTAGGTGTGGTTGCTTCCTTGAGTTGATTGACATCAAAGTCTTTAGGAAGCTTAGCACCTTTGTCAGCTAATAAGAGAAGATACTTTTCCATGTCTTGCTCTAGCATCTTTTCCATAAATTTATGGAAATGAGGGTCTTGTTACACTTTCTCGATTTCTTCTGCAGTTATTTCCTTCTCATGTGAGTTAATAAGAGGATCAGTGTTGTTATATCATCCCCAAGGGTTTTCTTCAGTCATGTCTGCTATTTTTTCGTTTTCTTGTTCTTGTTGTTTTTGATATGCTGCTCGCGTGAAGACAGGCATACAAAACGTTAAAAGGTTTACCCTAGACTTTGATTTTGGATTTGATTGGATAAGTGTCAAGTTGTTGATTTAAAATCTAATTTTGTTTTGTCTAGTTTCGTGATGAAAGGATGATAGGATCCTTGATAGGAAATTTTGACAGAAAATCTTAGATTTTGGTGATAACGACACTATGCAAGATGCTGCAAGATTTAGGTATAGGGGTAAAGCTTTTTCTTTTTGTATGACTATTGTGTTCTGGACTGTAAAAAAAATGTTTTGAACTGATAGAAACCTTGTATTTGATATGGGCAAGCTGATAGAATGTCCTATTAACTCTCTATTTTTTGGGTTTTATGGCGCGCTAAAACAGATACCGGGCGCGCTAAAATAGAGACTAGGCGCGCTGAAATAGAAACCGGCCGCGCTAAAACAGAGATCAGAGGTGCTAAAACAGAGACTAGGCGCGCTGAAATATAAACCGGGCGCGCTGAAACAGAAATCGGGAGCGCTAAAACAGATACCGGGCGCGCTAAAACAAAGACTAGGCGCGCTGAAACAGAGACTAGGCGCGCTGAAACAGAACTCAGGTGCCCTGAAATAGAAACCGGGCGCGCTGAAACTATGACCTGAAGGGGTTTAAGACAAAATTACCTTATTCTATGAAACTCACTTGGTCTGGTATCATATTGGATGGCCGGTTGTGGGATGTATTCAGGACGAATTCTCTGACTATGATTGTGATGTTGCCTAAGAGCTCTTCTTTGAAAGTATGCTTGTGAGTCTAAGGGAGCTACGACGTAGTCATCTGTATAACCTCTAGAGAAATCGTGATACCTATGAATATAGGTTCTATGTTGGAGTAGAACTTTCCTGCTTTGATATAGAAACCTTTGTTTTTTTAGGAGTTGTTTGTAGGCAAGTGTCCTTTTTGGTTTTCGGATTCGTTTGGCAAGAGATTTCTTGACAAACTTGGTGGATACCCAATCTCGAATCATGAGAAATCCACAAGTGTTTTGATTTTTTTAGGATTTTTGTGATGATCTTATCTGAGTTTAATGACAGAAAACACAGCAATCAAGAATAAAATGGTTTTAAAATCCTAGAATCTAAACAAGTAGTGTATGTTCTTAAGAATCAATGATTCTTCTTGATTTTTACCGGTTTGATAACAAGATAAGACAATTCAAACAGACTCACTCCTAGAGACAAAAGGTCATCGTTATATACTCGAACAACCCACAGCTTGGAATTGCGTCGACTCACACAGCCATGTCACCCCCTAGAGGGTGCCCGTGTTTTTGTATTTTCTAGGTGCGTACTTAGAGTGACAGAAGTGGATACCGGATCCCCTGAGCAAACAGTCTTTGGCAATTATATGGTGAGTGCTTGAGGGTAGATTCTTCCCCGCCCCTGCACCGCCGAGTATTACAATGTTCGGAAACTGACAAACGTGCTTCTAGTTCTAGGTTCTTAGATATGGTTTCCGTTCGGAGCGGAAAATGGATAAACTCCCTCGAGAGACCTCCCATTCTTTAAAACAAAGATTTTGGGGATGGTTATCCTGCGCACTTCCATTGAAAGAGGGTTTCCCCAAATTCACATAAATTTTAAAGTGGGTTGGAATACCATGGCTTTTGGCTGTCCCCACTCAGGTCGTTCCCGTAGGGTGAGTACTTTTTCCCACTACGGCAGGCCTGTCTAAAGGTTTTAACAAAAGCATAAAATGCATAAAGTAAGTGGTGAGTCTGGTATTCTGATGCACCCAGTTAAGGGGAGAGCATAAACCTGTCACCCAAACACAGCAAGATTCTGTTCTTTTTAAGCCCAAAAGACAAATGATTTACTTCTAATGGAGATATTGCTCCATGACAAGCACAATGTTCAATTTTAAAACCTCAAAATAGAAGTGTGATGTTTCTATCCTAGGATTGGTACATTTTTAATCCATTTCTATCCTAGGATTGATAAAATTTTAACCATTTCTATCCTAGGATTGGTAAATTTTAATGTTTCTACCCTAGGATTGGTAAATTTTAACCAAACAGAAAGAAATAAAAGAAATCTGGCCGCGGACGCGTCGGATCCAGATGAAATAAATGACTTTAACTGAAAAGAAATGGCGCGCTGGAACAGAAACCAGGCGCGCTATAACAGTGACCGGGCGCGCTGGAACAGAAACCCGGCGCGCTGGAACAGTTACCGGGCGCGCTGGAAAAAGAACCCAGCGCGCTAAAACAGAATCCCGGCGCGCTGTAAAAACTCTCGTTCCCGCGAAAACTTTTACGCCGATTCCTGTACGACAAAATTTTCAAAAATTAGTAAAATTCGGGGTATTGCCCCACGGTGGGCGCCATTCTGTAAGCGTGTAAAAGGGGAAAAAGTGAATTAAACAATGCCTCTACGCTTCTAAATAAGATATTGCATCTAAGATTAAGAAATTTAAACTAAATTAAACTACAAAATCTACATAAATTTATCCTATTGCTCTCTAACTCTAAAGACTGAACTAATTTATTTAGCTCTCAGATTCTTAAGCTAATTAAACTATTTAGTGACACTTAGAGAATGAGAAATTAAACTAAGATGATTCTAATATGATTTAAGTATGCAATTCTATGCTAATGGCAGCCATGACTGCAAAAGGATGATGCTTGGTGGATGCTGGATGGTTGCTTCAATGCTGGATGGTTTGGATGCTTGAGTGCTCTAGAAACCTGCAGAGTAAGATTGCATTCGTTGGGATCCTTTTCTTGTAGCCCAAGAGCTATATTTATAGCTTTCACGGCAGCACAATTGCACAGGAAACCGGGATGAGGGGCTGTGATTTCCTCTGGAGAATCCAAAGGCATGGGATGAGAAGAAGGAGCTGATCATGGAGAATGGTTTCTCCCCATGAAAACACCAGGCAAGATAAGAGGGAAGGTGGGTGGAAGGTTGTTGAGAGAACTTCCTGCAAATTTTCCCTGAAGCTTTCCCGTGAATGGCAGTGCCATTAATTTCATTGGTGGGGAAATAAATATTTATTGGTGAGGGAATAGTGCAAACTTTATGCAATAAATTTAAATAATTTTAATTTATTTAAATTTAGCAAAAATGAGGAATAAATAATTTAATAAATCAAACTATAGGGTTTGGTTTTATTAAATTAAAGGAGAGTGATAATTAAATAAAAGATTTTGACAATCTTTATTTAATTAAGAGGAAATGTGAAATTAAATAACACGAATTATTTAAATTGTGTATTTAATTTTAAGATAATGATAATAATTAAATAAAACAAAGTTTTTAATTTTGTTTATTTAATTAAGAGAGAATTAATGTGATAATAATTAAATAAAACAAAGTTTTTAATTTTGTTTATTTAATTAGAAAAGAAAAATAGGAGAATTTGATAAATGAACTTGATATAAATAAATATTCTTATTTATTTATTAAGTAGAGGAATTTTAAGATTAATTAATCAAATAAGGCGTATTCGATTAATTGAATTCTCCAGACCATTTTTAGGTGTCTACACTCAGTGCATTCAGTTTTCAACCATCTGGGTCCTTTAATGATATCAAGTTTCCACAATCCATAATGTTCTTTGCAATGGTTTCTGGTTTTGATTGTGTGATAATTTTTGCATCAATGTTTCGGATCACACTCTGTGATCCATCATCTGGGTCCTCTCAAATCAGTCTTCTGGAGAAAACCCATATCACAACTTTTTCAAAAAAATTTAAAATTCTAGGGTTGGCTACTTTTTCGATCAGCCATCAGTGTTTTTCAAATCTAATCAACTGGGTCCATTTTTAATTGTATTTTGAACAAAACCCAGGTGCCAGCTTTTTCAGTGAAAAATTAAAGAAATTAGGGTTTGCTGTTTTTTCAGTCTAAATTCAAAAATTTCAAAAACGGACGATTTGGGTTGTCTTGCAACGAAATTCTGAGCAAAACCCATATCTAAGAAAAATTCAAAAAAAATTTCCATTTGAAGGCTAAAAAACCAACATTCTAAAAATAGAAAGTTGCTCAAAGCTTGTTTGATCATAGGCGAGTTTATAGTCATTCTTCAAGGTTTTCAATATGAAGAACACTCCCCTCGAGTTTAAGACTAAATCAACACTATATCAAAACCTCATCATCTCAGCTGAAGAACACGAGGAGGTGTGATATGAGAAAAATGAAAGGTATCAGAAAAGAGTTGTGCAATACTCTTCCATTGGAAATCAAAAGTATCAGAAGCATCAAGTTGCAGAGCTGCCAAGTTATCAATTAGTGAGTCATCTTTTTAGGCAGCGATGTTAGAACTCATAAAGCAGTTGAAGAAGTGAAAGATTCTCTAAGTTTGATCACAAAAGGCGAAGAGATCTTGGAGGATCAAAATCTTGCCTTAGATAGTATCAATGCACCTGATCAGGACCCAATTTCCTACTTTTTAGTGGATATGATTGAGATTTAAAGTGACTTTCATCTAGAAGCTTTCTTTCCACTTTATTTCTATTCTTGGAACGATTCTTATCCATTCTTTGAAGAAGAGAAATAAGATAAATGTAATAGTTGGCGTTTCCCGCTTTTTCTGCTTTCTTAGGGTTTTAGATGTTATCTTCTTTCTAGATTTAGTAATAAAGATTGTTTGTTGAGCAAGCCCTATATTGTGAAAGCAAGAAGATTTTAGGGTTCCCTACTCCTCTGCTTCTCTATAAATAAGAGCCTTGGCTCATTAGTTTCTTTAACCATGCTAGTGATAACAAAACACTGAGCCTATTTTGCCTTCTATTTGTTATTCAAGTGTCGTTCAATTGTGTTGTGATAGCAAATTGTTGAGCCTCTTTAGCCAACAAGGAGTTAGTGTGATTGTTGTTTCTATTGTGTAAGAATAAGATTGCAAGCCTCTTTAGCTGCAATTTCTTATTCCAAGCATGTTAGAAGTGAGTTTTGTTCCAAAAGTTTGAGTAATAAAATCATGAGCCTCCTTTGCCTTGATATAAAATCTCTGATTTCCGTTATTTGTGTTTTACTTTTATGATCTTGATTTCAACTTACATTGAAGTGTGTAGATGTTCGTTGAGAAAGAGTTTATCGAAGTATTTTGTCAGAAATCTACCTTGTTCATTTATAGTTTCTCTTGCTCTGCTTATTACTTGAGAAGTTAGAAACGTCTTTAGTTTAAGTTAGTCATAGTTGAAGTTCTTAAATCAGAAAATCTCAGCTGCGGCGTTTGTGTTTTATAAACCTTGTGCTCTAGCTGATCAAAAAAGATAGGCAACTTAGTTTTAGTTTACTTTCTTAAATACCATCAGCAAGAGGGAGCTTCCCCTCCTAATTTGAAGAGCAGCTTATCTGTGCATAGCTGTCCATTTCAAATACGCATACCAGAGGTGCGAATTTAAACCCCAACAAAACCCAACCGACAAAGAATGAGTAATGCATTCTTTAACAAAAATGCATTGACATTCATAAACAGTAAAAGTTGAAACCCCATATACTGGGTTACAGGGTAGTGGGTGACAAACATTTACAATGCATACAACTAATTTATATTCCTAGACATATAGAATATAAAAACAAACCCTGAAATTAAACTAAAATGACTTGACATTCATAAAAAGTGTAAGTTGAAACCCCAAATATTGAGTTACAGGTTATTGTGACAAACATTGACATCACATACAACATATTTGCATTCCAAGGCATAAAGAACATAAATGAAAAACCCAATGTAAACAACATCAGTGTGAAACCCCAGATATTTACATATTTGTGGAAAACATGTCCATAGCATACAACAGATTGGCATCTTTAGGCATAAAGAATTAGTAGCATTAGAATACCTATAGCTTCTTAGGGTGTTGTTGTTGCTTTTGATCTTTCTTCATCTTTCTCTAGGAAATTGTAGAAATGAAAATGAAAGTGAGACTTGCTAAATGGAAATTGGAAGAGATTAAGTAATTCATTTTTTTAATTTGAAAATCTCTTTATATGTATAATGTTGGTTTGGTATGGAGTCCTTAATTTTTGTCCCTTTTTTTTCCAAATTTGAAAACTTGATCTAGTGCCTTCAATTGTAGAGTTTGTATGTATTAATGGCATGCAATCCTTGTTTGCTTGACAGGTGATTTTGGTGGCTTTAACACCATTGTTTTGGTGGTTGCAAGTGGCAAAATATGAGAAGCCACCAGTAGTAGTGAGCATGGATTTGACCGATGGGACACATATGAATGATTGATTTTCCTCTGAGTGTTGTGTTGGTGGGAAAGTGGGATATGGTTTTGGTTTCCATCGATTTGTTGATGGGACAGTCTCGGCTCCTAGTTGTTCTCACGGCATTGAATCTATGAAAATATTGGTTGTGATGTAATGCAAGTGGTGATATGTAACGGGAGTGTGGGTTATACTAATTTTTTCTTTTGGATGCATGTTTTAATGCTATAGTCCATATGAAAGAAATACATGTAAGATGGTAATGCCAATTTTGATTTGAATATTCTCTGACATGTAAGACTGCGAATATCTATTTGTGTTTGGGACAAATATTCATTGATTATAATACAATTTTGACAGTACAGTGATTCAAGCACCCTTGTTGACTTTTTTGGTGAAAATTGTTTTACCATAGCATATTAAGGTGCTCTAGTGTGGGGAAAACGTGGGACTACTTACATCCTTAGTATAGGCCCCCACACTACTTTGGGATCTTCTCCC
Source organism: Sequoia sempervirens (assembly GCA_007258455.2). NCBI lineage: Eukaryota > Viridiplantae > Streptophyta > Pinopsida > Cupressales > Cupressaceae > Sequoia > Sequoia sempervirens. The sequence goes on along the minus strand of VDFB02000008.1, from coordinate 356,040,945 downwards.
CTCTATCGTGTTAATTTAACAAGCATTCTGAAGTGTTTAGTTTGACAATGAGCTCTTCCATTCTTTCCATCAATTCTATGTTTGAATATATTTTGAAAAGAAACTACAACATTAAATCACTTATGCAGTTGTATTTATATCATTGTATGCTTTACAATCTAAAATAAAATGTTCTTCAATTTTTCACAATTCTCACTATACACAAGATACAATCCCTCTCTTTCCAAACCTTTTCTGATATTTTCCACTTTCTCGTGTTTCACATCGAAGATGATGTGAGTTAGTCCTCAATTGGGCAATGAGAATATTTTAACTCCAAGGGATATTGGCCTCTATATATGGCTTTTGTTAATTGTAAAGGAGGGGATTCACTATCCTCAAGACAACAGGGTCCTAAGGAGCAAAGAGCCCTCAATTACCTCAAAGATCAAAGCTTGGGTGACAGGATGAATAATAAAGAATGTTTGCTTAATTTAATCAAGTTAACACTAAGTTATAAATAATAAAAATATTGAAATCACTTAATTATAGGAGCAAATGAAAGAATTAAATTCTTTGATATACAAAAATAGAAAGCACAAAAACCAAAGATTATACCCTTAAGAGGATTAGCTCTCAACCACGGACATCAACACGTCGTGTGAACATTTGTGCACCGCGATGTCATCTCTAATGAAATAGACAATAAAAATCCAGAATTCAAAATGCCCAGCTTGCTAAATCTATTCATATGCACACAAATAGAATGGGAAAAATGTTGGGGGATGTTTAGAGGCTTGCTTCAATCAAACCCCTGTTTCGGTGTTTCCACCTCCATAGGCAGCTAGACAAGATTGAGATAGATAAAAATATATAAAGCAAAGACATGTGATAGAAACAAACCCCACAAAGGAGGAGAACCCCTATCACAAATATAATAGACGTGTGATAGAAACAAACCCCATAAGGAGAAGAACCCCTATCACAAATGTAAATAAGTAAAGACAAGATCACATAAACAAGATCGTATGAAATAGAACAACAAGAGAGTGTTACCAACAACCTGTGGTTCCCCTCCTAGATTGATAGACATGATGTATTTGCATGCAAGAGGACTCTTGGCTATTGCTTGAGAGAGAAATCCAACCGAGCTTCACCATGAGAATGAAAGAGCAAGAAGAAGTTGCTCGAGAAGACTCCATTATGAAAATGAGACTAAAAATGGAGTTTTGTGAGGTTGCATGGGCAGGAGGAGCCATTACACACACATCCTTTCCGCTACAACACATGTCATGAGAAAAGGACACAAAATATTCGTGTTTTAATCTCTAAAAGTATGGGGATGCTAGCACGTTGTGGAGATATCTACACATCACGTTAGTGTCTGACCAAAACTTTGCAAGAATTAAACACTCAAGCTACTAGTGCTTCATTGTTGTCACATATGAAGTCAGAACCGTAAAATTCTAACTTATTAGTTTTTGCCATAAATGAGGTGGGCCTAAATGCCTAAATGCGTAAGTGTGAAATTGCCACATGGTGCAATTATACAACACTACACTAATGATCCATGTTGAGGTTAATTTTTTCAAGGTAATACTTATTCTTTCTTCCAACCACCTTTGTCCATATAACCTTGCAAAAAATTTCAACCACATGTCTTTATTTTTTTACTATTATTAGAACACACATTCAAGTGGATGTGCCACTTGTTCATCCACTTGTAATTTTGTTGGATCCATGTCTTCTTTCTTTCACCCAAGATGTCTTTAAATACAACATTGGGGCAACGATGTGTTTCCATCTATCTATTTTTTCTTATATTTCTCAAAAGACACACCATAGGATGGCCTCAATAGGAATTGCATTTATTTCAGTTAGAAGAATCTCATAGGGAACCCATGCTTTTAGTTTGAATTTTCTTGTGATCTCAAGCATTTTTGAATTATCTCTATTTGTGTCTGTTTGATGTCAAAAGTACTACTAGCCCAAATTTCACATCCATAAAGCGCCACCAGAATTACTAAAAGCTCAAACAAAATGTAAATAGTTTTTCAATCCCATAAATTTGCCTCTCCATCTGTTTTGAAGAGAGAAAAGTGTTCTCCAACCTCCCAAAGTTTTTATTCCTTTTGCAAGCTTCCCAATTGAGCCTATTATTGAATTCAATCCCTAGGTATTCATACTATGTTACTTCCTCTAAGATATTACCTTCAAAATATAAGTCAAACTGATTTTTCCTTTTATTGGAGAAGGTCATGATCTTGGTCTTAGTAATATTAACTTGCATACCCACATCTTTGTAAAAGTTCTCGTGTGTAGCCAAATGCACTTGCAACCCTTGGGTAGATCAACAATCAAAATAAGATCATCAACATACAATAAAAGCCTAATAAAAATCCAAGCATACTCTAGCAATAGAATTTGCCTTTTATTGAACTGGAAGTTACTACTAGCCATAATTTTTTTTAGTTTTTTTAGTTTTTTTTAACAAATAAGGTTTTTATTATTTCTAAGAATTAAAAAGATAAAATATATTAATTAAGAAATAAATATTGATGGCAAGAAGGTATGTTCTTAGAATTTATGTGGAACCATTTAATTTAAAATAAAAAATCATTAAGCGATGAGAATAGTATCAACAAGAGGGGGATCACGGTAATCTAGATTATCCCTTGAAGGTTAGTAAGGGTGGAACCATCATTAATAGGCCCCCAACCAATATGAGCACCCTCCTCCTGATCTTTTTCTACAATGTGCTAAGCACAAATAGAAATATGTATCCTCCATTCTCATTGAACATCACATACACATAGAAAGAACAAGGTGGGAAACACAACATGACAAAAGCTATACGTGAACAAATATGTTTAGGTTTTGGATCAACATTAGAAGTAATTTTATACCCCAATTCTTTGAATCATCTTGAAAGACACGAGGAGGAATGACAAAGAATATAAATAACACATAATAGTAGTCACATATAATGGTACAACATATAGAAGTAAATGGAATGTATAATAATTCCTAATATTTCAATCAACATGAAAGAGATATGAAACCCTAATGCCTTGCATCTATTTGGGGGTGAAAATAGGAGGATCTAGACTAAATGACTTAATCTAAATTAATATTTCCACCCAAACATTGGTACAAAAATCAACCAAGCAGTTGTGCTTAGGTGCTATCAGCAAGGAAGAACCAAGCAAGTTTTGGTTACTTTTGTTGTAAGTGCAAGGATTGAGGGGATAATGTAATGAATTAGGGTAGTAATGACTAAATGTGACAAAATGTAGATGCTATAGAATAAATAGACAAACATAAAAAGTGGATCTAAGAACAAAATGTAGAGAGGAACCTGGCATAAGAAATTGGGGTTTATTGTGCAGGATACTAGAGTGACACATTGATGCTAGCACGTTGTGCTATAGTCTAAAAGATGTCAAAAATTGGAGTTTCTTGTTGGTATGGATCAAACACAATTTGCACACCTGCAACAGAGAAATCAATAATTAATGTGTGAATATATTTGAATAATTAACATGCCCTAACTTATCAATGATGAACTAGTAAGAGAAAAATATAGGGTTTTTAGGAGTCTCTAAATAATTGAGATGTCAAATATTTCTTCCATGATAGTGACCTAGATACTTACAAAATGGAAAGAGTGAAAGGGTTGTGTTGTATAGGGCCTTACCTCAGTCAAACCCCATGTTGATATTCCCACCTCAACAACAATAGTGATGATGATACAAAGTGTGTGCTCGCAATGAGCAAAGGTGAAAAGGATGATAATAATAACACAATGACAAATTTTACCATTCATAGCTTAAACCCTTGTTGGACTGATGTAGCCACATAAATCATTCACAAGGAGGAGGAAGAGGCTTCCCTGAGATCCTGCAAGTGTTAATACATGTATAAAAATGATAATAACAATAAATAATGAACATCGCATGATACTCGGGCATAAATTTGTTGTAATGATAGATTCCATCAATTGGGAGATTGTAGATTGTAAATTGCTTGGATTATATCTCTAATCATTTGCTTTCTTGTTAGTTTCTTTCTAACTTGCTCTAGACTAGTGAAGGAGAGAAGTAGTTACTTATATATGAGACCAAGCACATATCCAAGTGACTATTTGGGAGAGGCCACCAAGAAAGGTCACGTCCTTAATCACAACAAGGCCGACTTTTGAATTCAAAACTTTTTGGCATGTATGGCTAGGATGCTAGTGCATTGTAATAGTGTCTAGGAATAATTTTCTCTCAAAGGTCCCAATAACAAAGGACTAGACGAAGTTTTCCAAAAAGGTGATGAAACAAACATATTACAAACATAATTAGGAACTAACACTAAACTAAGTGTCAAACCTAGTGTGAAATTGTAAGCAACGACAATTTATGACATTATGTTTAGCCCCCACTTTAGCAAGGGTATGCACTCATGTTCATACCCATAAAGTATAAAGAATCTAAAGTATTTTCATCAAAACACTAGAGAGATAAGACAACACTAAGTTGGGAGATGTGATAGTCCCTAGGCTTAGGATCCTACCAATGTTAAGATAAAAAGGCCACACACACAAGACACAAGGCAATAAGCCACACACACGCACACACATATATGAACTATGGTTAGCAAAGTAATGTGATTAGTATCCAAACATACACAAAGTATATGCAAAGCATACACAACAAATTAAAAAAAAATCAAGGTATGGCCTCTCAAACTAGTAAGATTCACAAATTCTTACTAGGATCCATACCAAAGGTGACATTCATAAGTCATAGGCTAGCAAAGTCCATATTTTCTAAGTAGCTCATGAATAGGTGAAATCATCAAAGACTAGTAAAAATTTGTGTTTAGTAGGTGATTTTCATGTTACCAACATTAGAAACTACATGTCAAGCAAAACACGTTGTTTGTTGGGTAACTCTGATAAAGTGCTACAAATATGATCAAGAGGTGTTGTGATAGTACAACTAGCTTTGTGGTGTGTGAAAAAGTGAAGCGGATAATAGAATGTATGCCCCCACCTTAAAGTAATTGCTAATGCCAATTGGAAGCAATTGCCTTAAGGTAAAAAGAGTGATACATACCAAATGGGCACATCATGACAACAAATTGCCCCCAGGACAAGTAAACCGAGGTGATGCCATAGGCAATATCATGTACCATAGCACATAAGGGATCTAAAGGCCTGGAGTTAGTATGAATGTATGATAAATAATGTAATATCAAAATAATAATTTTTAATTGACATCATTCACTAGATACAATAAAACTACGAGTACAAAGGAAGAAGAGCATATGAAAACAAATAATTTTTTTGAGTTAACATGGAAGAGACATAAATGTCTCAATGCTTTGCATTGTCCCCAAATGATGTAAAAATTATATTTATGAAAAATGGAAGAATGAAGATGATATAGAGGAATATCACAATAGATTTGTTCCCTTTGTAACCTTATGCCAAAAAGAGCATCAAGACTCATCAAAGGAGAACTAACAAACAAAATAAATAGTATAAAGCACATTATGGAGATAGCAGTGCATGCAAGCATAACACAAAGACAAATGGTACCACCCTTGCAAACTAGTCTATAGCAAATCATCAAATCTCAATCTAGCTCATCATAAAGATATGGTGGGAAAGATGTTAGAGGGACTACAACAAGTGTGGTATAAGGAGAGGTGTATGGTTTGATACATGATGGATCGTTCACTAGAGAAGGATCATCATGCATCCGCCCATAATCCAATTCCTTCAATTATGTGAAAATCAAGGATAATTTTGAATTATTTTCCAATGGTTCAACCATGTTATCCAAATCATTGTTTGAATACACCACAATGGGTGATATGGTAATGCTAACAATGTGGTTGTGAGCACTATCAATCACATCTGAAAAGAAGAATCTTTAAGAGGATGAATAAAAGAATCCTGTGAACTTGATGATGGCGAAGCTAGTTGACGCTTAAGCTTTTGGATTGGCTAGGAAAGGCAGGGATTAGATTTACACTTAGGCAAAGGTTCACTTCCTACAACAAGCTAGCAACCTATAGCATGATGTCATCTCTTGTGTTCTTTCACATTTTGATTTTGTCATGTATGATTCAAAGCATGTGTAGCAGTAACCTAGGTGTTTCCCCACATCTATTTATTTTCTTCCTTTATATAAGGAGGAATAGAAGGAACCACTGAAGGTTGGGAGTCAACAGGAGAAGGAGGTTTTCGCACACAAGGTTGCTTTTCTCTAAACTTTGAAGAGACAAAAGAAATAAAAGCAATCCCAATAGTGCAAATAGGTCTAGTTTGTGTTGGGCATTTTCCTTGTGCTCCTAGATAGGATGGTGAAGGTGGAACCTCAACATAGACAATAGAAACTCAAGGTTAGGGGAGGATACCCGGTTCAGGTTGTGATTTGCTCACTACCTATGTTAGAGTAATAAGTTGTTTTACTTAATTAATTTAATCATATTGGTTAATTAATTAACTCAGTTATCACTTTAGTTACTTGAGCTAAACTTAGGCACATTAATAATTAATTATTTATTAATTATTAAGTGTGCACACTAGGGTTTCCCTTTAGGCTTTTCTTTAGGGTTTCTTGATCTCCTTTTATAAGGATTGATCTCATTGTAATTATAACGGGAGAATATCTGTAGCTTTCATATCTTCTTGAAATTTTCTCTCTTCTGTAGCTTTTTCTTGTTGAAGTTAATTGCATACATTTGTTTGCAGATCTCGTGTGGAAGGTGTATTTGTTTCTGTTTGATCCTGTGGCTTGTGGTTTTGTGCTTGTTTCACAATTCCTACATGGTATCAGAGTGTGGATTCAGTGAACCCCTTCTCGATTTATGAGGTTTTCTTCTTCAACAAGGGTTGCAGGCTTCAGATCTGAATCCCCTTTGCTTTCTTTGCAAATTTTGGAGGAGGAAGTTTTTAGAAGAATTTTAGCATGAATCAGACCTCTCCATTGAATCCAGAGCTGTCGGAATAGTCCAGATTGACCTTTGTTTTGTCAAATCACCGTTGCGTCCGGCAAGGCCAAAAACTTAAAGATCGACTGTAAACTCGCCTATATTCGGCGTCTGCTGTTCGTGAGGCAAATTTTTTTTATCCATACAGCCCTGTACGCCAGCTACACACAGATCGAGGTATTAAAAAAATTGTCAATTTTTTTTCCTACGATAAATATTTTTTTGAAAAAAAATCAATTTAAAAAAATATTTTAAAATACCCATTGTTGGGCAACGCAGTTTTTTTTATTGTTAATTTGTATTTAACAAAAAAAATTCAGTACTCGAGGGTACCTGCCACCCTACGGTGGCAGACCCTCGGGCCCTGCACCTCCTCCTGTACTTGCCACCGACGGTGGCTATTAAGACTGCCGGCGGCGGCTTAAAGCCACTGGCAGTGGTCTTAATACTATCGGCTGGCGGTAGTGGCTGGGGTGTGGGTTCCGCCCGCCCGCTCCATTTTTAAAAAAAAATTTGTTAATAAAAAAAATTATTATTGTAAATTTTTTTATTATTTTTTTAAAAAAACAATTTTTTGTAATAAGCCCTTATTTTGCTTTTTTATGCAAAATAATGCACTGTAATTGGAGAAATTTTTCTAGCATCACTAAAATTGGCGGACCTCTAGATCTGGAGGTGTTTTTCCTAAATTTGGAGGAGATTATTTTTTGCTCTTCTCAGCCCCTCTCCGTTGGGCTTTTCAGTTTTGCACCTCAACTTCCAGAGGCCATATCTCAGCCATACGGTGGTATTTTTGCGTGCAATTTTTTTTGAAATGGGGTGCAATTTCATGCTCTTTGCAGTGGTGCAAGTATTTTCTAGTTTTGACTTCTAGTTTTTTCTAGAATTCTATTTTCTCAGTGTTGTAGCTGTTCAGTTCTCATTTTGGAGACTTTGAGGGGCCATTTCTTCTGCATTCAAACACTTTTTTGGGTGCCATTTTTTTTAAAGTGCATGTTTTTTCGTGTACTTCATCATGGTGCTACCAGTTTCCTCTTTTTCTGTAAGAGAATTGTATTTTTAGCATGTTGTCCTATTTGAACATTGTAGACATTATGGGCTCACATTGTATGTATTTCTCTTTTGTAAACACACTAAGATAAAGTGCCTCAGCATTGTATGTGTAGTATTGGGTTTCTTGCACATTTCTTTTTTCCTTATTGTACTCACACTATGATATAAAGTGCCATGGGGGTTGATGTTTTCCTTTGTTTGCCTTCATACCTTTCTCATGCGTATGTGACTTTTGGTTTCAAATCCTTTCTATCAACTTATACTTTCATGTTTGCACCTTTAGATGCTCTTTGTTCCTCTTCATGCACTACTTTCTGGCATTTAGTTTCAGTGTACCTGTCACGCCTCTCCCTTTTCAGCATTATGGGGGAGTTTCTACTATTGGTGTTAATGCTTCCTTGGTTTCACCTTGGAAGGAATCTTCCATTCTCAGTTGATCAGTGTTCTTTAGACTATTGGTACTTGTGCCATTTGTATCTTCGTTCCAGGTGTTTGCCTTTGTTTACCATCTAATTCAAGTAGTGTCGTTGGGGGCACTCATGTAGATTGTTGTCTTCTTGATCTTGATCATCCTATCTTCAGAGGAGGTTCTCTGACACCGTAGCAGTCATCTTTTGACAGAGTTTTCAGCTTCTTCATGCTTCTGTGATGTTCTACATGTTCTTTTTTTGGACATTTCCTTGATTTGGAGGCTTTTTAGTCCTTCAATCGTCTTTGATCTCTTTTTGGAGTAGAGTTTTTTTCCCATGAGGTTTTCTCTGTTTCTTCGCTTTATAGAGATCTTCTGTTTGTACATGGGTTCCTTACTTGACCTTGTTTTTCGGGACCCATCTTTGCTTTCATGCATCTTTTTCTTAGCGTTTTTAGCTACTTCCTAAGTTCATCTTAAGGCAGGGTGTTAGAGTAATAAGTTGTTTTACTTAATTAATTTAATCATATTGGTTAATTAATTAAGTCAGTTATCACTTTAGTTACTTAAGCTAAACTTAGGCACATTAATAATTAATTATTTATTAATTATTAAGTGTGCACACTAGGGTTTCCCTTTAGGCTTTTCTTTAGGGTTTCTTGATCTCCTTTTATAAGGATTGATCTCATTGTAATTATAATGGGAGAATATCTATAGCTTTCATTTTCTTCTTGAAAGTTTTCTCTCTACTGTAGCTTTTTCTTGTTGAAGTTAATTGCATACATTTGTTTGCAAATCTCTTTTGTGGAAGGTGTATTTGTTTGTGTTTGATCCTGTGGCTCATGGTTTTGTGCTTGTTTCACAATTTCAACAACCTGTAGAATAGGAGGAACTACTATCATAGCCACAAAATACCAAGGGGCCTGTAGGGTAGTAGTCGAAATGATAGACGAGGGGTTACTGATAGAAAATTGAGAAATAGGGCTATGTTTGAATTTTTATAAGAGAAAAAGAACATCAACATGGGGTCGAACAATCTCAGATAGTTGTGGCCAAAAGTAGTCAAGTGAAAATTTCTTATGAAGGGACAAGGACCTGAACCCATTGTGATGTATAGTGTGCACTTGTTCTTCAAATAGAAACTTTAGACATTTACAAAGAGGATCGTACTCATGGAAGTGATTCATGGGTGATCCAACTTCACATGAAATTAGTTTGAGATAAATTATGGAAAAAGGTACATCCAAGATTTTTGGTCCAACCTGGACACGAAGGGTCAAGACACCAATAGTAGGTCGAGTGGAACCATCATGCACTCTAACTGATACTTTTGATTGCTCATATTTGTCTTAGTATAAATCATGCACATAGAGGAACTCCTCCATAACTACATTCACCAAGCATACAAGATCAATGAGTACTCCCCGTGTGGGTTTTTCATTAATTTTGGCAATAATGTAAAGAGAACCATTTGGTGCATGAATAGAGGAATCAATGTGGGTGAAGGTAATATCAAGAAAGATTTTATCTTGTTCTTAGCAAGGGTGAGCATCTATTATGGAAACTATGTTATCTAATGGTTTGCTTTTTTGATCAGAGGTTATGGAAGCAAGCATTGTATCAACAGATGGTTCTACAAGGTTAGTTGAATGGATAGGTAGCGGGTTAGTATAGATTTGAAAGTTTTGATTCAAAGGTGAGCCACAAATTTATTTATTTTACCCTTCACATCAGTCATTTGAATAATATTAGAGTCAATGAGTTCTTGTACTTGGTGCTTAAGATGCATGCATTGCTTGATATCATGCTCAAGTGTTCCATGATATTGACAAAAGGCCTTCATGTCATAAGAAGAGATAGAGGTTTGGTAGTATGTATAGGTCAAATAGGAGTCCCTGAAGTTGAATCAAGTTATTGTTAAGAAGCTACAACATAATGGAATGAAGAGATTTAGAAAGCTAGTAGAATTATCGAGTCTTTGGTTTAAATTGATAGGGGCCGCAATAGAAGGTGTTGTGGCCACAACCTGTGCTTGAATATTGTTGGAAGAAAAAGGATTAATTTTGATGAATGATGAGCCATAAGAATGTCTAGTTTCCTTACTGTAGTTTCATTTTTTCATCTCATTTATGCTAATCTTCAAAAGACATTATCAAAACTTTTTCACATTCTTTAAATTGTATTTCAAAACATTTGAAGATGATATACATTATATTAATGAATGTGTGTGAACTTTGAATGTCTACAATTTTAATAGAATTTCATAATTAATCATAGTTGATAACAATGAAAAAATCCTTAAAGAAATAAGACTAACCCTTGCAATGAAGAACTTTTCAACCATAGCAAAAAGATTCTCAACCCACAAGAGTTAATTTTTTATAGCACGAGCATGTTCCCAAAATAAGATGCAAACAATGATTTGAAGATGTGAGAATGGATGGTCATGTGTCACTCCATATATTCAATAAATTATGAAGGAAGGAGTTTGTTCCAATAAGGAATGACAATTATAATAAGGGCTTCCCTATTAGGGCATGCTTCCAAATTATAACAGTTATCTTAAATAGTGCAAAGTCCTTGTTCAACTTCTACACTCTTGCTTTCATTAGTTTTTTTTTGTTAAAGAACTTGGTCCTCTTCCTATTTTCACGGGGGAGTCGACATCCACTTTTAGTTTGTTTATATTTTTTAAATAAGTGGACTCTCACATACCCTATATAGGAGGGTATTTTGTTGAGAAGCCACATAGCTAGATCTTTGCGTGCATTAGATTGAATTAAAGATTTTGTTACATTTTGTTCAAAACTCTACGTATGATTGGAATATAGTAGAGAAGATATTTCAGTTGCATGTTTTCCTAAGTTAAGTAATTAAAGAAGATATTATGGATGCAACACTCAAGCAAGGGCCACTTGAGGTATTGCAGAGCCATGCTAGTTTAGATAATTAATTAGATAATGAATTGTAATTTCTAACTTATAGTTTCTAGCTTACATTATATTGAATGCTACATTATGTTCAAAATTTTGAGTGATTAGTTGAATTAGGACATGGTGCAACATAAAAAATCATCAGTTATAGTCATAAATGATAAGTACTCATAGTATTTAACAGTTATTAACATCTACTTACCCTATTCTTTAGGTAGGAATTATTTTCAGTTAAAATATTTTGATGAGTTTACCGTTGTTCAATTACCTATACTCAGTCGATATAGGAAGTCTAGGATTCTTGAATGCATATATAGTTCTAGCATCATCTTGAGTCTATGACTCCCTGGTTAACAATTCAATAAAGCCCTCTTTTGAACAATGAACTGTTTAATTTGAGGATTTGTAGGTCTATTAAGCCACATGTATGATTATCTACATCAGTTAATTAGACATTAGGGGGGGCTCTACAATGAAGTTTTTTTTTTTTCTTTTCTTGAATGATTGATAATTTGGAGCAAAAACCTTAAACTAACCAATGGGATTTGTTGAGGAAAAGCCCTCATATTGGCTAATTGAGATTTGGTAATCATGAAGAGCTATGTAAAGATGTCTAAATGAAGGATATCACATCAACAATATTTTATCTTGAATGTGTTGTTGTAGGTTTCTAATGAAAACCCGTTGCACATCAACATTTGAAAGGGAATATAGGATTTGAGAGAAGAGGACTTGGTATCACCCTATAAAATCGATCACCTTCTCCTTCACCCATTGCTTACAATGAACTAAGTCAGTCAATGTGACTTGAGTTCCAATATTGGCTTGGAAATGTTGGAGGAATTGATTAAAAAGTTGTTGAAAAGAATGAATTGAGTTGTTAGGAAATGAACAAAACCAATCTAAGGTCATGTCTTTTAATGAAAGAGGAAAGATCTTGACTAATAGAGTAGCTTTGAAATTAAAATCACTACATAGTGTTTTAAATACTGACACATGGTATTAGGGTCTCATTTTTTATTATACTTCTTAAAATAGGGTGTTTCAATGTTTTGTTGTATTGGAGTTTTTGGAATTGTGAATGACAATGGACTACGAGTGTAGTATGATGGAGGATTGGATTGGGATTGGATTTGATTCATATTCGATATTTGTTGTTGTAATGAGCTCACATTTTACAAGAGTTGGTTAATGATAGGATTGGTAGGTGAGATGGTTTGAGAATGGGTAGAATATGAAGGAGTACATATAGCAATAGGTGGACCGAGATTTTAGTGAGTGAATTATGGATGAGGTTGGCTAACAATATGTTGGATAACAACTAGATTGACATTTTGAGATGTAAATGGGAGGTCAAGGGAAGGTGGGACAAAGTTATATTAGTTTATAAGATTCCTAAAACTAGTGTTAACACTATTACCAAACTGTGCAATGATGGTTATAACAAAATAAGTGAATGTTGAATAGGATATGTCAACATGGGTTTTGACACTTGTGTCCCCATTTGGCTTTGAAAGGAAGCGTTGATGAGAATTTTCATGCAACTAGCTGACATCATGATGTTTGTATCCACTATGTGAGCTAGACTATGTTGAAATTCTACGCCTTGCAAAAGATTAAGTAAAAATCCCCTAAGATTCTCTACAAGAGGGACAACCTCTCCAACCAAGAGTTTTGCACTCAATAATTGTCAAAGACTAGCCAATTCCTCATCTAGTTTTTGAATTTGAACCTTAAGAACACAAACCATAGAGTTATCAAACCTAAGAAAATTATGAAGGGGTTATCACTCATAGATCATCGGAAAAGGTGGGAATAGGATCCAAAGATTATTGTGTTCTAGAAGTTCCTAGGGTGAAAGAGCTAACAAGCTCAAGTTCAACATTGGAGCTATTCAAAGTGAGGGAAGCCATAATTCAATAACTTCTTCTCACAAGGACTTGAAATTGAGAACATTGGGTCATGAAACTCATAAATGGAGTATAAGTCATAGGACACACAAATGTTCTTAGGAAGTGATAGATAGAAGAAAGTCATGGCAAGATGAATATATTGATGACATGTTAGAAGAATAGAAGGTTTTTTAGTTTTGTATTTATAATAAAAGAAAATAAAAATATTTTTAAAGTGTTTTGATTTCTAAACTAAACACACAATGTTTGTAGATGGTAAATAAGATATTCAATAATCTAATGAATTAACCAAGTAAGCATATTAAAGAATATGTGTAATTTAACCAAAAGATCTGCAAGTGCAAGCTACGTTGAGTTCACCAAAATATTTGGGAGTGAAAAGAGGAGGACCTAGACTAAATGACTTAATGTAAATCAATCTTTCCACCCAAATATTGGAATGCAAAATCAACTAAGGGGTAGTTCTTGGTTATTGTCCTCAAGGGAAATCCAAGCATGTTTTAGTTCTATTTGTTGTAAGTGCAAGGATTGAGGGGATAACACTATGAATTAGACTAGTACCAAATTGACCAAATGTGATATAACACAGATGTTACAAAATAAATGGATAAAAATAGAAAGCAGATCTAAGAAGAAAATATAGAGAGGAACATGTCAAAGGAAATTGGGGCTAACTATGAAGGACATCAGAGTGTCACGTGAATGCTATAGTGTTGTGTTGTAGTCTAAAAGATGCCAAAAAATAGGGTTGCTTGTTGGTATGGATCAAAAATGGTCTACACATCTACAATAGATAAAATTAGGAATTAGTGTGCGAATGTGTCCAAATAATTAACATGCCCTAACTCAGCAATGATGAACTATTAAGAACAAAAGTTAAGGTTTTAGGAGTCTCCAAATGAGTTGAGATGTTGAATATTTCTTCCACAATAGTGAACTAGATACCTGCAAAATGGAAAGAGAGGGAAAGGGTTGTGTTATATAAGGATTGCCTCAACTAAACCCTATTTTGGCGTTCCCATCTCCACAACAACAAGGATGATGATAGAGAGTGTGTTCTTATAGTGAGAAGAGCAAAAAAAATGATAATGATAAAAACACAATAACATATTTTACCATTCAGATCTCAAGCCCTTGTTGGACTGATGTAGCCACACAAATCATGCACAAAGAGGAGGAAGAGACTTCCTTGAGATCGTGCAAGTGTTAATACATTAACAATGATAATTGTCACAGCCCATTTTGTTGTTTCTAAGTTACTTTTACCTTCGTGGATAAATATGATGATAAATGCAATCATGATTTTGATATGTTTGATAAAAGAATGGAATAATGAAATAGGTATTAAGTTATTATTGCTTTAAAGGAGTAATTATGTTTATATTGATGAACAATGAAAGAATGTGTATTATGAATATTGTAATATTTTATGATGAAAGTGGATTTCATGTGAACGTCTAACTAACATTGCAAATGTTCCAAGTTGGATGTAGGTACAGGTTCACGCCTCCGAAAGGGAGGGGAAGTATCACTCAGGAGAAGTGTTTGGTCAGGCAACCTTTAATGCAGTCTTACTAAGCTTACACACACTCACAACCTAGCCTTGGTTTAGAAGAGTTGAGTCATTTGGGATTCGGTAAGTGAACCCTTTATCTTAGTCTTGGCTTATTGGAATTAGTTGGTCGACTTTGATTGATCAAGTTATCGAGATTGAATCCTTGAGTCTTTGAGCTCTTCGTATAGTTATCTTATGTTGATTCATATGTATGTTAAATGTATACATGAATATGAGTATATATATATATATATATAGATCCGTGCATGAGAGCATAATCATATGCATGTGTATGTAAGTAGAATACTTACCAATACACACACATAGGGAATCGATTATATATATGCGTATATAGATGTATACACTTAATGTATATGCCTGTCGACGAGGATATGTATGTATTTATGTTGATAGAAAATAGTAACATGATATATGTGTGTATAAACATATTAAATATATATGTGTTTGAATGAAAGGGTTGAAGTAATGATATATATGTTTAATATATGTGTATACTAATATGTCTGTGAAGTACGTAATGGAAACGTACATAGCATATGTAAGTATATATGTATAAACATATATATCATTATGATCCATTTGTGTATATATATATATATTGAATGCATTTTAAAAGGTTTATAAATGAGCTTAGGCACATTAGGAAGTGCGAGCCTTTAAAGGCAAATGGGCTTGATAAAAGCCAACACATAATGATTATGTGGCTACTCATATAACATTACTAATGACCACATATTTGAATACAAAATGCATGGCACTTCATATACCCGCGCATGAGAGTTTGAAAGTGTTGGAAAAATTGCCACCCGCTGTATAGTGAAGGAAAACTATTTGCATAAAGCCACGTGTATATTATCTTTGCATAATGCATTGAGAATACAAGCTAGCACATAACATGGAGATTATAGCGCTGCTTTTAATGCATCACAATCTATGAATAAACTTAGTAAACACTAAGTCAAGATCCACGCATAAAATAAGAAGCTGTGTATACATTACAATAGAAAGTAAATGCTGAAGTATGTTAGACTAGCGCTTGAGCCACGCATAATGCACAATGTTCAAATGTTGGAGTACTTGGCGTCATATTATGAATTATGTGGTTCGTTTAGAAGTCTTATAAGCTTGGAAGTTGATTTCCTGAATAAGCCATGTGCTTTATGAATTAGTCAAACTATTGTTGGCAAACATAAGATCGATTTGTTGTATAGTTTTGATGAGTAATATGATAGGAAGTCTGCCACCTTTTTACTAGTAAGCTGAGTCGATTGTTTATGGTTGAGAAGTAGCATAGAATGATCCTTGTTTGTAGCCTTTAGAAGCTGGTTTTTGGGTATAAATATAAGGCATTATCACCTCATTTGCATACACTTCATCTACTCATTGTTACGTTGCTTCATTCTGTTGCTTTTTCATTGTGGGATTCTTGCTTTGCTGTGAGTGATTTGTGAGGAAATATCATAAGAGGAATTTTGAGAAGGATTAGTTGCAAGTTGATTTTAGAAGAGGGCTTGGCTAAAGAACCAGTGGGTCAATTGGATTATGGTGTATAATAGGCATGAGACTCTATTCTCTTGATGTATATTTGTCTTTGTGAAAGATTGAATGTCTTGATTGTTTTGTTTGGGAATCACATTAGATTTACTTGAATAGTGAAATGATCTATTTGCTTATTGGAAAGGAAAAGAATCTAGATATTATGATTTCCTTATAAATGTTTGTACATACTCCATATTAAGGAGTGATTATCATCATTAGTAATATATAATAGAATTGATGAAAATAGCTTAAGAAGTTATTTGATACTAAGTTACTCGCATGATCTTGTTTGATATTTTATTGAGTAACCTATTTGGGGACATGAAGTATATTTGATTAATGAAAGAAACCCTAGGTTAAGAATAACCTACTAGGTCGTATTATTACTTGATCACCTATTGAAACTAATAAGTTTAGAATAACCTACTTGGATGGGTTATGTAGTTGAGCTTTGTTTAAAGCACATAGGTTTAGATTAACCTACACAATTAGATTGATTGTTGGTTATAGATTATATTCGTGATTAGGGTATACCCAGGGTTGAGACTCACCTATGCGATTAAGATAATCACTTGAGACTAAGTTTATGTATTACTATTTGACTGAAGCCTTAGGTGGGATTACTTAATGAGTTTGAATTGTAACTTGATTGGTTGTTTATACTCTTGATATGAAGTCATATTGTTGACAAGATTCTACTCCTTGAATAACCCTTTTTACTAAGGAGATTACACTCTCAAATAGAATCATTTATTGTATGTTTGTTTTTCGATTGAGTTCATTTACTAAAGAGATTATACTCTTGATGAGAATCACTTATTGATGTGATATATTGATAATTATTTACTCTATGATAAGATGATGCTTATGTAGCTAGACTTTAGAATATAAAGTTAATTACAAAGCTCTTGAAAAGTTAGAGTCATGAAGGGATCATAGGTTCTCCCTAGGAATAGATTGTCCAATGAAGGGAATAACTTATGCATTTGAATACTTGATAGAAATATCATTGTGAATTGGAAAAGGGAATAGGTTGTTTTTTAGGTTAAAAGATTACCTACGATAGAAAACTACCTATGTGTAGTATATGAATGATGATAAACCAAACTGAGCTAGGGTAGTGTATGTGAATAGGATGACTGTCACTCGAAGTACTAGGTGAGAATACTTTATCCAAAGTAGTGTAAGTTGTCAATGTCTACACTATTAGTCACTGTGTTCCTTTTATGCATGCAAGCTTAGGATTGTAGTGTTTCAAGTTCTAGTTATGTAGGATACAACACTAAGCTCAGATAGGCTATTGTTATGAGGTTACCATACCAAACTCTTTGTCGAAGGCAAGGGCCATCTTACAATATGTGGTAGATGTGCAAGGGACCGCAATTAGTCCATGGTTGGCAGAAAAGTGCTTTAGTGATGTTTCTCCTCATCAGTTGGCAACTGAGGTTTGCAGATGTTTGCGCAAGTGTTGGGGACAACTAGAGTGTATGCACCAGGGATTGAAGACATCTAGAATGTATGCACCAATGCGGTGACATAAGGACTAGTTTGTATATCTATTGCCAAATGAAGCTCAGAAGATCTATGTAAGTATCTTGTACCCATTTATATGGAAGGATGTATTCTTGAATGATGAACTTGAGTTTATTCAATATGAAATATATGTTATGTACACAGATTTGTGAAATTACAATGAAATGCGATGGAAGTTTGGAACAGTGTGTATTTCAAATGTGCATGTAATTTACATTATGGAAAAGAATTTTTTTTATTGCTATATTATGGCATCATGGATCATTCACTTGAAGTGAAAACTTTGAAATTTTATTGAGTAGAACATTGAGGTTGTTACAATAATAACAATAAATAAGGAACATCACATGATACTTGAGAATAAATTTGTTGTAATGGAGTCCATCAGTTGAACGATTGTAGACTATAAATTAATTGGATTATATCTCTAATCATTTTCTTTCTTGCTTGTTTGTTTCAAAATTGCTCTAGACTAGTGAAGGAGAGAATAGGTTACTTATAGATGAGACCAAGCACATATCCAAGTGACCATTTAGGAGATGCCAACAAGCAAGGTCCCGTCCTTAATAACAACAAAGCTAACTTTTGAATTCAAAACTTTTGGTGTGTATGGATAGGATGCTAACATGCCACACTAGTGTCCAAGCATAATTTGCTCTCAAGGGCCCACTAACGAAGTACTAAACTAAGTTTCCAAAAAAGGTGATGAAACAAGAACATTACAAATATAATTAGTCACACACACTAAACCGGTTACCAAACCTAGTGTAAAATTATAAGCAGTAAAAATTTATGATGCTATAGCATCAAACCAAAATAACGTGGGGAGCATGGGGGGTAGGCTAGAGGTAGTACAACACATAACATTAAACATTATCCCCAACCATGCATTAGCATATATCCAAAGGTGGGATACCTCATCAAATATAGCTAGGGGAAACAAGCACAAGTGTACAAAATGAAATAATAGGGAAGGAAATATATTAATTGAAAGAAACATGTCTCAAACCAATGCATTCACACATTTCAATATCATCCATGAGGTCATAAATCCAATGGCTTCAAATACAACAAAATAGACCGATTCATGTCATTGGCATAAGTAACATGTATATAAAGCTAATTTACACTAGCTATATAAATGAAAGAAAAAGGTAAGACATTAGCATGAGTTTCAAACATTTCATTCTTAAAAGGATAGATAACACTAAAGATGAAGGTAAGGTTGAGATAGTGATTGCCATCAAGACAAAAGGAAGAATGGGGGAATTCTCAACATAAATAAAATCAACATGAAGAATAGGAGCATCCCTATAATGCATATCAAAAAAAGTAGGAGCTAAAGCAGGATCCTAAAAATGCTTGTAGATATGATGGAAACGAAAAGATCTTGTTAACACTTAATTTGAGATGAACTTTTATGGTTTTTTATTTTTCCTTCTTGTCTTTCATGATGATAATTAATCTATGATATCTAAAATGAGCTTACTGGTTTTCTTTTGTTGAATTTAAAGGTTCCTAGATTGAGCTCTCTTTTTTTTATTGATTATCATTTACAATTATTTTTCTCATATGAGCATCAACATGAGACACTTACAAACTCTTTCAAGAATAACCATGAGACGAATACCATCTCCTTTCAAACAACCACACTAGAAACCACTTATGGAAGACCAAAAGTCACAACTTATAAATCTACTTATTAAGAAACCACTTATGGAAGACTAGGAGTCACAACTTAGGAATCCACTTATTAAGAAACCACTTTCAAATTAGAAGCCAACTATAGAATACCAAGAGTCACAACTTATAATTCCATATTAGAAGTCCTTTTTGGGATTTTAGCTTGGGCCTCCACAATGATAAATCAATGCTCTAACCAATTACGCTCAACCCCTCAGAGGGGCTCTCTATTTTATCCATGGCAACATGTTTTATTTGTTGTGGAACTTGCCATTATTATTTTTAAGTGTTAGAGTTTTTACTTAAGATTTTGTCATATTTTTTATTGCACCTAAAAAGTCTAAAGTCCAAAGTATTTAGAGCAGCCAAGATGATCATGACTTAGTAGATCTAAAATCCTTTTAAGGTTTTCTAGGTTTCTATTTCATATCTATTGCTCTAGAGATAGATAAAAACATTAATGTTCAAGGTGATTGAAGTTTGAGTTTCCAAAGTGGCCAAGGGGACTAAGAAGTGGTGGACCTAAAATCTTGCTATGGAGTTCCAAGTTCTTGTCTTGCATCCACTTTTCAAAAATTGGTTTACGGATTCATGCCAAGGAGGTCCAAGGTTTTTGAATTTTGAAAAACTTGAAGTATATTTAAAATCTAGTTTATTTTCTATTGTATCCAAATCTATTCTTATATTTTTTCAAAGTATTCAAGAGGCCTACCATATACAAGTTCACCTAGCCCCAATAGATCTAAAGTAACTTTAGTTTAGAATATATAATTGAGCATCACAACCATTTACGAAGATTAAATATTTGTTTTCTTTTGAAGTCTAGGAGGCCTCAAATAATGTGGACCTAAGGTGTTT
The DNA here is from genome assembly GCA_007258455.2 of Sequoia sempervirens. Classification (NCBI taxonomy): domain Eukaryota; kingdom Viridiplantae; phylum Streptophyta; class Pinopsida; order Cupressales; family Cupressaceae; genus Sequoia; species Sequoia sempervirens. The sequence continues at coordinate 356,020,479 of VDFB02000008.1, read as the reverse complement.
ATGTGATAGAGTTTCTAAAGGTTTTTAATTTTGGTCCTCATATTGAGTAAGTTTCTCAATGGACTTGGTAGACTCAGGGAATATCAAGTGGGTTTTGAATCAAATTTTTAAATTTGTACAAAAAAGTTCAAATTCTTAATCTTGTGTCCGAGCAAATTCTTAATCTTGTGTCCAAGCAATTTGATAAATTTGAAGTTTGATAAAATAAAGAGTGGATGCAATTAAGGTCATATTATTTTTGGTTCTAGACTTGTTTCTAATCTACACTACTTTAATTTTGCATGCTTCTAGAGTTTTTGACCTACTGTGTTTTGATTGGTTGGTGCTAAAGTGGACTTTATAAAAAATATATGTGCTTAATTTTCTCTTTTTCCACATCTTTTCACCTTGGGGTATTTTTTGCAATGGATTTAAGTCACTAATCTTCTCCAAAATGATTGCAACATATACTTGTAAAGTCACAATTATTGAAAGGGAAAATTAAGTATCTTGTGGGGACATTCAACTTGATGTTTATGAAATAGAGAGGTGATTATCTAAGATGTATGCATGGGTCCTTCTCTATGACGTAAAAGAAGGTGGTGCCAAATTGTATTTTATGGCATTTTTTTAATGTGCCCATGGTGAACATTTTCCAATAGTGAATTACTAGCATGGCATTTTCTATTTGATTGTAATCAAATCAGGCTCTATGGGAAATCAAGTTGTTCCCACTTTTATTTTTTAATGCAAGCATTGATCTTAGGGGACTCTTGCCACAATAATCACTAACAATAATTTTTCATAAGTGTAGACACCTAAAATTGACCATTTACATTTGGTCAACTTATCCCTAATTCATCAAATTTCTTATCCTTTATATTAATTAAATAATATTCTTATTATTTAACTAATATTCACTATCCTAAAATTCATTCAATTTAATCCCTTATATGACCCTTAAATCCTAAGATAAATAATTATTTATCTATGGTCATCCTATCTTACCCCTTTTCTCCCATAAATTAAATAAATAATTTCAATTTATTTAATTTCCCCCTCACATGTCCCATCCTCCATCACTTTTCATAGCCTCCCTAATATAATCCTAATCTACCCCTAATCATGTATACATACTTAATCCTTGATTAAATGAGGTCAACCCTCCCCATCAAATCATACACATGGGCCCTTGTACATGTGGCATGGCCTTGGTACCATGTCACGTGGGTCTTTTCCCTTAAAATTACACTCAAGGAATTTCTAATTCCTTTATTTCGGTCACATCACCCCCTTTGGAGTGTGAGGACAAACTTTGCCTTTATGACAAGATTTCCTCCCACACTCCAAAGTACTATCTCCTTCTCAAGCCATCTCACTGCGTCACTTGGCACAATCTTGTGGCTTGAGAGATCACATTCATCCCTCATTGTTGATCTCCCTCAAATAATCCCAGCCCTTCATCCATTTTCAACCAAAACATATATATCAAACACCTAGCCATTTTCATAAATATCTAATAAAAATCAACAACAACTTTTGAATGAGTGCAGTTATGTTGTTAGAATCATGAGCGAGCACACATTGAATCAAGCATCAAGGGCACATCTACACAATAGGGAGTTTAACATACCTTGTTTTTGTTAAATTGTATGCTCCTTTGACTTTCTAAACCTTAAAAAAAGAAAGGAAATATAAAATATACAATTGAATTCAACCAAAGCTATGGGAATCAATCCATTGCTCCTAAAGCTAGATCTTCCTCTCCAGGTCCTCTTAAACAAAGGTATAAATCCCCTGTCGAGGACCTATCTAGGGCAATAATTCCACTTCAACAATAAGACTGATTATGTGAGAATCAATTCAATTTTCTAGATTCAAAGATATGGATTCCCTACCCTAATTTCAAAGATTTTTTTGTCATTTTATGGAATTTTAGGGGCTTATATATTCCCTTAAGAAAATTACATGTTAAGAAAGCTCTACAAATGCGCAAGTCAAATATAATTTTATTGTAGGAAGTCAAAATTTGAGAAATTCGCTTCCAACTTACCCTTCAATCCTTATGGAAAGATGAATGATTCAAAACAACTCATCATAGTGGGGGAAGTGGGGATGCAATGTTAATAATTATACCTTAGCTAAATTTTATATTTCTCATGAGTAGACCCCAATAATAATTATGTTTGGTGCTTATTATTATTCCAAGGAAGATCTATTTATTTATGCTCCATATATGCACCTAGTTTAATTTCTCATATGAAATGAAATTATGGGAATGGATGGTCAATAACCTCCCAAGAATAGAATAGTTATGGGGAGGTAATTTTAACATGGTGGAAATTACCATGATAAAAGCTAGTTCACCCCTCATAAAATCTCCAAAAATAATTTGATGCTCAGATCCTAACTAGGAATACCATGGGAGTTTTTGACTCTTCTCTTATAAAAGAGATTTTTATATTCATCATTGGTTTACTGATCTAACTCAAGAGATGATCAATTAATGAAACTTAGCCATCTTGATATATTTTACCAATTTGATTCTCTTTCCATTGTCCCCTCTTCACAGAATACCCTTGATAAAGTTGATGTTGTTGCCTCTCTCTCATATCACCTCCTAATTTTGTTAAACTATCAACTTTCTTCTTACTCATCCCACCCTAGTAGTCTTCCCTTCAAGCTCAACACTTCTCGCCTTAACTAACCCAACTGCCTTGCTTCTCTTATCTCCATTTGGAATTATGCCCCCAAAACTCACCAAAATTATAGTTGGTTACAACGGTGAAATGATATTATCCATTACAGTACTTTCCTAAGATCTTATCTAGTAAAATAATTATTTATTTAATGTTTAAATCCATTTCTACTTTATGTAATTTTTAAAATATTAAAATTTGAGCAACATTCTCCTTCGAATATTAGTGTAGGGAGCATTTTCACATGTCTTGCTTCCTTTAATAAATAATTAATAATTTTGATGTCTCTAAGAAATGTGAAGAGAGTAGACTTGGATGCCCCTCTATTGTAGGAAAAATATTTTATTATATTATTATTTCCCCACAAGTACTTGCAGTGGTATTTAAGTTTAGTGTTACTTTTGGGAAGGATTCAAAATAGGGTAAAAATAGGGATGCATAAGACAATGTAAGAGGATCTTATATTGTTGGATATTATGACAAATTAAGTTCAATCTTAAAATGGAGTGATTAATATTGGGATCTTGTTTGATTTGACCATTATGATATAATTTACGACTTATTATGCAAGAGGTGTGTGTAAAGAGCATAAGAGGAGTTTTTTTTAGACTGCAAGAATTGGCTTAGCCTCCTATAATTTGTAGTGCATCAAGTAAACTTTTTAAAGTGATCGATGACGTTGGAGCAACATTCCCTTTGATACCACACAAATGAGGGGATTGGACCTCATGACCTCTCTCCTGCAACTGGATGCTTTAGCCAATCTAGCCAGGGCCCCCGCCCCATAAGAGGAGTTATTAATTATTTAAGGTATGTTGATAATTTCAGTGAGGTGTGAGATTCCCCATGAGGATTTGGACACCTAGTTTTGGGTTTGTGGTATTTGTTATTTTAGAATACCATGCATAGTATCTTGTATTTATTTCTCCTATATATTAGTGTCTAGAGATTGTAGTATTATTAGGTTATTTTTTAGGTTACTTGAGCACCATTAGTTCAAATGGATAATTGATGTATTGTAACTTGTTTTATCATTAATACATGTTTGAATATCTTTGGGGGTGGAGTTTTTACTACAACGGTTTCTACACATATAGATTTATGTTATGGTTTACATCTACTTTATAGTTAATGTGTGCTAGAAAATTGTGTTATATACAAATAGAAATCAAAATAAAAACCAAACACAACACGAAGGAAATGCTCAAGATTGGGAAAAAGAGAGTCAAAACATCACCAAATTGACCAAAACTAGAGTATGTTGATCCCCTCATTGTGTAGATGTGCTTGTGATGTTCAATTGGATGTGCACTCATGAAAATTTGGTAGCATAATGACACTCAATTGCTCAAGGTTACAAGATATGGAAAAATGGCTATGTTGATTTTGTGTTGAATGAAAATAGATGGAGGGATAGGGTCATTTGATGAAGATCAAGGTTTGGGAATGGTTGAGACACCTCAAGGAATGAGATGATTCCAAGTGTCACATGGAGAGTTCTTGAGAGGGAGATGGTAACCTTGGAGTGTGGAGAGGAGATTTCACCATAAAGGCAAAACTTGTCCTCACTCCAAGGTATGAGGATGAGGGAGAATATAGGAATTTAAAATTCCTTTGAAGTATTTTGGAAGATAAATCCATGTGGGAGTCCCTTCCAAAAGGGAAAAATATTTAATGAAGAACCTAGACAAGGTGGATGGGTAGTAAATGGAAAGGGGACTAGCCCTTTCCTAATTACTAGGGTAGGAATGTGTAAATGATTAGGAGGGGATTAGGTGGGGGTTAGAATTAGGATTAGTACAAGTGGAGGATTTGGAGGATGGGACATGAGGTGAAATGAAAATAGGAATTAAATAATTAAATTTAATTCCTATTTAGAGGAAAAAGGGAATTTGGGAGTTAAATTAAATAAATAAGGGTGTTTATTTAATTTAATGGATGAATGAAGTACTATGGTCTAGGATAGGTAAATTAATCAAATTAATTACCTTAGGATATGACTTGGAAATAGAAAAAATATAGGGAATATTGACTAAATAATAGCATATTATTTAATTAACATTAAAGAAAGGGTTTTTCGATGAAAATGAGAGATATTAGTTAAATAATGATGCATTATTTAATTAATATAAGTGATAGAAATTAGTCAAAATAAGGATAAAATTGACCAAATGAAGTGGTCAATTTTAGGTGTCTACATTTTCCCCTCTTTGAAATAACATTAAAATAATAATGTTTCAAATAAATAAAATATAGCTTGTCAAGCTTCCTTTAATGCCTAATTAACTTGGTGCTAATGGTTATGCACACAACTCAGTGGGCCTAAGGATCCCTAAACTAAGCAATTCATCTTTCATAGGAGGGATACATTAAATCATCAACTAGGGAATCACAAGCTTTAAAAAGTGTTGCTAATGTATATGCATTTGAAGATTCTAGACATCCTACATTAACTGAGTATAGGCGAATAAACACATGAAAATGTAGTAAAATATTTAAATCAGAGTAAAATGCTACTTCTTAAAATAGAGCAAAGGAATACAAATAACTACCTTCTACTATGAGTACCTAATGCTTAAGACTCTAACTAGCTAACCGCTATACTACAATGTCCTAACTTAGTTAACCTCCAAGGTATGAAACAAAACATTAATCTACAAATTCTAATTCAAGAATTGTAACACATTTATTCACAATCACATAAACTAGAAACTATCAGTTAAATTCTCAATACATAGTCTAATATAATAAATTAAATTGAAGTGGTTCAATAGTACTTCAAGTGGCCCTTTCTTGATTTGTTGCTTCCACTAGATCTTGTTAATCAATTACTCAAAAAACATGGTATCAAAATAATTCTCTTTTATTGTATTCAAAACATAAAATTGTTACACAAAATCTAACAATAAATCTTTGGAAATCTTATTCAAATACACATATGATATTCTACCATTCTCTCACTACGTATTCTACTAGATCTCCTCCTTGATAGGGCACCCAACTATATAAGGTTTGCGAGGGAGTCCCATTATTCATGAACTGAAAACAAACTTATAAAGAACATATGTCAAATCTTCCTTAAGAATAGGAAGAGGTTCGAGTTTTAAAATAGAAAATAATAATTACTGAATCAAGAGTATTGAAATCAAACAAGGATTCTATACCCAACAAATTTAACTGTTTATAACAGAAACATGATCTGTCATAATTTAGTCTTGTTGAGAATAAACTTCTTCTCCTGGTTGTCTTATTGGCAAATAAGAGTAATACTAGGTGATTCATGAACCGATCATTAAATGATCATCTTCATCTTCCTTTGAAAGTGGTCATGCTACAGACAACTAAATCCTTTGCAATGAACTGTAGTCCTTATGTTACATGCTAGAAAACTTATTGCTATGGGTTGACAAATGTCTTGCAACAAATGTTAGTCTTATTTCTTAAGGAATTATCATTATTAAAAACCATAAATTAAATATTAAATCCTAATAAAATTCATGGACATTCATAAATCATACATACACACATTGCCATAAAACATGTTTCCATTCCAAATTCTTAAAAGTACTCAAAATTAGATGAAAGGTATAAAAGGTATTCGTGATGTCTTAAAGTTTAGTAGAAAGTAATGATAAAAAGCATGAAACAACAATAGGAAACTAGCCAGTTCTAAAGCCCATCATAGTTGACACATGCGAAGACTAGATAAAGAGATACTCCAGTGCGGAGAGGATAGAAGATAGTGGGGAGAGGTGATGCCACCGAGAGATTGTGGATGAGAAAAGGGGCCTGGGTAACCTCTCGAAAGATAAAACAGATAGGAAAAATTGATTGAGAAGAAAAATAAGGATTAGGGAGAAGAAAAACAAGGATTTGGGGAGAAGAAATGAAGGAAAACAATGATTAAGGGGGCTATAGATAATAATTAGGGTAAAAAGTACTAATAATTATAACCTACACTAATAGTGATTGAGTGAGGAGGCAAATAAAGGAGCTTGAGTGAGATGGTGAATGTAACAATAATAACCCATTGCGTGAACTGAGTGAGGGCGATAGAATGACAAGGAGGGAAAGTTGTACAAGTACACAAATTTGAACCTGCTTTAGACTAGTCATTAATTATCACTTAATACTAGCTAGGAAAAACATGTGTGGTGGATTTGTCCAATTTGATTGGGTGAATCCACCCACATATGGGTGAATACACCAAAAAAGAGGTAAATATGCGTAAAAGGGGGGTGAATGCATCAAAATGGGGATGAATATGCCCCGAATGAGAAAATTTACAGACAAACAGGTGAATGTGTCGGAGGGAAATGGGAATTCATTGAATGGAAAAATTCTAAGACAAAAGGGTGAATGTGCCCTATACATGGATGAATTTGCCGATGGGCAAATGGGATCTTGGAAAGGTGAATCTACCTTGTGAAGGTGTGAATATGCTAGTAGAAACAAATAGATAAAAATATCATAGAAGAAAATGATTATTGGCTAGAATAAAAAGCTGACAAATGGTTTGGTGATGCAAAAGAAGAGTCTCATAGTTGTAAAGATGAAAGAGAGGCAATCAACATTCCTCCAACTAGTTACCTGGTTCCAGGATGTTGATTAGGCATTATTTTATGCATGTGTCTTGGCCTACATGGCATGTATGCCAATTATTCATGCACATTTCCCATTGTTGATGACCCTATCAAAGAGATGCAGATAAAAGATGAGCATATTTCATCTCCTGACAAGGGAGATCACCATGAATCTAGAGGATGTTTAATAAATTTTAATGCTTCCCATCAGGGGCCTATAGGTACAAAGCATGAGCACTTGTTCCTATGATCCTACAATGATTTTTTTAGAGGGGACATCCCAATGAGAGGACATCAATTGGACTTAGACAAGTGTGTGCAACTAGTGTAGAGGATGACACTTTACTTGTGAAAGTTAGTGAGAGGGGTCTTGATACTGAAATGGAGTAGTCCATTCTTTACCTTGATCTTGAGGGAGTGCATATTAGAGATGGTTGAGTAGTAGTGGTAGTTTTCATTTGAACCATAAATCTTAGCACACCTATACCAAGACCTCCACATGGTATGCTACCAAGGGGGGAAAAGCTTGAACCACATCACCCTATTATATATATGGGCATGTAAGCATACTGTTTTCACATTACCAATAGGTGTATGGATGGATTGAGATGAGGATGAGCTAGTGGTTTTTAGTTGGCAAGGAGGATTGAGGTATAGAGAGGTTAAGGTTATGTTGTTTTGGTGATAGAATTTGGATGATTAGAGGAAGGGGATGTCATGTGGATGTCATTCCAAGGAGAGGGAGGGTGGCCATAAGATAGGAGGTATTAAAGATACATGTTCAGTGTGTGCTACATCATAGGTTGATTCCCATATCTCATTGAGAGATATCGTCCGGACAAGATCATGAGGTAGTTCAGGGTTCGACAGGACATCAGAGATGGTCCATATGTTTTTGTATAGTTGATGAGAGAGGTGGCCAAGTGGGATCCACAAATAGTTTGCAAGATAATTGTAGAGTTGTGGAGGAGAGTAGATCAGGTGATATGGGATATGCATGGAGTGGTGGATGACCCAAGAGTGACTGACAAGAATAGAGCATAGTGGGAGTGGCATGGGTTGTTGTGACTGACACATGCTTTGAGTTTGACAACTATGAGGACATAGGTGGCCATGGATAAGGTCCAATAGATGAGGAGAGCTAAAACTAGATGAGAAACACAAGGGAGAGGGGGTCAGAGGGTTGGAGGGGTCAAAGGAGGTGATGGAGGGGGAGACAAGGATAGGAGGGGGGTGATAGTGGAGGATGTCACTGCTAGTAGCAATAACACCGACTCAAAGAGGATGGAGGTAGAGGGGAAGGTCTCAAAGTATCTAGAGATGTCAAAGTTGGAGGATGCTCCTATGGGTACATCCTCACCATAGGATAAGAGAGGATAGAAGGGGAGGAGCATCTTATAGATAAGTGTGGTGAAAATGGAGATCCAAGTGACAACATTTCAATAACGCATAGTCTAGATGCAGGGGGACCTAGCCTCTATGACAACAGAGAGAGATAGTTTGTAGGAATATGTTACAACCATCACAATAGAGTGAGATAGCCCAGGGTTGGCGAGAGGAGCATGGGAGTTGGAGAGATCATAACTATAGAGGGATAGGAACTGTTATCACCAAGAGAGGGATATTGTGAGGAGGTAGGGAAGAGGATAGGGTGACAAATTTAGCATTGCAATTGGCCAAGGTGAGCCATGAGGCTCAATATTAAATAAGACTATATGAGTAGGCTATGCTAGCAAAGGATAGGGCACCCAACTATTCCAAAGAGGAGTGGATCAAGAAGGAGTGGATCCGGGTCGATATGATCGAGATCTAGGAGGAACCATTTGATGGGGGCACCACTATCACCAAGGTGAAGAGGAGGGGTAGGGTCATCAGGAGGAGGACCAGTAAGATCAAGGAGGCTAGAGGAGGAGGACCAATAAGATTTGTACCGAGGTCCTTGACACATTCAGACACAACCAACAGTGGCTAGTTATATGGGTAGGATAGATTTTGACCTTTTTGATTGATGTACATGTGTTGAGTACATTTATTCTAATGTATTTGATACTGACATTGTTACGTATATATTATGATGGATATTTGATGGATATTGATATATACTGATGGAATTTGATGGGAATTTATTTATATGTGATGACCATTTGATTTTGGATGCATATGTGATGATTTTTATTTTATTGTATACATTATGATTATTATGTATATGTGATTGTATGGTCAATATGACATGATGATAATGATGTATTCTTGATTTGCATGTTTATATGACATTGATAATGGTGATGCAGGATGAATATGTTGATGTGATAATGATGCTTAATGACAATGTTTTTAATTTTCTATGATTATGTTTGACACACATGTATATGACACAATTATTATAGATGTATATGGTGCAAGTAAATTCTACATGAACTTGATACTAATAAATGAATTAAATGCAACTAATGGATTATATAAATGCAAAATATTATTAAAATGACAAATCTAAACAACTTACTAAAACTAAATAATTATGAAAATGGATGAATGCATTGATAAAATATGTTTAGAATAACAAATTCTAAACAGCTTAATGAATTTAAATGATTAAATGCAATGATACAAATTCTTAGAATAAAAAATTCTAAACAACTTAAATAAACCTAAATGATTATGAAAATGGATTAAATGCATCGATAAAAGATGCTTAGAATAACCAATTCTAAATAACTAAAATGAATCTAAATGATTATGAAAATAGGTTAAATGCATCAATAAAAGTTGCTTAGAATAACCAATTATAAACAAATTAAATGAGTTTAAATGATTATGATAATAGATTAATGCAATGATGGTAGGTGGTGTCTAGGCGAAGCCATAGCACATTGATCACAAAAAGTCAAAAACTACATAGAAGACAATGATGATGGGAATACATTTTAACATTCAAAAACTAGGATTAAGAAAAGAAACATGGAGGGAGATGATGGTAGGATTAAGGATATGTAGGATGAGTAGATGGATGAGTATTTTTTTTTAGTACCATATAAAACTATCATATAGTGAGCACTTAATTTGGTTTAGCACAGGATACTATGCACCAAGGTATGATGAACCAAGGTGACTACATATCGTATGTGTAGGACATACTCATCGAACAAGAAGGTTAGTCCAACATCTCACAAAGTCATAGGGAACTTTGGTGGACACAATGCTAGAAAACCACAAACAAAAGGAATTTCCTAATGTAACAAAAGGATGTAAGAGGCCTTGGTGGATACTATGTGAGACAAGACAAGAAAATATAGTGGACGAAAGTTATGGCTCTACCCCTATTTTCTTTGTTCAAAGCACATCATGATATGATGAACCATGACAACCTTGAGTAGGTGAAGTAGGAATCTTAAATGAAAGATAAACAAATATTCAAAAGCACCAAAGAAATAATAAAGATCTCAAGTACCTTTTTCAATGGGTATGATGGATGGGGTTGTTGTGGTCTAATTTGAGGAACAATGTATCTTGCGAAGACCAAAGATGGATAGGTAACTCTAGGATTTAGATGACAATAGATAATTAAGATATCCACCCAAGGGGGCCAATTGATCTTGTTGAAGTGCCAGCTATAGAGGAATGTATTCTTGATGATGCATGAGGACAACTGACACAAAGATGGGACCCAATTACAAGTATGTACAAAGATGACCCTAGATGAGGAAAATGAATTGATACTATGACCCAGACCTGATTAACAAGAGACATAAGACTCAATCGACATAATGTACAATATATACAAATGATGATTTTATGTGTAAGCCTACTAGTAAGATGTCTATATTTTATGCTCTTGTAGTATTCTTAGGATGCATCTAAAACAAGTGGATGAAACTCAAGATTGGGATAGTAATCCAACTTGTCTAATGGTTAGCTATAGATATCCGATGATAGGTGAAACACTATATATACGGATGAATGGGATAATGTTAGGTGGATGTGGGTATCATGAAAGTTAGATGAGGACGAGTAGGATAATGGAATTACCACTTACATAGAGTGATTTATTTTTTATTTTTACCACACACACTTATCCAAGGAGCCACCAAGGGTGGTTTTCACCATAGGACAACTTATTTATCTTTGCTTTTTTTGTATATTTTGATTTTTGAAAAGTTGGATTTCTCAAATGATTTAGGAATAGAACCTTTTCAGGTGGATGATATTGATGGGTTCATCCAAAGGTTCTCCTTCTAAAGTATCCCATTGATATACTCTTGGACCATACTTTATTGTAATGATGTAAGGATCGAACCAGTTAGGCTCAAACTTGCCTTTTTTTTTTCTCGATCCAATTCATTCCTTTGATTCTTCGAAGTCGGTTTTGATATTCTTGGAGGTGATTGTAGGTGTTGAGGTGATGTTCATCAATAATCTCTAATTGAATTAGATGTGTAACTCGATACTCCTCATTATTGATAATGTTTCTCAATGATAGGTGCAAGGAAAGTCGTTCCACTTCAATCAACAGGATGGCCTCAACACCATAAACTAAGGAGTATGAAGTGGTGTTGGTAGGGGTACTGATGCTTGTACAGTAAGTCCAAAGGGTTGAGATGGAGGTTCCAATCATGATTATTTTCATTAACAACCTTTTTAAGGATTCTTAGTATTTTTTATCGGCTGCCTCCACTTGATTGTTACCTTGGGGGTAATAGGGAGTAGGTCAATGGTGTTGGATATGGAACTATTCACAAGGATTGTGAACATATTGATTTTTAAAGGGTCTAACATTGTCAATGATAATGGTGTATGGAATGATATAACAATAATTGCTATGGTATAGGATGAATTTTGAGATTTGGATAGTTATGATGAAGGTGAGGGGGATAACTTCCACCAATTTTATGAAATATGCAGTGACAGTTATGGTGAACTTGTGTCCATTGGATGAGGATGGGTGTATCATAATGATAAGATCAAAATACCATTGAGAATAGGGCCATTGTGAAGTGATGGGTTACAACACTTAAGATGGTACATGTATTAAATCTCTATTTGGTGACAAGGGAGACACTTCTTGACATACTCACAAGCATCATGTTATGTTGTGAGCCAATAATATCCTGTTTGGAGAAGCTTCTTTATAAGGACTATACCACTAGTATGAGCACCAAAAATACCACTATGCACTTCTTGCAACACGATATTAGCTTCTATCATGTTTAGACACCATAGTCTATCTAGCCATCATACCTTCAATGATATAAGGTATCACCTAGGATAGTGTAGTGGCATGGGCATTGGATGAATGATCAATGTTGGTTACAAGTGAGATTAAGTGGCAAGGTTTTATCATTGAGATAGGTGTAGATGTTATGGTACCAAGGGGACTCATGACCAGTGATTTCACACACTATTTTAATATTATGGATGTCGTATACAGGGATAAAAAGTTGTTCAACTAGGAATTCATATTCATGGCTATCATGGGGCATGCCCAACAAGGATCCAATGGTAGCCATTACATCTACAACCTTATTTTGAAGATGAGGAATTTTATCAAACTGGATATAAAAATATATCTTGAAGTCATCCACCATATGCTTGTAAGGAAGCAAGTTATTGTCTCTATTTTGGAATTCATTATTTACTTGTTTGATTATGAGTAATTGGGAATCACTATAGACTTGTAGTTGACATATGTTCCATTGTACTACCATTCTCAACTTGGTTGTTAAATATTCATACTCTGCTATGTTATTGGTGCATGGGAAAGCTAATATAAATGATTTGAGGATGAAATCACCTTGAGGGTTGATAAAGAGGATGCCTACTTTGGACCCATTCTATGTATATGAGCTATCAAAATATAATTTCCATGACACTTGTTATGTGATAGTAAAGATGGATTCATTAGAGAAGTTTATAACTAATGTGTATGCATCAACAAGAGGAGCCTCAACTAACTGATCTACAATAGTTTAGCCTTTGATAGGTTTTTGATCCACATACTCTATATCAAACTTGCTTAAAATCATAACCCACTTAGCCATATGACTTGTTAAGGATGTTCTTCAAAAAATATTTTTGAGTGGATCAACTTTAGATATGAACTTGAGAAAATGACTGAGCATATGATGCCTTAATTTTTGAGAATTGAAGAGCATTTCTACATATTATTTTTCCATGGGGGTGTAGTTGATATCATAGCCAACTAGAGTATGAATGATATAGTATAATGCTATTTATTTCTCGTTCTTGTCATGTTGATCGAGTGCCCCCAATGCAACTAAGGTAGCAAATATGTATAACAATAAAGGTTTCCTTGAGGTAAGAGGCATGAGAATAGGTGGGTTAGTGATGTAGAATAAACTCACAAGTCTTATCAGACTGGTGAAATTCACAGCCAACTCCAAATTAGATTGACAATTTCATTTGTCAATTTAAAAATCCAATTCAACGTTCCACAAAACGGAGGTGGAATTTCAATTGTCAATTAGAGTATTATAGTCTTATTACAAAATGAAATCTACACCATGAATCGATGACATATTTAAACTTTATTAACAAGATTAATATTCACAGTCTTACATACATTTCATGATTTACACTTGATTAATTTCTCTTTCCAAAACCTCTTCTATTCCTCTTCATTGTTTATTAATTCAATCTGCACTTAGTGTACCACCATTTTGTGTTCTAATGCATACATTTAATTATATTTTCCTCTTACACTAGCTATATTTTATCTTATGATGCATCCATTCCATTTAATCTACATTTTATTTTGTACACATGCTCCCTTATTGTTGTGACCTCTATTCTCTTTAGAAATTTTGTTGTTGTTTGCACATGCCTACCTTATGCACCACCCCATGTACTTCAATCTATTGTGTGGTTATTTTTAACTTTCTCTAGCTATGTGGTATATTCTCCATGTCTACCTATGACCTCATCTTTTCTTTCATATCTTTAACTATTAATGAATTGTCAATCTCAATTGGCTTGATCCCCCTTTGTTATCTCTTGCAATTCCCTTCTCTTCCTATCATGCTATGTGGTGCTAGATTTTTATTGTTTATTGGCCAATTCATATGGCTCTTTCCATGATGTGGTGTGGCTTGGGCATTTTTTTCCTTGCATACACTAATTTTTATACAAATATTTCCACTTAAATGTGGCTCGATCCATGCCACACCATTGGACATTATTTATACATCCTCCTTATTCCGCCCTTCCCCTCTTTCCTTCTTTTCTTACCTCTTAATATGTCCCCATCAAAGCTGAGATCTTCTCCTCCACAAGCCACAACCTATCGTCTCTCTTTCTATCCACGCGACTCTTCATGTTAAATCCTTTCCTTCTTCTAAGGCCACAACTTGTTTGCTTTCTTCAAAATTGAATCTGCATTTTATGTCTCTCCCCTAGATGAGGTGTGACCTACTATATACATGCATAGTATTTTTGTTTGGCTACTTACTATTCCTCCTTACACCACCCCTTTGCCTCCTCATTTCCTATCATATATTCACTTTTTTATTTTCCTCTGCACTCCTTAATTTTATTTCCTCTAAGATGTGTGACACATCCCTTCATTATCTTCCTAAAACCAATTGACCCCCATCCATGCTAGATAAATAAAAAAAGTCTCATTTTTAATTACCTCCAATGCCTTGCTATTGGGGTATGAGATAAAATTAACAATCTATGTTTTCTTCCTTGGTATTCAAATTTCCAATGAAATTATTGAAGATGGGTATGAAGTAAAACAAATCTCCTTACCCAAAAAACATCTCCATTCATCTCTTCTTTATGTGCAGTTGTATATGTTTCACTTGTTCACATGTAAGGATACCATTAAAGATTTTCCTCAAACGTATAAGTTGCAAAATATCTCATGTCTTTGTATGCATATCATTGATTCCATAGATTCAAATAATGAGCAATAGCTTAGCTTCTAACTCAACTTAAAAACCTCCTTCCCGACTTGATAAACATAAGAAGATAGATGGGATTTCAATTTATTTTATTGTTCAATTCATCTTCATGGAAAACCAATTGTAATCAAACCCACTTGACATCACATCGTAAAATGCAAAACTGAAATAAAACCTAGCCATGACTAACACAAACCAAAACATAAATATTTTTGGTCAATGTTGATTGTGCGTGCACCTGGATGCTCTTGCATCAATTAGCTAGATATTCCTTGATCTTATCAAAACCTTATTGACAAGAGGAATCCCATTTTAATGTATCCTTATGAAGAAAATGGTTGAAAGGTTGGAACTTATCCACAAGTTGAGCTATGAACCTTTTGATAGATTATAATTTCCCTTGAAGAATTCCCAATTATTTTAATTGTCTTGGGAGTAGGCACATCCATAATAGCTTTTACCTTCATAGGATCTACCTCAATGCCTCTCCTAGATACAATAAATCCCAAGAGTTTGCTTGATGTAACACCAAACACACATTTCTTGGGATTCAGTCTCAATTGATATTTCTCTAACTGACCAAAGATGCACTCAAGAATAGCTGGATGTTCTTCTCTAGTCTTTGATTTACCTAGAAAATTATCCACATAGTCTTCCATGATGATATGAATGATGTCATGGAATATGAAATTCATCACTCTTTGATAGGTAGAAACATCATTCTTCAAGCTAAAATACATGATTTGATAACATAAAGTACCCTATCAAGTTGTGAAGGAAATTTTATGCCGATTTTCCACTGCAATGTGAATTTGGTTGTATCTTGAGAAGTCATCCATGAGGGACAGTATGGAATGACCCATTATGAAATCAACAAAAAATATCAATGTTAGGTAGTGAGAAACCATCCTTTGGGCATGCCTTATTCAAATCCTTGAAGTCAGTACAAATAAGTATGCTCCTAGTTAGTTTAACAATTGGAACTATATTAGAGATCCATTAGAGTAATCAATAGGTTGGATGAAACCTGCTTCAGTAGCTTTTCCAGCTTAACTTTGAATAATAATGCAACTTGAGGATGCATATTTCTAAGTTTTTGTTTGACTGGTTTGGCATCTGAATGGACAACCAAGTGGTGTACAACAAGAGTTGGATCCAACCCAGGCATATCAAAATAAGACCATGTGAAACTTATGGATTCCTGCTAGATGATGTTGGAAAATATTTGATATTCCTCAGATGACAAGGAAGATACTACATATGTGACCTTAGGTACTAATTTAGTTCCCATATTAATCTCCTTGGTTTCCTCTATCAGGATAATATATTTTTTAGGTCATTGTGTACCCATAAGGGGAAGATGAATGTCCTCATATTTTGACAACTCAAATATATTTTCATCAAAAGATACACCCTTTATTTTTATTGATGATGAATCTAAAAGAGCCTCAGGGATGTATTCACTAGAAGATTGCATATTTTAATTTTTGTTTTTACTTTTGTGGCAAAGGAATTCATCTTCCCCAAAGTAAGCATGTTGATCTAGCGTGTATACAAAGCCGGATTCCTGGTCTCCAAGAGTCATGCCATCACATAAGCCCATGTATTCTAATAATGCTTCATCATTTTGGAATACTTTAAGATGTGTAGCTCCATGTTGGTCCCAAGCAATGAGTTCAGGGTGGCAAAGTGAGAGATCAATAGTGAGGATGGTGGTGGAAAAGATGGAGGATATATCTAAATCATCATATAAAATGTTGATGACCTCTTCTAGGATATCATCCACAATGATATAAACCATCTCAACATTATGGGAAGTACTCAATGATGTAGAGGGATTATCCTATTTAGAGCCATACCCCAAGTCCTTGATGATTTTTTTTAATAGGTGGGTATATGGGTTTGAGCATAGCTTACTCCTGAAGGACCAATCCTTTCCCCTAACAATTAAATCATTGATACATTTGATGGGGAATAGGATATTTTTCCTAGAAATACTCAAGGAGAGTATTAATATTCTCAAGTTCTTCTTTGTCGATCCATTAACTAATGTCCTCTTCAATTTGATCTTGATCCAATGTACCTAGAGATTGGAAATATGTGGACTCAAAAATCTTAGTAATGGGTGGTTTTTGTGTCTTCTGAAGATATGGTTTCCCAAAATCATGTGCAGTGAGAGGCATGGATCCTACATTGAGTGCAATGTTTATTTCATATTCTCTGCCTCCTTTGGCATTGACCTTGATCTTAGAAAAGGCACAATCTCTATTCCTAGGAAATGATGGGAATGAGGGAATGAAGACTTTATAACACAACAATGCTCAAATGGATGGGGATCATCATGAATTGTAACCTCTATTATATTATGGAGGAATTTTAAGCATTTATGGTAGGTGTAAGGGACAACATGCATGGTATAAATCTATGGGTGATTGAGGAGAATATTATATGGAAGATCAAGGTCAATAACATGACATGTTGTGTACTATAATGCCATACCCACTTGAATAGGGAGATTAAGAGTACCTCAAAATCTCTCTTTGGATTATCATAGGATTTGATAATAATTATTTGAGGGTCCAAATCAACTTGAATATATCCCACTTGTCTTATGAACTTCAATGTGTACAAATATTTAAGGAATTACCATTATCTGACAAGACTCATTTTACCTTATGTTTTGCAATGAGGAATTTGATATGAAAAGGGAAATTGTGGGATGGATCAATGGGTGGAATATAATTTTGAATGAAGGCTTGTTGATAGGTGGATGATAGATGTCCTAATAATTCTTGGAATTGGGTAGGATCAATATTTGTAGGCACATGAGCATCTCAAAAATCTTTAGCCAGAATATTTTGATGGATAGATGATGAATTTAGGAGATCTAGGATGGATATCTGTGTAGGGGTCTTCCCAAGACTGTCTAAGATGTTATTGTTGTCACCTAGAATTGCACCCTATGCAAAGTTTACAAAAAACTAAGCTTTCTAGAGCAACATGGGATCATTTCAAGGCTGTGGGTCACCTATAATTGAAATGAACCTCCGGAGAAGGCCGGCTTCCTTTGGTGTCACCTAACTAGTGATTGTTGTGGAGGAAAAGGAAGAAGGAATACATGAAATAAAGATTAAAATCTAAGGTGATACACTGAAATGATGAGGAATTATGAAAAGAAAACAAGATGGACATACACTGGGAAACCTAATTGTAAATGTTTTATATGCTTAACACAACTTCTTTTAGACTTATGCATCAATCTTAACAGGTTCAATCTACATACACATCTCAGGAAGGAAAGATTAATTTCACAGCTCTAAGATATAAGTGCAGGATTATAAAAAAAAACACACTTAAAGACTTGCATAATCAAGAGAAAGATACATAAATGAGAATAGTACAAACATGCACAACTAGCTTCCAAGGTAAACTCTATGTTGCATTCCAGATTCCAATTGAGTTACCAAACATACATCAGTTGAGGAAGGATAGCTAAAAATCACTAACTCTTCTGGATGCATTATCCGAACTATTTACAAAAAGGAAAAAAAGCCTTATATACAGACTGTGTCGGCCCCCTTAGGGCTTACAAAAAATATCGGGCTCAAAAAGATTTATCCTCAGATCTTTTATTGAATTTAATGCTGCATGCTGCGTGTCCATCTTGTGTGTGTTGGTGAAGAGTTACTGTCTGGAGAAGCCCCTTAGATCTTTTAATGCTACCGGGTGCATTTACTTCTGGTTGTTGTGTCCACCTACTAAAATCCCCTGTTGAGCGCCTTGAATGCTACTGGGTTCACCATCAATTTGCGTTGCATTCGTCCTGTGTTGGCATTCTACGCTCTAATCAGACTGCCACGGCTCGTCTCAGCTCCTCCTGGTTGGTCGAGCGTTTTACACGCAGGCTCGACAGGCGGTCAAGCTTTCTTTGAAAAGAATCGCATCTCGGCGAGACACTGAAAGTGTCTCACTGATGTGATTATGTCCTCTGCAACTTATTGGCATGACTCAAACTATCGCTGAGACGTCATGATGAAAATCCTATCTCCTAGCGAGACCATCTGTTTCGGGGAGACCTTTGCCGACGTCTCCAGAAGTTATACTACTGAGCTCCCTTTCTTTCGTTTGCCAGACATTCTTATATCGGCAAGACCTTACGCCAATGTCAAGCTCTTCCTACGAGGTCTTTACTTTTTGGTCGGTGAGACATCACCAAGTTGGGGAGATATCATACTGAACTCGCAAGACTATGTCAAAGTATTGTCACCTTCGGCAAGACTTTGGACAGTCGCCAGGACCCCATGGTAAAAGCCCCAACTCCTAGTGATACTGGATGTTTCGTTGGTGGGACCCCCACTTGTTTGCTTCCGCCATCAAGACCCCCTGGTCGGGGAGACACCCACCTAAGCTGAAGAAACCATCCCCCACCAAGTCGTTCACTTATCAGCAAGACATCATGAGTCGGGGAGACTTCTCTTTGACTTGAAATGCTATACCGAAGGCCTTCCTATTGGTGAGACTTTAATGGGTCGCTGAGACCGTACCCAAACACTTCATCCCTAGCGGGCTCCCCTTCCTGTCACTGAGACACTCACACTTTGGTATGACCTTATTCCGAATCCCACTTCCTTTGCCAACACCGCTTTAAGAGTGATTGTTGGGGAGACCTTTTATAATCAATAAGACCTCTTAACGAAGTTTGTTGACATATACCGAAGGCTATCCTTTCGGAGAGACCTCATCAGGTCAGCGTGACATCCTGGCGAAAGCTTCAACCTATGTCGAGAGCATTCCTCTTGGTATGACTCAACTCCTTCGGCCAGACCTCTTAACGATAACCTCCATCCTGGCCGGTGATCCTTTTATTTCTCCTTCGGTCGGGAAGACATCTTCACTTTGGGGAAACCTCAGGGCGAAAACACAACACTGTATCAAAGGTAATTCATGTCGGCAAGATCCCCTCAGTTTGCTAAGACATCACATAGAAACCCCCTCCCTTTGGCGAACTCCTTTTCATTTTGGAGGCTCCACTGGTCAGTGAGACCCTTGTCGATGACACTTTCTATGTCGCCAAGACTTCCGGGTGTTGGCAGGACCTTAGGGCGATATCTTCAACTTTTGGCAAGCCCTTTCATGTTTTGGTGAGGCCTCCCTTTGATTGGGAAGACTGTCTCTGTTCGCCGAGACCTTTTGTCGAACCCTTCACGTCTTGCCGAGCTTTGATCTTGGCAAGACATTACGAGTCGGGGAGACATCTCTCCGATGGTTGCTCCTTATGCCGACAGTGCCTCAACCTTATCATTTTCGGGGAGACTTCAATGGTCGCTGAGACCCTTTGTCGAAAGAAAACTCACACCGATAGGATCCCTGGTTTGAAGCACTCAGACTTAGTGGGAACCCTGCTAGTCGGCGAGACCTTTGAAATGTCCTGCCGACTTTCTCCTTAGATGATTTTCATGTCGAACCTCCCTTGGAAATTTCTCCCACTGAGTTCCCCATGACCTAGCCACAGATGTAGAATCTTTTCCCTCGTGAAAATGTTCCATTGGCCTTTGAAGATCTAACATATGATTATCCTGCCTTATTTAAACTGTAGGTGAAATATAGGCAACAATTTTGGTGACCTTTACGGGAAGTTTTCCTGCTAAACATGAGAACCAGTGGCTACAATTTGTCCATTAGGTATGGAGTCATTAGGAAGCTCAGAGAACAAATAAAAATGTCAGTCAGCACATGGTTGCAAATTTGCATGAGGCTTATAGAACACAACAGATTGCTAAAACGACAAAATAGGAGAAAAGGAAAAGAACAATATTTACTGTGCTAAACAGCAACCAGGGAAAGGAGAAAAATAGAAAAATAAACGAGCCATAGCGCAAAAGCACTTATTAAAAACAAAACACCTAACTAATATATACAAAAGAGAAACTCCAACAAACTTAGAAACAGGGCTTAAGATGTATCCCATTGACTGGGATAGGAAGTACTTCCCCTCCTGTTGTAGCTAGTTGATAAGCATTGTGTTCCTTGCAGTCTGTGACAATAAATGGACTAGTCCACATATTGTCAAACTTAGTGTGATGGCTAGGCCTGCTTTTAAGAACGTCCCACCTGAGCACGAGGTCTCCCTCCTTAAAATATTTTGTTGTAGCCCCTTTGTCGAATCTTCTTTTCATTTGGAGCTGATGATACTCCAAAGCTTTCATTTCTTTGTCCCTTGACTCTTCGAGCTCCATTAGCTCCGCATACCTTACAAACATCAGGTCATGTCCCTCTAGCATCTCCAACTGGTGAATAATGTCTAGAGCTGGAAGCTCTATAGATAGGGGAAATCTTGCCTCTTTGCCATAGACCAACATATATGGTGAATTACCAACAGACCTTTTAGGGGTCACTCTGTCTGCCCAAAGTGCATTCTTTAGACTAATGTGCCAAGTCCATTGATTATCCTCTATGGTTCTTTTAATGATCCTAATAAGATTCTTATTTGTGCTTTCGGCCAAGCCATTACCCTGAGGGTAATAATTTGAGGATGTATTCAAATGAATTCCATGTTTAATGACCCAATCAGTTACTCTTAGACTCGTGAATGCAAGAGCATTATCATATATGACAGAGTTGGGAACTCCAAATCTAGTGACTAAATCCTCATAGAAGATCAAAACTGAAGACTCTTTTGCTTCTTTCAAAGCTATCACCTCTGTCCACCTTGTAAAATAGTCAGTGGCTATAAGTACCCACTTGTGACCAGCACTGGAAGGTGGATTTATTGGCCCAATGAAATCAATGCCCCATCTCATGAAGGGTTGCTCCACTTGAATTGGATGTAGAGGCATAGCAGACAGTTTTTCCTTTCCTGAAAATAGAGCGCATTTGACACACTTCCTTAACCAGGCATAGGCGTCTTTGAACAAGCTGGGCCAATAGTAACCAACTCTCATGATTTTCTAGGTAGTAGTTCTTGGGGCAAAGTGACCTCCTGTAGCTCCATCATGAAACTCATGCAGTACCTTTTCAATTTGATCATTGTGAATGCATCTTAATAGGACACCATTCAGATCCTTTTTGAAAAGAACATCATTTACCAGCACATACAATATGGACTGCAGTCTAAAGTATCTTCTTTTAGCTTTGTTTAGACCTAAAGGACACTCACCAGTTCGTAAAAATTGGGTCATATCTTGAACCCAATCAGTTGTCCCTATTAGCACATCATCTTGAGCATTCTGAAACTCATTTGTATTGGTAAACACAACATCCTTTTCTAATTCAGTCTTACTGCTGGATCCTATAGCAAGCTGCTTACAAAGACCTTTACCTCTAACCAGTTTGGTGATCTTAATATCTACATCATACTCCATGACCTTGGTGACCCATCCTGCTCTTTTTTCATTCAGATCTTTATTCAGCAGAAACTCCTTCACACTTGAGTGCGCCACTAGAATATGAATCCTATTATGAGAGATAAAAGGCTTGAATTTCTTCAGGCTTCTGATCACAGCAAGAACATGCCTCTCTACAAATGAGTATTTCTGTTCATAATCAACCAAACCCTGACTGAAAAAGGCTATTAGTTGTTCTAAATTCTCTTCATTTTTTTGAACCAATATTGCAGAAATGTTACTCGTGCTACCATAAGCATATAGATAAAAATATTTAGAAAAATTGGGATTTACTAGTGTAGGGGCTACTACTAAGGCCTCCTTGACCTTTTCAAAACTATTCTTGGCATCTTTCATCCAACTGAAAACTGCATTTTTCTTTAACATAGCTATCAAAGGTTGTAACAAGTTCGCAACATCAGGGATGAATCTTCTTAGAAAGTTGATCTGGCCCAGAAAGCTCTATAGACCCTTCTTGTGACTAGGCGGCGGCAACTCAAGTATGGCTTTGACTCTCTTAGTATCAATAGTAATTATTTGCTTTGACACTATGTGTCCTAATAATTTCCCTTCATGAATAGCAAAGATACTTTTCTTTGGATTGAGAGAGATACCAAACTCTCTGCATTTTTCAAAAACTTGCCTAAGATGTAACAAATGTTCATCAGCATTCTTGGAATAAACTGTAATGTCATCTAAATAAATCAGTATAATCTTGTTGATCAAACTTTGAAATGCCATGTCCATGGCCCTCTAAAACATGGCACTAGCTTGGATAAACCAAAAGGCATCCTTTTGTATGCCATGGTGCCCCATTTAGTTATAAAAGCAGTTTAAAACTGATCTTCCTCTTTAACCAACACATGATTATACCCTAAAAAACCATCTAATAATGAAAATCTTTCAGAACCAGCAACCTCTTGCAAGATTCATTCCATGGAGCGCAGCGGGTAGTGATCTTTCAGAGAGGCTCGGTTAAGATCCCTAAAGTCTACACAAAGTCTTATTTCACAACTTTTCTTCCTAACCGATACAAGGTTAGAAACCCATGAAGTGTGTTTGATGGGAAAGACAATACCCCCCTCAACTAGTTTAGTCAGCTCTTTAATCATCAAGGGCTTAAGCTTGGGATTCAAGGGCCTTTGTTTCTACCTTACTGGCTTAGCATTAGGCTCTAACTCAATTTTGTGCTGAGCAATGCGGGGATCAAATCCTTTCAAATCCGAATATTCCCAAGCAAAGACATCATATAATTCTTGACATAAAGCAACAAAAGCTTGTTTATCTTCAGGTGAACACATTTTTCCTATTTTAAGGAGCTTACCTTTGAAGATCTCCAGCTCTTCATAGTGTTCTTGTTTGATCTGCAAGCTGGCTTTACCCTTTTTAAGCTGATCATCAGTACTGAAAATTGACTCTAAGGTAACAAAACCTTTGGGTAACTTATTTGTCCCTAGCTGTATGACTTGATCATCATATAGTTGCTTGAGTTTTGCTTGATTCACCATGGAGAACTGATCTTCTTCTAGCAAAAAGGAAATAATCTGTTCATCACCGTCAAAAACTTGCCAGTGAATGTTGTTATTAGGAATTGATGGCCTGACCACAACCTTCATGTACTGTTGTACCTTCTCTTTCCTAATATCATCTGGAATGTCAAACTGTGCTCCAATTGCTGCAAGCCTATCAACATGTTTTTTCTGATTCCTTGGAATAGACACTAAATTAAAGGCATCAAAATCCTCCAGCATGTTCCACACTTTGTTTCTATAAGACTTTAGTGTATCATTTTTAGCAACATTCAGGCCCCTTATTTGATTAAAAATTAGCTCACCGTTTCCATGCACTTTCAAGTGGGTTATTCTTCTCTTCCTTGCCCATTCAATACCTTGAACAAGGCCTTCATATTCAACAGTGTTGTTGGAGCATGCAAAAGCAAAATGGAAAGCAGCATAATACTTATCACCTTGAGGAGACACGAGCATTGCACCTCCTCCAGCACCATTTTTGCTTCTTGAACCATCAAAATACATCTCCCATAATTTGTTCTACTGCTCGAACAAACTTTCTGCACTTCTCTCAAGATTTGGCATTTCTGTCCCATCTTCATGCAATATATAATTGCCCAGACCAACATCCTGAATAAGCTCATTTGGATTATCAACCACGTTCTCAACTGCCCATTCATTCAGCAGCACCTCAGGTACACTCTCAGCTTGTAACTCTTGTGCTACAACAAGTTCAACATCCTCTAAAACAATAGAGTTAACATTTATAGCAGATGGCACATAAGGTTCGATGTGGTCTTTGGCAAGGGACTCAGAAGTTATGGTTACCTTAGTACCATACCTGGTCCTAAAAAGCATATGGGACCAATATGAAGATAAATACCCTCTAATTTTAGTTGTGAAGTCTCTAGATAGGCATAAAGCAAAAAATGGAGGCAAATCTATGACAAAGACATCTTGCAGGATTGAAAAGTTGGGACAAGCATGTAATGTGAGATTCAGATTTTTAATAACACCTATAGTGTTTACTATTGTCCCATCCAATTGAAGTACTCCATTTTCTAATGGTTGGTATTGTAGACCTAGCTGGTCCGCAACCTTTTTTGGCATCACTGAACTGCTAGCCCCGCTATCAACCATGCAATTATGCACTAATTTGTTCCCTACTATTAAGGAAACATAGAAAGGAGGGGGCTTGACAACATTAATTTGCTGTGTGGTACTATCCAAAGGTGCATTGGTTAAAACTGACTTTGTTTGGCCTAAAGAGACTTCATTTGGTGAATTCAAACTGACTGGGTTTGACAAGGCCGACTGCAACAAATTGATTTGACCAGGGATTGCTAAAGAATCCCACATTAAAATTGAAACATTCATCTTTTTCATACTTTCAACAATGTTGAAAGGTGCAGATATGTTTACCATTGGCTGCATCTTCACAACAGGGTGGTCAGGTTGCACTTGACTTGTAGATGTAGCATGTGAAGATTGCTCCTCACTAGTGTCGTGACCTCGCCGCAAAGTGCGTGGTACTTGTTGATTTGATGGACCAACAACTCTTTATCTTTATTTGTTGCTTGTTCAACCTCGAAATCCCTCTTCTTGGCTCTAGTATTGGCAGCAACAGATGTGTCATCCTGGTTCACCCCACATAATTCTTCTCTTTAGCAATTTAATAGAGTAGAATCATCTCCAGGTTGATCCTGTTGTTGTGGATACCCCTCCTTACACAAATCTTGTGCACCTACAACATTTTGCACCATAAGAGCTTGATTGATGACGCCATTAGAGCATGTAGCTTGATTATGTGGTTGATTACATGGATAACACCATTCATAATCAATAGCCAGATTGTTTTGAACAGGAACAAGCTCCTTGACAACACTAATTAGAGCTGGATTATAGGCCTGAAAAGGCCTTGTGTTCACATTTTGTCTTGTCCCTTGATAATTGCCTTGGTACTGCTGTCTATTCCCCTATAATTGCTATTGTTGGCCTTGAAAGGGCTGACTCGAGGCCTGACTCTGCTGTTAGTAAGGCCTAGAATAGGACTGTTGTTTTTCCAAGTTCACCAACTTGTTACCAAAAGTCTGTAAAAGACTCTTGATCTCCTGTAACTCGTGCGATGAGCCTGAAGCAACACTTTCTTGTTTATCAATGGCTGGAACAGTAGCTAGTAAAGGTGCAAAAGGAGGTATTTGCAAAGGAATATTTGCATGAATTTCTGGAAATTAGGCATTGGAGGCCTAGGAGCGAGTTTGGTAGCATGTATCAAGCTGTTTCCAGCTCTGATAGCTATTTCAAAGGCATCTGGTAAAGACACTCCTCCCATTGACTGCATCATAATAGCTATGTCGCTGTTAAGAGCCCTCAAGAAATATAAAAATGTGTATTCTGGAGGTGGCCTCACCGTCGCAGGGATTCTATCCCAAGTTCTTTGGAATCTGAAGTTGAAGTCATTCATCTGCTCTTGTGGAGCTCTCTTAATTGTAGTCAATTGTTCTAATAGAGAAAAGTTATCAGACCTGTCTTGAAACTGCTTATGCAACTTGTCTCCAAATTCATCCCATGTTGCAATTGAAATGACTGGTAAGCTCCTATACCATTGCACAACTCTTCCTTTAAATGAAGCAGCTAGCAATCTTACTGCAACATCCCCTTGAGTTATGTGATGGACTCCACATAACGAAGCCACATCTCTCATATGTTCAATTGGGGTAGTCTGGTCTTCTCCCGTGAAAGTTGGCAAACTCTTCAGGGCTACCATTGGGATGTCATTATGTTGTGCCAAATTCAAGGGGCTCCCTCCATTAAAAGTAACAAAGGGTTGATTCCTTGAAGCGGCCATTGGAGGTGGCTGTGGTTGATTTACTGGTATTCTAGATGAAACCAAAGACGAGACAGCAGTGTGTGATCCCACAGATGGAGGGGTAGACTGAGCTCTTCTAGAATAGATAATTGTTGTTCCTCGCCTTTCCTCTACTCTGCCTTGTCTTCTTGGTGGTGACAGCAACAAGTATTCAAAAGGGCTGGAGCTGCTTCTGGTTCAAACTCTTTTCATAAACTGTAGAAAGCGTTGATTTCTAGAGTTCTTCCTTCTTGTGGAGTCGCCAAGTATGCCAAAGGAGTTCTATAAGGTATGGAATTCACTGGTTGCATACTAAACCAATAGTTCAATGGAATTTCTATCCCACCGGGTGTGCTAGAAACTGTTGTCACCTAGAATTGCACCCTATGCAAAGTTTACAAAAAACTAAGCTTTCTAGAGCAACATGGGAGCATTTCAAGGCTGTGGGTCACCTATAATTGAAATGAACCTCCAGAGAAGGCCGGCTTCCTTTGGTGTCACCTAACTAGTGATTATTGTGGAGGAAAAGGAAGAAGGAATACATGAAATAAAGATTAAAATCTAAGGTGATACACCGAAATGATGAGGAATTATGAAAAGAAAATAGGATGGACATACATTGGGAAACCTAATTACAAATGTTTTATGTGCTCAACACAACTTCTTCTAGACTTATGCATCAATCTTAATAGGTTCGATCTACATACACATCTCAGGAAGGAAAGATTAATTTCACAGCTCTAAGATATAAGTGCAGGATTATAAAAAAAACACAGTTAAAGACTTGCATAATCAAGAGAAAGATACATAAATGAGAATAGTACAAACATGCACAACTAGCTTCCAAGGTAAACTCTACATTGCATTCCAGATTCCAATTGAGTTACCAAACATACATCAGTTGAGGAAGGATAGCTAAAAATCACTAACTCTTTTGGATGCATTATCCGAACTATTTACAAAAAGGCAAAAAAGCCTTATATACAGACTGTGTCAGCCCCCTTAGGGCTTACAAAAAATATCGAGCTCAGAAAGATTTATCCTTAGATCTTTTATTGAATTTAATGCTGCATGTTGGGTGTCCATCTTGTGTGTGTCAGTGAAGAGTTACTGTCTGGAGAAGCCCCTTAGATCTTTTGAAGCTACCAGGTGCATTTACTTCTGGTCATTGTGTCCACCTACTGAAATCCCCTGTTGAGCGCCTTGAATGCTACGGGGTTCACCGTAAATTTGCGTTGCATTCATCTTGTGTTGGCATTCTACGCTCTGATCAGACTGCCATGACTCATCTCAGCTCCTCCTGGTTGGTCGAGCATTTTCCACGCAGGCTTGGCAGGCGGTCAAGCTTTCTTTGAAAAGAATCGCATCTCGGCGAGACACTGAAAGTGTCTCATCGATGCGATTATGTCCTCTGCAACTTATCGGCATGACTCAAACTGTCACTGAGACGTCATGATGAAAATCCTATCTCCTAGCGAGACCATCTATTTCAGGGAGACCTTTGCCGACGTCTCCAGAAGTTATACCGTTGAGCTCCCTTTCTTCTGTCGGCCAGACATTCTTATATCGGCAAGACCTTACGCCGATTTCAAGCTCTTTTGGAAAGGTCTTTACTTTCTGGTTGGTGAGACATCACCAAGTCAGGGAGATATCATACCAAACTCGCAAAACTATGTTGAAGTATTGTCACCTTCGACAAGACTTTGGATAGTCGCAGGACCCCATGGCGAAATCCCCAACTCCTAGTGATACTGAATGTTTCGTTGGTGGGACCCCCACTTGTTTGCTTCTGCCATCAAGACCCCCTAGTCAGGGAGACACCCACCTAAGCCAAAGAAACCATCCCTCGCCAAGTCGTTCACTTATTGGCAATACATCATGAGTCGGGGAGACTTCTCTTTAACTTGAAATGCTATACCGAAGGCCCTCCTATCGGTGAGACTTTAACAGGTTGTTGAGACCATACTCGAATGCTTTGTCCTTGGCGGGCTCCCCTTCCTGTCGCTGAGACACTCACACTTCGATATGACCTTATTCTGAAGCCCACTTCCTTTGTCGACGCCGCTTCAAGAGTGATTATCGAGGAGACCTTTTATAATCGGTAAGACCTCTTAATGAAGTTTGTTGACATATGCCGAAGGCTATCCTTTCGGCGAGACCTCATCAGGTCGGCATGACATCCTAGCGAAAGCTTCAACCTATGTCGAGAGCATTCCTCTTGGTATGACTCCACTCCTTCAGCCAGACCTCTTGACAATAACCTCCATCTTGGTCGGCGATGCGTTTATTTCTCCTTCAGTCGGGGAGACATCTTCACTTTGGGGAAACCTCAGGGCGAATACACAACACTGTACCAAAGGCAATTCATGTCAGTAAGATCCCCTCAATTTTCCAAGACATCACGTAGAAACCTCCTCCCTTTGGCGAACTCCTTTTCATTTTGGAGGCTCCATTGGTTGGTGAGACCCTTGCCGATGACACTTTCTATGTCACCAAGACTTCCCGGTGTCAGCAGGACCTTAGGGCGATATCTTCAACTGTTGGTGAGCCCTTTCATGTTTTGGTGAGGCCTTCCTTTGATCAGCAAGATTGTCTCCGTTCGCCGAGACCTTTTGTCGAACCCTTCGCATCTTGCCGAGCTCTGATCTCGGCAAGACATTACGAGTCGAGGAGACATCTCTCCGATGGTTGCTCCTTATGCCGACAGTGCCTCAACCTTATCGTTGTCGAGAAGACTTCAATGGTCGCGCGAGACCCTTTGTCGAAAGACAACTCACGCCGATAGGATCCTTGGTTTGAAGCACTCAGACTTAATGGGAACCCTGCTAGTCGGCGAGACCTCTGAAATGTCCTGCCGACTTTCTCCTTAGATGATTTTCATGCCAAACCTCCCTTGGTAGTTTCTCCCACTGAGTTCCCCATGACCTAGCCACAGATGTAGAATCTTTTCCCTCATGAAAATATTCCATTGGTCTTTGAAGATCTAACATATGATTATCCTGTTTGATTTAAACTGTAGGTGAAATATAGGCAACAATTATATTGGGAGATTTCTTTGGATGGATTGGACAAACCTTGGATAGTAATTTTACCACATCTAGTGGTACCAACACATTGGAGTTTTTTATATTTTATCTTGATCATAGCCACACATGAATCAACTTGCATGATGCAACCAACTATATTATCATTTTTAAAAGGGACCCTATTATAAATGACATTTTTGTTTTGATTATTTTGATTATTTTCTTGATTATTATTCAAACCAGGATTAGTGGAGGTGTTAGGACCTTGAGAATTATTTAGAAAGGAATTTTGATATATCTAAAGTTGAGCATTAGATGAAGAGGGTTTAATCCACTCCACAACTAAATCACCTTTATGAATAAGATCTTAGATGTAATTCTTAAGTTTCACACACTTTTTAGTGGAATTTCCCTTAATCCTATGGTAGTTACAATACTCATTATCCTTGAACTAGGTAGGATTTGGTTTGGAATCATAAAATGGTTGGTTTGTTGGGTACTTGACCATGTTTGGTTGCACCAATTTACAAAAGACAACATCAAGTGACTCTCCCAAACAGGTGAAGTTGCATTTAGAATTGCTTTGATTATTATATTGAGGTGCACCTTGAGGAATTAATATAGTTTTTGTACTAGGATGGGTAGTTTTTATTTGATTGATATTCAACGTGTTGGCAACTTGGACATGTTTAGTGTTAATGACGCCATCATTAACATTGTTTTTGTTTCTATTCCAAAATCGAGGTTTGTCATTGTTTTCCTTGTAAATTTTGACTAAACCTTTAGTTATTAGTGCATTTCAATAGTGGCACCCTTTTCTATAATCTCGTCAAATGAGGATTTATAAATGGAAGGACATCTTTTGATTTAGATTATAAACAAACATATTAACCAATTTTTCTTAGGTAAGGGCCACGAAAGATGACTAAGAAGAGCTCTCCACTTTTGTAGGTAGCTTGCAAATATTTATCCACTACATTATTTGTTATTACAAAGGTCTAGCATGGTGACCTCATGTTCTAAATTGTAGGAGAAATGAGCCACAAACTTTTTTGACAATTACGTAAAGGTAGTGACGGATCCATGAGCAAGGTGTGGGAACCATTCCAAAGCTTGACCTTCCAAATTATGCGGGAATAAGTGAAGGAGATAGTTGAAAAATTGCAAGCCACCTATTGATAATCCATAAAGAAATCCTTAATATGGTCACGTGGATCACCTTTCCCTTTATACAAGTATCAAACTTAGGAATTTTGAGGTGTTGAGGGAAAGCTATCATTGTAATAGAGTGATCAAAAGGATATGGACTTAGTTCTTTAAACTTTTTCTTGGTGTTTCCAACTTTCAAGTCTTTAAGAGAAGATTTCATGTCTTCCATTTCTTGGTTAAGAACCGGTTATGATGGAGGAACCACTGGATTTGAGCTTGGAGGATTGATGTATTGATTGTGATGAGGTGGAGAAGGATGAGGTTGAGTTTGAGGGGTATTGAGATATGATTGTTGTTGAGGGGGAGAAGGATGTGATTGATTTTGAGGAAGATTGAGATATGATTATTATGAAGGTTGAGAAGGATGTGATTAATTTTGAGGATTGAAATATGATGAATTTTTGGGGATGCTAAGATAAGATGGATTTTTTTGTAGATTTAAGTATGAAGGATTTTTTGGGATGTAGGTATGTTGAACAAGATATGAAGAGGCTCAGGGTTGATTAGGATATTGACCTTGAAAAATGGTTGGATTATACGGGGTGTCAAAGTGTGAGAGGTTTGGGATGACATTATATAGGTAGATTGCAGAATATAAGAAGATTGAGGAATGTGAGTGGATTCTTGGATATAAGTGGAAGATGATAAGGAGGTGTGGGAAGTATGATAAATATATTGGATTGAATGTGGTTGAACCAAGATGAGAGGGATATGATCAGGTGTTGAAGATAAAGTGTGGGACAAGGGAACCGATACATTACCTTGAGGGGCAATATGGACCAATATTTGGGAAACAGATGGCTAGATGTTTTACGAGATTGAACTAAGAACCTAAAAAGAGGATGCAGGGTAATATACATGAATAGGACTAAGTATCAATGTATAAATTTGGATAGGAGAGGGAGGGACATGAATCACTACATCATTTACAAACTCAATTATATGACCCCATGGATTCTCAAGAGGATCCTGAGGTGTAGCAGGTCTTGCAGTGTCTAAGTATTGTGATATGTCAAATCCTTATGGAAATTTGACATTGCACATGAGAAGATTAGCTGAGATTATCTCCTTGCATGTGTCTACGAGGCGGTCTATTATATCCACATTGGCTAGATTGTTGAATAACTCTTGAACTCTAGGAGAAAGCTTGGGTTGGGAGACCTTATCATCCTCAATGGAGACTAGATCATGGGGATTAGTAGGATTCAATTATCCCACTTGCATGTTGGGATGTTAGGGCTCTTTGTTTCTAAGTAAACTGATAGTGTATTGTAAGGGTTGTTGTTGTTGTTGTTGATTCATGAGTTTTTTAAGTTGAAAACCTGTGGTGACAAGCATGAAAGATCAAGTGATTGATTGGATGAAGTTTGATGAATCTAATCCCAATGACAAGATTAAATAGGTGTGATTGGATGTTTAATTTATCAATCAAACTATGATTGAGAACCTATGTTGATTTCAATGGTTATATTTATACTTGAGATAAGCTAAGTTCTCAAGAAATATTGATTTAAAAATAAACTATATCTCTTGTTGGAGTTGAAATAGCTTGAACAAGGGATGACTAACTTAGGATAAGTAAAGTTCCTAAGAAAGTGTTACAATGATGGTTGGATTTAGGATTTAGGTTCTTAAACAAGTGATTATAGGCTATATTTTAAATTAGGATGATTTGGATGATGATAGGACATGTTTAGGGATGTCCTTGTACCAAGAGGATGGGATTTTGATTGGATGATGAGATGAAAGTGATTGGTATTGATTGAATATGAAGCAAAAAAATAATTTTATTGTGATGTTCGACTTAGAAGAACACTAACGATCTACGATTGAAAGAATTTTCTCTCTATAATTTGTATAGAGAATATGTTTTCCCAAAGCAAAGTGGATTCACCCAAACAAGTCACAGATTCTCCCAAGAACAAAATCACCCAACAAAAGAGTGGGTTCACCCAATAAAACTTAGATTCGCCTATCTAGGATTGATGATGGGTCCAACATTAATACTAAGGTGGATTCCCTCAAGAGTGAATAGATTCACCCAAGGGGTAATTTGATTGGGCAAGGGATTTATCACATAAATTTTTTTTCCCAAGTAGAGAGTGGATTCACTTAAAGTACAAGATAGATTCACCCAAGGATGATGACTAAACATGGATGACAAAAGGACTCAATATTGCAATCACAAAGATACAAATAGACGTTGACCAGATGGAATAAATATATGCACAAGTAATCATGAGAAGACATGCCAAATGACACAAACCTATATTAGTCAATTAGGATTGAAAACCAATGTATGCTCATAACACAAGCACTAATACTATCTACCTGCACATGGATAGCTAGAGAAAATGACTCTAAAGGATGAAGGATCTCTTATCAATAGTGGCCAAAAAATGATACCTTGGTAAGCTCTATCTTAGTGCAAAAAAGTGTAAATCATGAGTAACTTTTGGGTATGATACACATCCCCTACACAACACTGACTAACTGTCAAATGTTCTTTATAATCTAGGATAAAATGGGTGATCTAGTGTGTCCTCTATGTACAAGGAGGGTATATGAGGCACATCCGTGAACACTAACCCATCTCAAGCATGGGTTAGGAACATCAACTAAGTCATTCATACCAACCCTGCACTCTTAGCTCAATATCACCTGACTATCAAAGCTTGACTAAACATTATGTGACTATATTATTGAGGTACAACTTTTGTTCTCCTCTTTTATATACCTCGCTAGTTCACATGGTTGAGATCATCCCTTGGGGGAAAGAATCCCTCCTAAAGAGAAGGATATGCTAGGAATTTTTGATCTCTAGGTTCACATGCAGTGCAAGAAGAGAGCATACATGTAAGCTAGCACTCTTAGGAACACTCATTAAAAAATTAGAAAAAAAATTATGAATAAACTACATGATGTCACTGTTAGATTGGGAAATCAAAAAATCAAAATAGCTAAGATCAAGCAACAACCACCCTACTAAATATCAAAGCTAAAATCCCAAATCTAAAGCAAGCAATCACAAAGGAAAAGGAAGAAATCAAATGGACATCAAATGAAATAGAAACTCCCTCATCAAACTTGATTCATCTTTCATGCCTCTCCTCAAATTTTCTTTTGTAAACTTGCCCTTAGCTTCAAAGTATTCAAACGCTTGCAAGTGATAGTGATAAAGTAGCACGAATGTTGGAGAATGTGGTTTTAAATCAAAAATGATGGAGAAAGCCTTCCTTTATAAAAAAAACTATTTGAATGGACGGTTGAGATCAATCTTCTCGAAAGATGCCAAGATCAATGGTGGAGGATTCATGCACCACAAAGTAGTGGGCTAGGGATGGGTATGAATGGAAAGTCAAGATCAAAGGAAGACAAGAGGGAATCAATGGACCATATTTGAAAAGAGAAAGTGGAGGGAAGGTAGTGGAGGAGTTAAATAAATTATTTAATTCATGGAAGGCATCTTTGACCATATTTTAAATTTGGTAAAAGATATGGAGGAATAATAATCATTTTACATTAGTGGGTGGTTGGGGGGGCGACCCTCCAAGCTGGCAGAGGGATTTTGGTGGATCAAGCTGAGTGGCATCTTCATAGGGGTGAATTTGGATGAGGTGGTGTAGACATAGAAAATATACTGATTGACATTGCACATTTGATCCCGACCATTAACACTGTTTCATCCTAAATCATCCCTCGGTCTAACCATTTAATTGAATACGTTTATTTGATTAAATTCTCCAATGTTCCTCTCTTAATTAAATAAATCATTTATCTAATTAAGTCATCCTTTCTTGTTAATTAAATCAATCAGTCTGATCTAATTATCCCTATTTAATTAAATAATCAATTTTATTTGATTAAATCTTTAAATTCCATCCATTAAATTAAATAAATTAAAACCTTATTTAGTTTAAGTCTAACTTCATTTCCTTGGTTAAATAAAATAAAAATCTTTATTTAATTAATCTTGAAATCATATTCTTCTCATATTTGATTTAAATCAATCCATAAATCTAACTCAATATGTCACATCATTTTGATCTCTCATTAAATTAATTAACCTTGATTAATTTAATCTCTTCTCATGTCCCGTCCTCTAGCTTTTGCAACTTGCACATGAAAATAGATTTAATTCATTTATTAAATCTCCATTTTCTCTCAAAAGGAATAATAAAGGAATATTCTTCAAATTTGAATTCAAAATCCAAGTGGAATTTGTCCTTCCAACAAGGAATTTAATCCACCTAAAAAGTCCTTTTGCCTTGAGCCAAGTGGCATTCAATGCATGTTCTTTCCCTCTTACATGTCATTTCAACAATTTCAAATTTCAAATATATGCATTTATTGACACAATCTTCAAAACTTGCACATCCTTCATCCATTCACATGTTGACAAGTGGCATCTTGCCATTTGTTGATTCTTGGTCCCACATTGCTCTCTTTTGGGCATTCTTCCAACTTGACATTCTATAAATAAGAGGCTTCATTCCTTATTTGATCATTCACAACTTGAGTAAACTTAGTATACTCAAATTCATAGCAATTTTCATCCAATTTCATCCAATCTTAGCTAGGTTATGAATTTTTTATTATGTTGGAGCACATTGGAGGTCTTCATCAAGTGGATCACTCTTCATCATCAATCATCTTCATCACATCATTGGAGTTGGGAAAGGGCCAATTTTCATCCAATCTTAGCTAGGTTATGCAAATTTTTATCTTGGAGCACATTGGAGGCCTTCATCAAGTGGATCACTCTTCATCATCAATCATCTTCATCACATCATTGGAGTTGGGAAAGGGCCAATTTTCATATCAAATTGGCACCAACTCCCTCAAGAGATTAAGAGTTTGCTTTGTTTTAGAATAGGATTTGATATCTTTGTTTTAAGTGTGTTGTGTTCTTCATTTTATTCCTTATCTCTTACATTCAAATGGATTTCTTGAGGAATCTCTATTCTAACTTGCATTTGATCTTATTAATGTGTTCATTTGTTGTGTTCTTGCAGGTATAGGATATTGGTTCACATTTTGGCGCTAGAAGGAGGGCTTACTAGAAGATCAAATCACATTTTTTGAGAAAATTCCATTTTTTTGTGTTTTTGTGTGTTTACAGAAAACTCCATCGCTGGAAGCTCAGTGTCACTATTTAGCACCACTGAGAACTCAATGTTGCCATATCGCACCACTGTAAATTTCAAACTGCAACGCTCCATACTTCCCGCCCAAAATTCAAATTTTCAAACAACACTGCTGAATCTTTTTGGCTCACTGGAATCTTTTCAGAATCCAAACTGCACCACTGACCAGAATAGCAACGCCTTCATGCTCACTAGTCTAGCTAAAGAGCGACACTAACTAGTAAGTGGCGCTATATAGCACTGTTGCTGATTTCAGACTGCGACGCCTTCATGGATTTCACTGTTGGAGGGAAGTAGAAAGTGAAAATTTATTTATAACATGTGCCTTTTATCAAAATCTGGTTATTTGGTTTGTTTTATGCTTTCTTGACCTCTATTTTTGTAGAACCTAACTGATTTTCTTGTAGGTTGGATTGATCAAAGGTGAAGAGGAAAAGAAGCATGATGACCTCATTTCGTGATACCAAGTGTTTTTAAACACTCTAGTGTTTGTTCAACACTCTTAGAGGATTCGCTATTCCTCTTAAGGAAAAAATTGTTATCTTTCATGCTTAGGACTCACTAGTTTCATTTTGGGCTCTAAAAAGAACCTTTTAAATTATTGTTACAAAAGGAGCTTAAAATGAACTTTAGGACACAAACTCACTAGATTTTGTTTGGGGCTAATAATTGATCAAGGAAAATTCTCACACTTCATTTGGTGCTATAAAAAGGAGTCAGTATTGCTTTGTTGGATTAAAAATAACATGTGCTACTTTGTTTTCATAATCACTTACTCAAACTAACACCATTGAAAATATGTATGCACTTCTCTCGTGCCTCACGACGATCTTGAGAATCAAAAGGCTTTTTGGTGGTCTTAGGTTGGGATAAAGTAATTGCCTCCACACTTCATTTTGGAAACTAAAATTGAACAAAATATATTACGAGTGTGAGCCAAACCTATCACGTGTATTCTCTCTTTGTTTCTCAACAAAGATCGATTGAGTTACAGATATGTTTGCTCACTATTGTTTATCTTAGAGGGCCTACCTTGGGGAAAAAGTACTCACCCAAGGGAATGACTCAACCAGTAACACTCTAAAACCAAGAGTATTTCTAGCCAGGATATAAAAGTGGGTATTGGAACAAAGGCCAGTATCATGTGGTTGGCTCCGACGAGAAGGGCAACAATGGTCTCTCACCACGTTGGGTCAACTCCTACGAACAGAAAGTTTGAATTAAAACCCTTGTTGCAGAAAGGCCAAAATCCCTATCTATTTGTTGGTGCAAGAACGATTGTTTTGAAGCTGCTCCACACTTTTACGGTCTTTAGTAGAAATGGAAAGCATGCCATGGTATTTTCATGGGTTTTGATGCTTTGATGCCCCATATAAGTGAGTGTCATGGAGGGGAGCCAGTGGGGTCAAACATCTAACCATTCGTTAAAGATAAGTGTAGCTGGACTTGTCCAAGTGGGGACTCAACAAATATAGTCTTTCATATCCATAAGGTTGTGCTTTTTCTTGGTTACAAAATTATTTGCTTGTTCGAAAACATTTGGAAACAAACATTTAACATCATCATCAAAATTTCAAACCCTTTAGGAGGCAAATACAATTGACCAAATTCATTTGTTATTGCTTGCCCTTGGGATTTTATCCTTAGAGGTTTCTAAACACTTGGATTTACATCTCAATTTGCCTACTAAAGTTAAGCAATAGGTAACCCTTGCCTAGATTTCATCAAAATTCCACATAACACACTTTGTGGGATTCGAAGAAATTGGGACATTGGACATCTACTTTGAAAATCTAATCAAAGAAGTGTTTGCGGTAAAACAAAATCACTAAGAAAAGATAACAAAATTGGCTCTCACACATATGTTAGTTCCTCATGATTTCCAAGAAAGTTAAAATCCCAAAACAAAAGTCCTTGAGCAAAAGTTCAAAATTTAGGAATCACACTCAAAAATTCATCAAGAAATACATTAGGAAGTGCAATCAAAAGAAACATATCAAAATAAGAAAAAAATTCACAAGGTTCTATAGACTCATTCCTTAGAACAATCTGGAAATGTATGCTCAGTTTGAACCACTTCTTGGTTAAGAGGTCCCTAGAAGTATTGTATGTTCTTCAATACCGAGGTCTAGTAAACAAGTTTCTTTTTAGGTACATTCTAGGATCAAAATCAAACCTTTTCATTCATCCCTGAACATCAAACCAAAATCACCTCACTATCATCTTTTGAAAAACCTTGAAATTATCCTCCATGCTAGGCTTTTTGGAAAAAATCAAAATCAGCAGAACCTTGAAGCAAAATCCTTGAAATATTTGAATCAAAAACATCAAATCATCTTTGGCTAGGTATGTGTAGATCCATCCTTTTGCATATGCTTAATCAAATTATCAAACTATCTTTTTTAGCTAGGTATATGTAGATGCATCCTTCTTCATATGCTTGGTTAAATTATCATCTTGTTTGAATAGGTGTGGGTAGATGCATCCTTCTCCCTACACATATTCAAATTATCATCCTTTGAGAAAATCTACCCCTTAGACAATCATCCAACATCTTAGGGTCTATTTGTTCATAAATCCAAAAACAAAGCAAAACCAAAATCAATTCAAAGTCAAAATTTGAAAACAAATCCAAAAAGTCCTAAAAATTCTAGCATCCCCTCAAGATTTCTCAAAATTTCAAACATCCACATCATCCATCTTTTACATCATCCCCATCATATCACCTTTGATCCTTGAAAAACATCCTAAATTTTCTCTTTTTGTGCCTAAGATTAGACCAATCTAAAGAATTAGAGATTCATCACCCATATTCTTCAAAATTGATCCCTATTTTATGGTGCAAACTAGATCTCAACACAAGAGGAACATGGAAGCCAACAAAGAAACATCCACTACAAGTGACCTAAGTCAAATAAATTCCAAAACAAATCTTGTTGAATCAAGTAATCCTCTAATCAACTTTCCTTCATCATCACAAAACCCTCGAGAGGAAGTAGAGGATCTTACCAATAATCCCTTTGGAATGTCACACGAGGAAATCACCGAAATGATTCAAAATTCAGAGAACCATAAGATTATCAATATCATGATGAGACTCAACCCTTCACTATACATGCTTGAATTAGCAAAGCAAGGGGCTAAACTACCTTCTAATTTCGATGTGAGCTCTATAGTGGAACCATCCTTAGAGGTCATGCCTCCAATTTCATCCACACTCCCCATCTCATCTACACCCCCATCCCAAAGTATCACTCAAAACATCCCACAAATCACATCATCCATTGCTCCAATTCAACCTACTATTAACAAGGGAAGTGCATTTCTCAATGCTTTACAAACACACCCCCTTGTCAATAATCAAGACTTGGATGAAAACACCATCTTGGGGCAAACCATACCCAAAAATAAATTACATACATATGTCCCTTTCACTTTCCATGATCCCAATGATCCATCATCATCATCCTTTTGCGCAACACCCCAAACCTCTCTCCCCATAACCTCACAAGGAGAGGGTGACATGTTCGGACCAGGGGGCATTTTCAACAATACATTATTTCCTCAAGAGATCACATCCCTCACATTTTCACCACTTCCACCATTGCCATCATCATCCACACCACTTCTTGGCTTAGGGCTTCCCCCTTTACCAAATATAAATCAAAACCAAACCAACATCCCGAACATCAATCAAAGCATCACGTCAAACTCTCAAAACTTGTCATTGACATTGCAACAACAGATGGAAACTACCCTGATAATAGATACCACCACCATCACATCATCAACCACCCCCCTAACATCACAAAACATGGTCTCTCAAGGACCAACCACATCAATCACACCATACACCAATCAAACCCCAATCATCAACATGACAACGCCTCTCACCACCACAACAAGCACCATTCTGAATCCACCACCACCATCACCACCAAGCTCCAATACATTAAACCAATATAGTATTGCATTTCAATCCTCTCAACAAGCTTCCTATCAAAAGGAATTCCTACAAGTACAAAAATAATAAGTCGCGCAACTAGCTGCTCAATAAGCCGCTCAAATTATGCAAGTTTCCCAAGCTGCATTACAAGCACAACAGGCTACCCAAGCCCAAATCTTATTGCAACAACAACAACAAGTTGCACAAGCTCAGGCTCAAGCTCAGGCACAAGCTCAAGCCGCACAAGCACAAACTCAATCTCAAGCTCAAGCTCAGGCACGAGCTCAAGCACACGCTCAAGCTCAAGCCCAATATCAAGCACAACAAGCACAAGCACAAGCACAGTATCTTGCACAACAACAAGCAATGCAACATTAGGCACATCAGCAAGCGCTAAAACAATATCAAGAACAATAGGAAGTAGCCCAATTAGCAGCTCAACAACAAGCGTTGTTGGCACAACAACAACAACAAGCTCAGCAATAGGCAATCCTGGCACAACAACATACCAATCACCCATCTACAAGCTATAATGAAAAACCTTGTACATGGGAAAGAAACAAAAATCTTACCAATGATGGTGTCGTTGATGCCAAAGT
The DNA here is from genome assembly GCA_007258455.2 of Sequoia sempervirens. NCBI lineage: Eukaryota > Viridiplantae > Streptophyta > Pinopsida > Cupressales > Cupressaceae > Sequoia > Sequoia sempervirens. The sequence goes on along the minus strand of VDFB02000008.1, from coordinate 355,979,634 downwards.
TGTCATAAGTGCCCCTCGAGAAAACACACTCGCACCACAACAACAAATCCAAAACCATCATCAAAACAACCATCCAACAAACACAACAACACAACAACCAAACAATCAAGTGATCAATAATGTCAGCGATCAAAGGGGACCATCCTAGAAAAACAAGAACTTCACCAAGGTGAAATATACTTCCCTTGGGGAACCACTTGAAGTCATCATGAAGAAAACGATAAATGAAAGCCTCATCAAGGCTCCCACCTATGAGAATTTCCAAGAACCAGATGTAAAACCTCCTTGGTATAATGAAAATCAGCTCTGTGACTTCCATAAAATCAAAGGGCACACCACTAACAATTGTATGAGGTTAAAAAACCTATTCCAAGACCTCATTGATCAAAGAATCATAAATGTAGAACAACCAACATGGAATTAGAATCACAAAATATACATGAATCTGATGCCTAACCATAACAATAAAGGGAACAATAACACTGATAAGGGGAAAGGCACCTTCAAGAATGTGAATCATGTACGACCATGTTGTTGCATCCCTGGATGACTACTGCGCTACCATGACCATCAAAGGAGCCCATGTCGATTGTGGAGTCACCACAAGAGGCGGAAAAATTACCATCGTAGGATCATCCTAGCCAAACAGGGCACCCGCACCCAACCCTAGATTTGTTCCCAATGGTTACAATGTCCTTGATCAGCTAAAAACAACCCCAACACAAATCTCCATCATGGAGTTATTAAAAATCTCATCCGCCCACAAGAAAATCCTTGGGGAAGCATTGGCTTCATCCACTGTCCCCGTAGATCTTGATGCGAAACAATTCCAAGCTATGGCTGGAAACATCATTACCCCAAATCTCCTTACATTCTCTGACAAAGATTTTCCCACTCAACCATATCATAACCGTGCACTCCATTTAGAGGTCCTAGTGCAGAAAAATAAAGTCAAGTGAGTCTTGGTGGATGGAGGTGCAGGCTTGAATATTTTTTCCCTCAAGCTCATTAAGAACCTAAAAATACCAAAGGATTCCATCGACAAAGGAAAAGGTATTACAATTAGAGCATATGATGATTAGGAAAGAGTGTCCCAAGGCACAATCCAAATCCCTATTCAAGTAGGGCCAACTATCATGGAAACCACTTGTCAGGTCTTGGATCTCGACTTGCCTTATAACATTCTCCTAGGACGTCCATGGATCCATGCAATGCAAGTAGTAGCATCAATCTTCCATCAATGTGTCAAATTCATATATGAAGGACAAGAGGTCGCCATCCATGGAGATCCTAAACCATTCTCCTATTGTAAGAACCTTGAGGCAAAATACTACAAAATACCTTAAGTACCTAAAAAATGATGAAGGCCCATCAACACTGTACATTGATCTAGCCACTCTCGCCTCCACTTCTACAATAGAGACACCTGCCATTCTCGCCATCCCCACCATCTTTGATATCAAATTCATCATCCAGGACAATGGTTGCATAAACTATATGATTCTCAAAAATTCCTTTGTGGTAGGAGAGTTACCATAATCTCTTAGATCACGAGGATGTCTACAATCAAATCAAGCCTCCGCTTCCCAAATATCCCCTGAATATACCAACTTTAGAAGTTGGGGGGATCTCGGCCGAGAAGTCACAGAGGATGACCCATCTCATCTCCTATATCAAGATGATAGACTAGCTACTAATCTACCAATGGATGACAGAAGTAAAGGTTTTCAAATGATGCTTGCAATGGGCTATGACAAAAACCAAAAACTTGGGCAAAATGAAAATGGGCTTATAATACCCCTCATTCCTAAGACGTGAATGAGAAATATTGGCCTCAGATGTACCCCTCTGAGTATAACTATATGTGGACAAGGTCCCCCAGTTAAAGCAGTCAAGACTCCCCATGAACCAACACCAACTGAACTTCGCTTACCTGTATCCATTGGCCACATCTTAGATAATTTCACTTTTGACATAACTAATGTCTGTAGTAGCAGTGATGATGAGGATCCCATAACCAATGTACCCAGGCTCTTTGAGGATACCACCCTTCTAATGATTAGCACCCTATCTTATGAGTTTGAAAACTAAAACCATGAAATCCGCCTAGTTTACCCCCAACTCATCGACTATGACCAATGAGGTCCACCAATTCTTGACACATTAAAAAATGATGAGGCACTCTCAGAATTCATGGGACTGTGGGATAATATTTCATGTGGGGATCACAAAGAAGGATTCATCATTGAGCTAGATAAACAGGCCTATTATGGGGAAACGATTGAATCCCTTAGTCGCAAAAGTGATAAATTAAGAATAATATCTAAGTCCTTGAGTGAAAACCACACCATGGAACTCTCTGACACAAAAAAAGTAAAAAGAAAGGATGCATCCAACGGTGAAAAACTCTCCAAGGCACCTGAGGATGGGGGATTCAATCTTCCTCTCAGAGCTCTTCATCAGGAAACATCAGCGGTAAAAAGATACTTGACACAGGATTCATTTGACCAATAGACTATCCAGAATGGGTGTCAAACCTGGTTCCTATCTCAAAACTCAATGGGGGCATCAAAATTTGCATAGATTTCAGGGACTTGAACAAAGCATGTCCAAAAGATGATTTCTCTTTTCCCAACATTGACATGATCGTAGACATGGCGGCAGGACACGAAATGCTTTCTCTGATGGATGGTTTCTCAGGATACAACTAAATAATGATTGCTAAAGAAGACCAACACAAAACAATCTTCACTTGTCCATGGGGGACTTACTGCTAGAATATGATGCCATTCAGGTTGAAGAATGTAGGAGCAACATACGAAAGAGCCATGACGTTAATCTTCCATGACATGATCCATAAAATTGTCGAAGATCATGTCAATGACATACTTGCCAAATCCAGAAAGAGGAAGGATCACATAGTAACCTTGAGTACTATTTTTGATAGGCTAGAGGAATACAAGGTTCGATTAAATCCAAAGAAGTGCGTCTTCAGCGTACAATCAGGAATGTTGCTAGGATACATAGTATCAATGAGAGATATTGAGGTAGACCCTGCTAAGGTAAAAGAAATCCTTGAGATGGAGGCACCCAAAACATTGAAACAATTGAGAGGTCTCCAAGGTAGGCTTCAGTCCATCTGAAGATTCATAGCACAACTGGCAGATAAAAAAAATCCATATTCTCACCTACTTCATAAGGGAGTAGCTTACAAGTGGGATAACAAGTGTGAAGAATCCTTCAATAAGATCAAAGAATATCTACTTACACCACCAGTCCTCATACCAACCATCCCAAGAAAGCCATTAATTCTCTATGTGTCATCAACAATAGTAGCCCTCGGTGCTTTTCTAGCTCAACACGAAGAAAATGGGATAGAAAGGGCCATCTATTATATAAGCAGAACAATGGTTGGGCATGAGTTAAAATACTCATTAATTGAAAAATCATGTCTAGTAGTAGTGTTTTCTTTACAAAAATTCAGACATTACATGCTAGTACACAAAATAAAACTCATCACCAAGATTGATCCCCTCAAGTACTTATTGTCAAAGGCAATACTCACTGGAAGAATGGCCAAATGGGTCATGATTTATTAGAGTATGACATTGAATATGTGGAGCGGAAGGAAATCAAAGGTCAAGTCATAGCAAATCAGCTTGTAGAAGCACAAATCTATTTAGAGAATCTACTTATATTAGAGTTTCCAGATGAATCCATCTTCAACCTCAAAATAGTCTATCATTGGAAACTTTATTTTGATGGCCCATACACGCAACATGGTTCAGGAACTGGTGTCTTTTTTATCACCCCACAGGGGGACTACATACCTAGATCATATAAATTGGCATTCCCCTGTACCAACAATATTGTAGAATACAAGGCTTTAACCATAGGTCTCAGAATAGTAGTGCAGTGGCACATCATGGTCCTCAAAGTATACAGAGACTCCTAGTTGATAATAAATCAAGTGAATGGTGAATACCAAACTAAGGATGATAAGCTCACTCCATAAAAGAAACTAGTGGAGAATCTCAAAGAATCCTTCATCAAGATCACATTTGAACAAATTCCTAGAGAAAACAACAAAGTTGTAGACTCCATGACAACAATTGGATCCTTACTGGAAATCCCTCGTAATGTCCTAAAACATGAATTCTTGGTAGAGCAGCTTCTCGTGCCTGCATTCGAGGTACCAGAGTCAGAATTTGTGTGTGAAATCGTTGGTCCTAGAGATGCCCGGTACCATGACATTTATACCTATGTACAAATATGTGTCTTACCTATTGACTTACCCTCAAGCTTAAAAAGAACTTTTATTAAAAAATCCTCTAGGTTTGTCATCCTAGGAAATACCTTATACCGTAGAAGCATAGAGGGAACCTTATTACACTGCCTTAATAATGACGAAGCTTTGACTACTTTAACTGAGGTGCATAACGGGATTTGTGGTTTGCACTCGAGTAGAATAACATTGGCCAAGAAACTGCTAAGGATGGGGTATTATTGGCCCACTATGGAGAAAGAGGCACACAACTAAGTCAGAAGATGTTTACAATGTCAACAACATGGAGACCTTATCCATGCTCCAGCTCAAGAACTTCATCCCATCATCACACCATGGCCCTTTTCGCAATGGGGGTTCGATCTCATCAAAAAAATCACTCCCACTTCATCTAATGGCCATAAGTTCATCGTAACCCCCACTAAGTACTTTACCAAGTGGGTCAAAGCCATACCCATGACATATATAACTAGGAAGCATATATCAAAGTTCATCCTGAACTATCTCATATGTCGATATGGCGTTCCCCAAGCTATTATCTCTAATAATGGGACACCATTCAAAAATTAGGATGTCTACGATCTTTGCAAAAAATTCAAAATCTAACATCGCTTCTCCACCCCATATTATCCCCACGTAAATTGCCAAGTAGAAGCCACAAATAAAACCATTTTGAAAATCCTCAAGAAAAAAGTCAATGACACAAGTCGTGACTGGCATCTGTAGCTCAATCCTACCCTCTGGGCCTATCGAACTAGCATCTGAACACCCATTGGTGCCACCCCATTCTCCCTAGTCTACGGATCATAAGCCATACTACCCATTGAGATCAAGCTCCTGTCACTAAGAATATCACTGCAAAACCTCATCACAGATGAAGAATACTGAGTATCAAGACTGAATGGGCTAGAGCTACTGGATGAGCGGCGTATAGATGCTTTAAATCATTTGCAAGTCTATTAGAACATACTCAAGAGGAGCTATAACAAGAAAATCAGAAGCAAGACTTTCCAAGCTGGAGAATTAGTACTAAAGGAGAATCAAAAGAACGTCCTAAATCCAAATAGCAAAGGAAAATTTGAACCCAATTAGTTAGGACCATTTGTTATCATAGGAAGCTATAAGTCAGGGGCATATTAGTTATCAACACCTAAAGGGGAACCTCTGTAGGAGCCCATGAATAACTCCCATCTCAAAAAGTTTTATGCCTAATCTTTTAAGGTATAGAACCAAAAAACCAAAAAAAAAAAGAAAATGTCCTGAAAAAAATGGTTACCTTGGCAAAAACACGGCAAGCAGTCTTGGTGACAATAAAAAAATAAAAAAGCAAAAAATCCAAAAAAAAATAGAAAAAGGATTAAAAACAGTAAAGAGAAAAATCGTCCTCTAGTGAAAACCACTTCGGTGGCACTTTGGACAAGTACCTTGGTGAAAAATTGGCAAACAAATGCCTTGTGTTAATAAGCACGTTCCATCCACTAGGATCTTCATGAATTTTTATGCATCATCCATCAATTACGCATCCATCGCATTCAAATTTCCATCCATCACCCATCTGCATCTACATCATAGCTTGGTCCTATGTTTGTATCATGATCCCTCCTAGTACTACACGACCCATTCTCAAAGTCAGTTTGACCTGCCTTTATCAGAGTAGTCTATTGCATCACGTTGGAGGCATGTTCTCATCAGATTGGATTCGTGTATATTCTTGAAGTCCTAAAATTAGAAAATCCAAAAACATTAGAAAATAAATAAATAAAACCAAAAACATCCAAATCATATCAAAATCCAAAAATAGGTCAAAAAGTGAAAAAACATAATCGTCTTGTCGAACTACAGGTCTCTGAGCCTTGAACATAGGCAAGGTTGATCTTTGATCATCCCTCGAGACACTTAGGTCAGTCCTTTAGGAGTCTATCATAATAAACTGACATTTCATCATGTATATCTTCATCTATAAATCGGTCAAGTCGTCAGTCAAACTACGTGGTCTCTCCATGTATAATGTAGGCAAGGCTAATTTATTGATCAGCCCCCAAGGCCCCTAGGATAGGTCCTTAGGTTAGTCTCTTGGTCAATATCTTTGAAAACCCCAAAAGATTTAAAATTTCAAAAAATCAAAACATTTGTAAAATCTCGAAAAATACCAAAAACAACCTCAAAACAAGTCAAAAAACTCCAAAAACATCTAAATATTGAAAAAATCCATCTGTTTCATCTCGCTTTCACCCGCAATAACATCATTCACAATAAATCAATCATCATCCCCAACCTTTGGTGAAACCGTCAGAAACAAGTCTAGTAGGTTAAAAGTGAAAACTCAAAATGTCAAGTCTCAAGTCTAGGTCAGTACGTAAACAAGTTAGTCAACTCTTTGTGTCGATAGCCTATCATCCAATCAGTCCCATATCAATCATCTGATAACATCATTTCCTAGGATGTATCCTTCCTACAATGGGCATTATTTATCAGAAAGAAGACTTTGGATAAATGAAATGATGTGCTACCATCCACTAACATGTCCTAGGATGTATCCTTCCTACAATGGGCATTATCTATTGGCAGTAGTTTCAGTTCTTATCCGTTAAAAACACATTTCCTTTTGGTTAGTGGTATTGAAGGGAATTAGCTTGTTTGTTTACTTTATCTTTGTCTTTTGACTTATCTCTTTGCGTTCATTCCAATAACCTCTTGATGATGTCCAAACAAAAGGATTTAGAGAGATAGGAATGGGGAAACAATCATTATCTTTTTATCTGTTGCGCTTGTTGGATGTCCTTGTAATATAACCTCGATCATGCGTGCTTTATTTGGGCATAGGGAGGATGTTTTAGGTGTCTTGTTGACCACATAGGAAGGCTTTCTTTTCTATGTTTTGGTCTGAGATGTTTGAAATATTTGAGCTGCATTTTAAATGAGGTTTCATATGTCAGGTGTGAACAGGAGTACTCCTATCTGATTGTTGAGTCAAAGTCCATCACACTAAGTGCAACACCATCCTGGTTCTTTATACCTTGATGCATTGTGCTTATGTGTGTAATCAAACATAAGGTAAATTGCCCTTTAAAAATCCCAATTCTTGATAAGCAAATCATCCATATCTCATCATCATCATCATAAAGTTGGCTTGTTGGATCCTCTTGTCATCATCTCATTTCTCATTTCTTCTTTTCTGCACTAACATCATACTAGAATAGTTAATCATCATCGCCAGTGCATCCATCCTACATCCATAAATCATTAGCATACATAAATCTCATAATCATAGCATATCACATCATCCATCTCATCCGTCTCATTTGCATCATTATCACAACCATCCATACATCCATCTTGAACCTCTTTATTATGAGATCGACCCTCAAATCAAATATTTTCGCTCAATCTCTCGAGGGATCAATGTACTAGTGTAATTTCCACTAGGGCATCCAAAAAAATCATAATTTTTTTGAATTTTGATTGTGGCAAGTTTATTCTTTGAACCAACACAGCAAGTACATTGATTCAAAGAGGGAAAAAATGTAGACATGCAAAATTAGCATCATGGATTTAACTAATTCATATTCATCCATTCATCAAATAAATCAAGTTCATTAAATTCAATCTCCAAAGTCCTCCATTTAAATTAAATAAATTCATCTTTAGTACTAACATCATCCTCTTTTGATTAAATAAATCAAATCTTTATTTAATCAAGTCTTTATCATTTTCTATTTCCCTTTGATTTAGTTTAATCCTTAAATCTAAGTCAAATGAGTCAAATCATCTAATCCTCTCTTAAATTAACTAAATCATGATTAAATCTAATCTTAATACAAGTTCCATCCTCTAGCTTTTCCCACTTGCACAAATAAATCATTTAATTGATTTATTAAAACTTCTAATTTCCATCAACATGGCATAATAGAGAATATTCTCTCAAATTTGAATTCAAATCAAGTTGACTTGTCCCTTCCAACATAGCATTAATTCCCCTCTTACATGTCCCCCACTAGGCATTTAAGACCCCTTCTTCTCCCTCCAACAAGCCAAATTTGAAATTTGAAAAGGCCACCTAATGTCATTTATTGGCACATTCACCAAAACTTGCACACCATTGGCCCATTCACATGGTGACAAGTGTTTCCTTCCTATTGGTTGAATATTTGTCCCACATTCACCCATTTTGCATGTCTCTCCATCTCCTATAAATAGAGAACCCATCCTTTGCATTTGATCATCTACACACACAATCCTCATGCAAAGTTACTCTCTTCATATTGAGAGCTAATTTTTTCCATTATCATTTGCATCATTGATTTGTCAAGGGTTGGGAAAGGGTCACTTTTCACAACAAAGTGACACCAATCCACTATGGTATAGGTATGCATTGTGCTTCTTTGATATTTTTAATTAATTTATTTTGTCATTTTGTTTGTGAAGTATGGTGTATTATCTCATAGGAGCATTTGTAGGTTTGCATGAACTAACCCATATTATGGAGTTTAGAATGTATGCAGATTTTATTGGTGCTCACAACTATGGGAAAGGTATGCATTGTGCTTCTTTGATATTTTCAATTAGTTTATTTTGTCATTTTGTTTGTGAAGTATGGTGTATTATCTCATAGGAGCATTTGTAGGTTTTCATCAACTAACCCATATTATGGAGTTTAGAATGTATGTAGATTTTATTCATGCATCGTATTTATGTGTGTTATCAAATATAAGATAATTGGCCCTTTGAAAATCCCAACTCCATGACGGATATTCATCATCATCTCGTGTCTTGTTGAAACCTCATCTTTCTTCCATTTCTTCTTGCTTTTCACACTAACAAGGTACTATGACAATTAATCATTTATCACTAAGAATGTATTCATCTTGCATCCACAAATCGTCAGCACAATGCATATCATATACAAAAATTGATCATCTCATATGCATATAATATAGATTTGTTATTCTAAGCATCTCATAATCATAACATTACATTCACATTTTCATATAACCATCTCTTACGTAATTGCATAAAACATAAATAACCCATCACATCATCCATGACATAATCATATAACCACCATCACATCACATAAATAGGTCAGGCATTTTCATCCATTTACATAAAGCATACATCATCATAAACATGCATATCATCCATCATCCATCCATATCATAATAAAACATCTCATAAATCACCACATTGCAATCATTTTGCATAAACATTTCATAAATCATCCCATATCATTATAAGCATCCAATGCATAATTAAACGAAGCATAACAGGTACATAAGCATTATAAACAATCCATTGTATTAAGAGCATACATCCATCCATAATCATATAAAAAATCTCATAAAAGCATTCATTATGCCATCACATATACATCATAAGGTCATTACTCACATATCATTTTGCATATACATCATAAATCATCATCTCCATACCATTTTGCGTAAACATATCATTTCATTTATAACATCACATCACATCATTTTATAACACCATCATAAGTACATATCATACATGGAAAATCACATACATTCATCATTGCATAGCTGCATATCATGCTCACTACATTCGCATCATCATCACCATCATAATAGAAAAAGATATTGAAAAAGAAATCATTTCATAAATCATCAAATTTGCATCAACATACATAAAATCTTCATATAGATTGCACCATCATAAAAGCATACATAAAAAGGTACTACAAGAGAAATGTACCATCATAAAATCCATCCATATCGCAAATCCATTATATATCCATAATCATCACAAATGCATATCACATTAGGCATAATATAGATCTGTTAGTCGCATAACCATAAGACAACGCATACACCATCAGAAAGAAATGCATCCATATATATATCCATCACATAATATCATAGCATTATTGCATCGCATATATAAACAGAACCATCCATAAATGCATAATAAATAAATGGTATAGGACACATCACATCAACATCATCATCTCATATATATCATCAAGTAACTGTCATAGTACAAAATAATAATTGGATCACTATACATGTGTGTATGTCAATGAGTACAAAAAGGCCCAATGGGCTATTAAAAATGAGCCCATATGGCACGAAGGAATAATGTCTCGATCAAAAAGGAGGTCTAGCCCTCTTATCTGCTGCCCTCAGCTTTGTCACCATGACCCTTTGTCGGTCTATGGCTAGTCTACTGTGAATAATCTGGGGCTCAGGCTGCTCTAGGTACGGCCTGATGGTAAAGCAACCGATAGTAATCCACCTCCTGGATGGCCTCCCTGTATGAGCGAAGAGGCACTGTGTTGTGAGAGGAGGAAGTCACCATACTCTCTAGCTATTGTCTGTGGCCCATCTCTAGGACCGCTTGTAACCTTGCGGCTTGCCTTTGTAAAACTACCCGATCTCTCTCTGCACGGGCCTAGTCCCTCTCTGTTATGAAGGCCTGGACCTAGGCTTGCAACTATAATATCAACCCGTCCCTCAGATTCAGCTGACTCGCTGGCTGTATTGGCAGAGGCTACAAGTGAGGCTGGTCCTCACCCCCGACTCATGGTGGTGTGGCAGCTTGATCCTGGCGCTCGTCATGTCCACTCTCTGGCCCCTGATCTCAGTCCTGCATGTATACATCACCATGAGGCTGATCCATCTGAACCTGTGCTGGCTAGACCTATGCTAGTTGGCCCTGTGTTGGTTGTCTTGCTGGAGGACCACCATCTCCTCGTCCTTGACCTACCCCTCTCCCCCTGGCTCTCTATCAAATGGAGGGTGCACCTGGAACTATCAAACATAGAGGTGATCAAAACCAATCTTTGTACGCTTAAGTCACTCCTAGATCTATGACCCCCTGATCATATGCCCATGGTCGAGCCACCAACTACCTAAAACTGTCTACTGTCTCAGAGGTAGGAATGTATCTCCCCCAGGCACCTTGTGATATTGTGTGAGCAAAAATGGCCACATAGTCATTATCTGGCCTGTCCCGCACCTCACCAAACTAGCACTGAACTCATCCCGACAGATACCTCTCGATCATAGTGTGCTCCCGCCCCTGCATGAGCCGATCCTGGCAAGCAAAGAATACCTGTTGTACATCATCAACCCATCCAGGCTGACCAAGGTATGGGCGCCATGTGAACACTGTCATCTCATCAATGACCCTCCTCTAGTGAGAGATCCTGTGCTCGCTTGTGTGTGTGAAGGACACACCACCCCTGTAATACCAAACCACTAGATCATCAGGTCTGACCGACACTAGAACAACCTGTGGCCGAAGAACGAAGATATGCTCCCACGCCCACACATGAAGGAGCGTGACATTTGCACCAAGTGCCCTACTTTTCAAATATGCATACTCATGCAAATCCCTATATATGGAGGTAAGAAGAATGGGACCCCATGCAAAATGGATTGGCCTATCATGAACCATCCACTCCCAGCAAAGCCCCCAGTTAGGACTAATGTATCAGCCTCATCGATTTGGAGCGACAAGACCTGAAATGATGGAAGAAATCATTAGATGAAATGGTGATGTGAGCAACTGGTGATGCTCTAGCTCTATCTGACCCTCACAAAACATGATCTCATATGTGGCTAGGAGTGCATGGAAAGCATCCTGTCCGACATCCATATCATGAATAACTCGCCGACCATGTATTGGCAATCTAAGGATGCACCACACATCCTCCAAGGTAACGGTGGCCTCGCCAATGGGAAGATGAAAGGACGACATCTCACTATGCCATCTCTCGGCAAGCACAAACATCATGCCAAGATGGGTCCACACAAGTGTTGCATAGGAAATGTACCATAGCCCCATCTCTCGAAGTCGGTCCTGCTCCCTGTCAGTCAAATCTCACAAGTAGCCAAATATCTCCTACGATTTGTGCTCATGAGAATAGAGCTCCCTTGTCGCCTCTTGCATCAAGAAAGGTCACCGTGTTAAAATCATCAAGAAAATTTATCCCGAGCATCCAAGAAACTAGCCCAGCGTTGCAAACTGTGAAGGTGTCACAGTTTGAAATTTGCAAACAACAACATTGACACCTTCAAATCCCAAACTGCACCACAACAGTGCACTTTGCTTAAGCGTCCCAAACCCTAATTCTAAAGTTCACCGTGGTGTTGGAGTTTTAAATTCAATGCTACATTTCATGAATGTGTTAGAGTTTGAAGTTTGTTCCCAAACTCCAAACTCCACCGCGATAGTCCATCTTGTGATGGCAGTCCAGTTTAAAAGACCGAGCGGTCTAATTTGAAATTTGAGCAGCGCTATATAGCACCACTGTGAGATACCTAGTTCTAAATGCAATAAATGAATGCATAAAACAAAAAATGAAGCTCAAGAAAGGATCACATATCGGTGCCCCAATGTTAGGAGGTCGCTGGTACGTTTGTACTCAGTTGGAGATATGCAACGGGAGCTGTCGTTGTGCCATCTCGTCAAGATATCAAGGCTCAAATCATGAAATCTCTTAAGGTTGAATGTGAAAATAAATTGGAAGTGGCCCCTCAAGGCCTATTTAAGCCTAAAAATTAGGGTTTTTTGACCCTATTCAACCATCCTGCTAGGGTTTTGTACCCCTAATCCCATTTTTCATCTGTCTAAAGGTCATTTCACATCATTTTTTGGTGTTTTACCTCAGTTTTTGACCTCTTGGAGCCTTTTTGGACTTGTCGAGCACCTTGTTCTCTTTTTTTGCGAGATCACCCAAAAAATTAGAATTTTCATTCGATCTCTTGAGGGGGCATTATATTACCATAATTTCCTTCGCCAGGGCAATAGTGAGGCAAATTTTTTTTTAAAAAATTTGGATTTTGATCAAGACCATTTATTCTTTGAACCAACACAACAAGTGCACTGCTTCAAAGAGGGGAAAAATGTTGACATAAAAAATATACTAATTGATATTGCACATCTGCTCTCAACCACTAACACCGTTTGAGCCTAAATCATCCCTTAGTGTAACCATTTAATTGAATACCTTTATTTGATTAAATTTGTCAATGTTCCTCTCTTAATTAAATAAATCATTTATCTAATTAAGTCATCCTTTCTTGTTAATTAAATCAATCAGTCTGATCTAATTATCACTATTTAATTAAATAATCAATTTTGTTTGATTAAGTCTTTAAATTCCATCCATTAAATTAAATAAATTAAAACCTTATTTAGTTTAAGTCTAACTTCATCTCCTTGGTTAAATAAAATAAAAATATTTATTTAATTAATCTTGAAATCATATTCTTCTCATATTTGATTTAAATCAATCCATAAATCTAAATCAATATGTCACATCATTTTGCAACTTGCACATGAAAATAGATTTAATTCATTTATTAAATCTCTATTTTCTCTCAAAAGGCATAATAAAGGAATATTCTTCAAATTTGAATTCAAAATCCAAGTGGACTTTGTCCTTCCAACAAGGCATTTACTCCACCTAAAATGTCCTTTTTCCTTGATCCAAGTGGCATTCAATGCATGATCTTTCCCTCTTACATGTCATTTCAACAATTTCAAATTTCAAATATATGCATTTATTGACACATTCTTCAAAACTTGCACATCCTTCATCCATTCACATGTTGACAAGTGGCATATTGACAAGTGGCATCTTGCCATTTGTTGATTCTTGGTCCCACATTGCTCTCTTTTGGGCATTCTTCCAACTTGACATTCTATAAATAAGAGGCTTCATTCCTTATTTGATCATCCACAACTTGAGTAAACTTACTTTACTCAAATTCATAGCAATTTTCATTCAATTTCATCCAATCTTAGCTAGGTTATGCAGATTTTTATCTTGGAGCACGTTGGAGGTCTTCATCAAGTGGATCACTCTTCATCATCAATCATCTTCATCACATCATTAGAGTTAGGAAAGGGCTGATATTCACATCAAATTGGCACCAACTCCCTCAAGAGATTAAGAGTTTGCTTTGTTTTAGAATAGGATTTGATATCTTTGTTTTAAGTGTGTTGTGTTCTTCATTTTATTCCTTGTCTCTTACATTCAAATGGATTTCTTGAGGAATCTCTATTCCAACTTGCATTTGATCTTATTAACATGTTCATTTGTTATGTTCTTGTAGGTATATGATATTGGTTCACAGGTGGACGTTGTTGTGTAAGATTGGTAACATCAATCAAGGCGAGTACATGTAATGATGGTTGAGAGTTTGAGAACGTTTTCTAAGGATGGTTGTGCATACAAAGCGGGGGTTGAAGGATAGAATCATTGGCACAAGGACACTTTGCCTTGCCTAGAAATAATTTCTCATTTGTGTGATGACTAAATTGCTTGGTGATTGCGGGCTCTATTAATGTGTGGAGGTGATGGTTGTGAAGTGTAGTAGAGTTTTCTTAGTGTTGATGCTTAGTTAATGGTGGTGAGTTGGTTGGCAACCTTTGCTCAGCTTCTGGAGTTGTTTGTGGACACCAGTGGTCGGGCGTTAGAAGTTCATCATAACAATTTCGGTGGAAGGCTTGTCATGGTTTGGAGCGGACACCCCAATTTCTCTGTGTACAAAATCAAAGCAGGCCACATTTTGTGAGATTACAAACCAAAGGTTGAAGCGAATTTTGCTCAACATTAATCCTCTCAATGTTGCAGCGATAAAAATGATTTTGGGTTTTGGCCATCTTGAGCGTAAGGAGTATGGGAGGGACAATGTGCATATTTATTTGAGGTTCTTAGCTTCTCTTCTTGACAGTCGAGTTCCTAAGATGGAGGAGAAGGAGTTGTTGGTGAGGCTGCTCAAGAAGGATTTGGTAGGCGGTGTGGAGGAGGTTCTGAAGGTGAATTATAGGCACAAGGATCCCATGACTAGTGGATTTGGAGCTTCTATGAAAGATCGATGAGACATTAAGTTTTATCCCTTCCTCTTGGAATTGAGCGGAACGAATCTCATGTGACATCATATGATTGTTCGAGTGGCAGTGGAATATCTGAAGAAGATGCTAGGGTTAATGGCCGTTGGAGGCTTCAACTGGGTTAAGGACTTCGAGTCCTTTGCGAATCTTAACGGGTTTCTATAATTTGGTAGGTTTCTAATTAGTAGGTATATGCTATGTTTTGGAGGTGGATAGTTTGTGTCTGTGGTTTTTGGGTTTGGGTTGTGGCACAACCAATTTTGTAATCTATATTGCCATGAACGTTTTCTCTATGTTGGTCGATGGTAGTCTAGTAGTTTTTGGGGTTTGTTTGGGAGACTGATATTTCCTACTTAGCACACGGGTGTATGCTTCCTTTTTAATTTAATATAATATATAATAATCTTACATATCAAAAAAAAAAAAAATCATTTTAGATTATTTATTTACAGAGGAAGGGAAAATGAATATTTAATTTAAAAGTTATTATGCAACTATTAAGGGCGGGGGCCCTAGCTCGATTGGCTAAGTAATTCCGTTGCGGCTCTGCTGGTCACGAGTTCTAGTCTCCCCCGTCCCGTGGTACCGGAGGGCGTGTCGCGCCAGCGCCGCTGGTCACGTTAAAAAGTTTACCAGGCGCACTGCAGTTTATAGGGGGTTGTGCTACCCGATTCCTGCAGTCTAAAAATAAATTAAAAAAAATAAAAAAAAAAAAAAAAATTATGCAACTATTAAATTAAACATAGAGGCAAATGAAGCAAGAGAAATTAAATAATTAAGTCAAATTAATTATTTAATAGAGGAAGGGTGGTAAAGGAGAGTTAAACAATTTTAATAATTATTTAACTTTAGAAGAAAGAAAGGATAAATGAATAGATAAATAATTAAGAATAATTATTTAACTATAAACAAATAATGAAAGACAAATAATTAAATAAATAATAATTTATTTAATTATAGAAGGAAAGAGTATTAGCGACACAATTATATAAATACTTAATTTATTTAATTGATCAAAGGGGAATAAAGACCAAGAAACAAATTAATTATTTAATTAATAGAGGAATGTGAACAAAGGCCATAATTAAATAATTAAAATTATTTAATTACACAAGGAGGAAGACCAAGATGATGGAAAAATAACACTTATAGAGTAAGACATTTTTTCAGTGTCCACAATTACTAATTTTTCATTGAAGCAATTTTTGAAATACTAAAAAAAATAACATTTTAGGGGGAGCACACCAAACGCTATATTATATTTTTTGACAAAAAGCATAAGCACTTTTTGTGCTCCTCCTATTTGAACCCCTTAATCTTCACCATTTTTAAAATAGATTAGTGGTTTAGAAAGTGGATTCAAAGCACTACGACTCTTGTTCTTGTCACATCTTCAAATTTTGAGCTTAACTATCTTCTATTTCTCATCTAAGATCATTTTTTTTTTAATTTTAGAAGAAAAAAGGTGGTCACTTTTGACCCCCTTTTGGTATCCATTTCCATGCACTTACCCAACAGTTGAAGCAAGATTCATAATTAAATTAATATATGCATCATAAATATTTCATAATCAACAATATTACCAATAATTAAATTAAAATAAATAACACATTTGACTCATCGTATTAATATAAAATAACATAAACAAATAAAAGTTGACCAAATACAATTTAGATTTATAATACATAATTATATTCATTCTAAAATCAATCCATACTGATAAATTAATTATAATTTATAAACTCTAATTTATAAATATGAACATATCTAAAATCATAAATTACCCAAGTCATCATCAAACATATAATAATTTACTATTCTAAACATAATATTAATGTGATCGTAGTCTATAATCTTCACAAGTAAAATAATCTACCCATGAGTGTCATAAGAAAACATGTATATCAAAATAAAATGTGAGGAAGAGGGAAAAGAGTGGGCTTCACACATTCTTTAGTCGTAATATTAGCTAACAATTATGCAAGCTAAGGTTAACTTAGCTAAAGACAATGTATACATCATTAGCTAAGGTTAAAAAATTATAATTAAAGAAAATCGGAATATAGTGAATTATAGTTACATTATCTCTTTGAAACTATAGGTTTGTGATAAATTTATTTAGGAATAATCATGACACTTCATTCCCTTCCACTCCTTGTGCTACCTTCTCTTCAAAAGTATCATCTCTTACTTTAAATAACTTATGTTTTAATACATTTAGTGAGTCTTACCACAATCAATATGAGGTTCATGTTACTTATGTTGTATATCCTCCCTACAACCCTCACTCAATTCTTAATACATATCCTACCATACCTTTCTCGTAACCCTCTCTTAATGTGTTTCTTTAGATGAGGATCTTAGATATACTAAATACATTAAGGAAGGGGCCATCACAAACTATTTCCTAAATATCACTTCTGATTAAATCCAATGTAATCATTTGACCATTATTGCTTATATTAGCGACTCTTACATGTAAGATAACTCTTCACATAAACCATATTTCCTTTGTTCCTCCTCACATGTTTCATGCTCCTCTCGTGGTTACTAATAGGCTTCATTCTTATGTCTCACCTTCATACCCTCATCCATCCATAGCTACATCTCATCTCAACATATTACCTCTACTTTACCTTCATCTTATCAAGGCATATATTATGTGGATCACAAAACAAAGGAGACATAAATATGAGTGGATAAATTAACTCACTCCCACAACTATTCCCCATTATTATCATACCATCCACTCTCTTTTAGCATCCTAGTCTATACTTCTCATATAGACCTTGGAACACTATAGTGTATAATGGTAGAGAGGATCCCTTGTGCCATATGTGACACTTATTTACTATATACTTAACTCATACACGTGATGTAAAAATATTGGCCAAGTTATTCCTTAGCACCTTAATGTAAAACTAAAATGTAATAATTTTTATTATATGTTTTGTTCATGTCTCAAGATTTTCTTTTAGACTAGAATATAACTTGTTTTTAGAAAGAAAAAAAAAATTCTATTATGAAATAGAAAGAGCAAAAATTAACTAGAAATATTCTTAAATGTTTTAACTTATGAAATAATGTGTTTTAAGAAGCTAAAATAATGCTTTGGGTTGGAATTTTTTTCACTTACCAAAAATATAGATGTTGAAATGACTAATTGAGTTTAGAAGTGGAAATAATAAGAAAGAAGGAACTCAAATATGAAGTAGGGTGCTCACTTTCCAAGATGCATCCATGATGCTTGGATTTCCACATTATGCATTATTATCTTGCTCATGCATTATCATCCCATTTATGCATTGTCATCCCAAATAGCTGTAAAACTTAATTGTTTATCTATATTTCAACTTCTCTATACAATAAGAGACAAAATAAAATTACAAAAACAAAAATAACGATACCAAATAATATAGAAATACTGAAAATTAAGCTGAACTAACTGAATAAAATAAAACAATCAAATAAATATAAGGGAAGATTACAAGTAAACCTTTGTGCATTTGTATAACTTATAAACTTGATTCTTGAATAAAAGAGAAGGTTTGGATTACTTGGGAGATTCCAATGAATAATCAAGCCCCTGTTTACCCTTTTTTCCATAGGCAATCAATGAAACATGATAAAATTAAAATATGTGTGTGCATCTAGCCTAAGTATTTTTAGGAATAAGAGCAATAAAGTAGAATCTATGAATATCACTCCTAGGTCTACAAGATGTGATGAAATAGTGTGTCTAAGTAGTGTAAAAGGAAATGGAGATAAATCCCTCATTGTGCCATAAAAAGGTGTCTACAGAAAAGGAAGCTAACAACAATAATAATAAGAATGACAATAAACAAAAATATAATGAAAACTTGAACAACATCACTTATAAATCACAATGGTTGTCCTCAATGGTGGCAAGAGTTCACAAAGATTATGTTGGAATAACAAAAGTGCTAAAGAATATTGTAGATGGATGCAAAATGCTAGAAGATAGCTTGAGAGATTCAAAGATTGAGTGTTAGACACAAAATGAGAGCATGAAATAGAACATATTAGAGGTATATGACTTGATCTAGTTGTTGGGATTCATCCCAAGGTAGTTATAATTCATGCTCAATGGAAGAAATATGACAAGATTAAAATAAAATGATTGTATGATTGAAATTTTAGTGGATTTTTTCAAATCATGCAGATGTCCAAGAGTAATGGGTCATTTGAATACTTGAAATTTTCACACAACATTAGATACATATAACAATGAAATTGGTTAACACAAAAGGGGAAAAATGCATAGAAAAACATAACATATTTTGGCACCATGGGTGAAAAAAGGCTAAGGCAAGCCCAAATGATCGTAAGAACATACTAGGGGTTACAAAGACTAAAGTGAGCCACAAAACATAACATGTAAATTATAAAGGTGTACATTTTTTTATATTACACTTAAATAAATTATACCTTGGATTAGTTTCATACCTTAGCCTTTGGTTTCACATTAAATTTTAGAA
Source organism: Sequoia sempervirens (assembly GCA_007258455.2). NCBI lineage: Eukaryota > Viridiplantae > Streptophyta > Pinopsida > Cupressales > Cupressaceae > Sequoia > Sequoia sempervirens. The sequence continues at coordinate 355,959,987 of VDFB02000008.1, read as the reverse complement.
TTAGAGCAAGCACTTTTCCCACATTTTGAATTCAATATTGACCCTAGAATCATATGGTACATAGTTAGTACATTACAAGTGTGATCCCAATGAACATTTTGAAGATAAAATCTTTGTGTAGAGGAGAAAATTTGACACCCCAAAATTACATGATCTTGAAGGGTGAATGATCCTCAACTACCTTAGGGATAAAAGATCAGGTGACGGGTTGAGGAGATAAAGGAGTTTGACTGAGTTTTATGCTTAAATAAAAAGATTGTTTTAGGGATTGAAAGAATAGGTTGTAGAGGTTCTCTAGAAAAACTGGTGATCTCTTGACCATAGACGACAACGTAATGCGTGGATGTCCCCGTGATGCATTGGAGTCTCGTATGGATAAAAGCTGAGTTTTTTTCAAAAAAGCGTAATGAACCTACTAACTACTTGATCACTAAAGTCTCAAGATTATTCTAAAATAATAAAATAACAGAAATAGACAGAAAATAATCTAGATGAGAAGGAAATGGTGGAAATGAAAAGAAGAAAGGATACACTCACAAGAGGTCCTTGAACAAAGCCTCTTGCAATACTACAATCTCAAAATTTGCATACATAGAAATGAGAAAATGGTTGGGGTTGTTTTAGGGGCTTGCCTTAGTCAAACCCCTGCATAGGTGTACCCACCTCCATGGACAACCAAATAGATAGAGATATATAAAAATATAGTAGACAAGATAAGGAAATAGATAAACATGTTAGAATAATATGTTATCAAAGTAAATAGATAATGCAATAATAAAGCTACAATTACCCTCCTTTAGCAAACAAGAATGCCAAAAGGAAGAGCATGCAACTTCCAAGATGTGCCAAGAGTTCCAAACCGTTGATGTAGATAGCAAGAACACAAAGAAGATGGTAAAGAGAGTGAAAAAAATGCTTTAGATGCAGAAGAATGAGAGAATGTGCAAGGTAGTTTGAGATAGAGTGAATGAATGAGAGAATAGGAGGTTTGAAAGAGGTATAGGAATGCAAAGGGATCTTCTCAGTGTGCTTGCAAGTTGTAGAGGTGTTACACTTCATGGGTAGGCAAGAAGTGTATCATCTAAATGGCTACACAGTCAAGAATCTTTTTGGGATGTTCATGTGACACGTAGATGTTTTCACGGTGCATGATTGTCTGCGATAAAAAAAATCACTTTAATATTTGAGAATGAGCAGATTAAGGACAAAATAAAAGATTAGGTAAAGAGGATATTATATTATCAAATTTAATTAATCTAAAGGGGAGGTTTATGGAATGCGAAATTGCATAGGATGCAATTTTTGACATTACATTTTGCCCCCACTTTAGTGAGCATATGTATTCTAACAAATGTGAGCTAAAGTAGAGAAAGAGGTTGAAGAGAATATACCCAAGATGAAGAGGACATAGGTATTCAATCCAATATATGTGATTGAAAAGTTGAGCCAAGATATAAAGAGGACATGGGTCTTCTATCTTGCAAAGTTGACTACAATCTCACTACAAACATGTTAGTTGTAGATAAACATGTTAGGTGAAGAAATGAAAAATGAACATGATAAAGATTTGATCAAATAAAATACAATGTTGATAGGTATGGATAGCAAACAATATTATGCTAGAGACCATATGGAAAGCATATAGGTCTTGGCTACTAAAAGTTGTATTACAGGACAGTCACAAAAAAATACAAGTCTAGTCAAGTTGCCCCCAAGCTAGATGATGTGATCAAGATAAAAGATAGGTCTGGTCAGGTTTCCCCCAAGATAAACAACAAGATCACAAGATACACTTTTGAAAAATAATAAGAAATCATATGATATGATAGCCCCCCCTTAGAATGATATGTGCTACATAAATGAGCACAAGTCATTCTAAGGAGAAGAAAGATAGAGTGAGATGTGTCATGACATACATAGCGAGATGTTATGTCATGACATACATAGTGAGATGTATTCATGGATTGTTATTGTATACACCTAAAAATGATCATCATATTCAGTTAATTAAATACAACCTATTTAATTAATACTTCAACTACATATAAATAAGGTTTTACTTTATTTATATTGTTCACTTTCCTTTTAATTCTCCAAAATCACATTCTTCTAAATAATTAAATAAATAAAATACCCTAAACGTGTTTATTAATTAACCTTCTTTAATCCTGATTAAGAATTAGAGCACATTTCTACAACTTTTTGTGTGCCACCTCATAAAGGTCACATGAAAATAAATAAGCCTAATTATTAATTAGAATTATCCTCACACTTCCACCAATGAGAAAAAGCACATGGCTTTATTCTCCCACACTTCCAACAAATTTGGAGCACATGGGTCTTTGTTTCACACACTTGGGAATCCCATACATTTGGCATGTTTCCAATTGGTCAAAGGATTCTCTCCACACACATGGCATGTTGTCCTTGGTCAAGGGGACAACATCCTGATTCCTTTCATCTCCACCGTCTATTATTTCTCCTTCGAATCTAGATCGTTGATAGGTGCCACCTCACAAAATGCTTGAGAAACCCTATAAATACACCCTATTGCCTTAGCATTTATCATCCACAATTTGAGTAAAGTTACTATGCAGGTTTATCTTAGGAGCTTGGAGCTTTCATGGAGTCTTATACTTAGTTTTTATATCATGTGTTACTTTGCATTCTCATTTTAGATTAATTAATTGCTTCATAGTTACATTTTATCATTCCCATTGCATCATAGTTACATTTTAGGTTAGTTTGTTTTATGTTTGCATTTGATCATATGCATAATCATGGATAGTTCATTTTAATTTCATATCATCTCACTCATCTCCACTTGTTTATTTATCATCAACATCATCCTTCGTTTATCATTGTATCTATTATCCTTTCCATCATTTTGTTTCATTTAGAAGCATACCACTAATCATTCCAGCACACATTTGCACATAGAAATCATCTTAGCTTGCATATTAAGCATCAAATCTCATTTTCTAGGTAGTCATTTTAACAACCTTTGTGCCCATAGAAATCTAAGGGCCAAATGGTTTAATAAATCCCTAGAAATAGAGGACAATGGTACGTATTTGAAATATTTGATTGTATTACTAATAGAGTAGTTTTACTTGCTTCAAACTATGAATGTAAACTGTCTCATTAAGGTTTGTGTTGACATTAGAATACTTTTGACATTCGACACATGCACAGTTATCACATGAGGTGTAACACATAGAATCCACAACATCAAGAAAAAAGAAGATGAAGAAATCAAGAACACAGGGGGATCCAATTATTTGAGGTCAAAACTAATCATAAATGTGCACATATATAGATAGTGTAAATTGTATGAATTGTCATCACCCTGAAAATAGATTGGAATGAGAAGAAGAGCACATGAAGACATAAAAATCTAGATCAACATGGAAGAGTCCTAAATTCCCTAACGCTATGCATAATCCTCGGTGTGAAAATAAATTGTTTACAACAAATAGAAGAATGATGAAAGATATAGAAGAAGTTTATGATAGATTTTCTCTCTATCAAAGTACCTGCAAGGGTGTTAAGGGTCCTCTAGGAGAGAGCACAAATATAAATAGACAAGCACGGGGGAACACAAAAAAACACACAAAACTAATCTAAAGATAAGAAGAGGGTGTTGTCATAATAGTGGTTTACAATTCCTGAGAGGAACGAATTTTAGCTGAAATAACATATTTTTAGAATATATAATGATTTAAGCCTTAAAAAGTTCCATTTTAAGGATTCCAATTGAAGAGGGTTTGATCAAATCACCTTAGATCAAACCCCTTGGATAGAACCTTGCTAGTTTTAAACCATACCTATAAATGCGTCTCCTTTACACCTATCAAAATCTGATAAAAATCACTTTTGATTTAGCTTTTGGGGATCAAATGAATTCAATTAAAATTTATTTCAAATGATTATGGTATTCCTCAGAACAAGCTATCCAATGAATATAATTTTAATATGTTTTCGTTTTGTTATGTATTTGTTTTTTAAGTTTTATTAAACATAGGTTTTTCATTGAAAATGAATTTCTTTGTTCTTCACATGTGGAAAAATAGAAGATTATTAAAAAAAATTGAAAAATATGATTGCACTAGATATTGAAGTCCTTGATCCAACAAAAAAAAAATAAAAAAATTGACATATACAAAAAAAGTTACGCGTTATACAGTCCGCCGTGTCTGAATTGTAATTCGTTTGACTTTGAAATTTGATTAAGGAAAAAATATTCAATAAAAAACTATCTAACCAAGTGGAAGCACTAGATATCAGAGTTACAAATCAAAATTTGAAAGAATTAGAATTTTATCCTTCATGGAAAAAAAGTTATGCGTTATACGGTGTGCGTCACTTTTTTAAAATGTTGTTTTTTGAAAAAAATCAATTTTCATGGGAGATGGAAAAAGAAGTGCAATTTGATTCCAAAAATTTTGAAAAAAATATTTTTAGAATCTACAAAATTTTTTTGATGAGACTCTAGTTTGCACCATCTTCAAATTCCTCACAGTTTAGCCGCTATAGGTTCCCGAATATGAAGATTTAGTTAAAAATAATAATTTTAGTGTCCAGTTTGGCCAAAAATTGTAAACCACTATTATGGGATCACCCAAGAGGTATTACTCTAGTCTGATACCTCTAACAAGTAATCATGTTCCCAATCTAGATGTAACAACCTCAGTGTTCTACTCAATAAAATTTCCAACATTTCACGCTAAGTGAATATTCTACAATGTCACAACATAACAATAATTTTTTTTCTTCCCATAATGTTAATTACATGCATAATTGAAAAAACACTATTTCCAACTTTCGTTGCATTTTAATGTAATTTCACAAATCTTCGAAATACATAGATATCATATTGAATGAACTCAAGTATAACATTCATTACTACATCCTTCTACATAAATGAGTACATGATATGTTCATAGCTCCTCAGCTTCATCTAGCAATAGCTATATAAACCGGTCTTGATGTCCCCACATTGGTGCATACATTCTGAATGTCCCTACTCGCTGGTGCAAAAACTCCAATTGTCCTTGTTACTGGTGTACACATCCACAAACCCTAGCCACCAACTAGTGAGGAGAAGCATCACTCAAGCACTTTTTTTCCACCTACAGATTCATATGCGGTCCCTCGCACATCTATCAAAGATAGATGGCCCTACCCTTCAAAAAAGAGATTGGTTGGTAAAACTCGTATCCATAGCCTATTTGAGCTTAGTGTTGTGTCCTACATGACTAGAACTTGCAAAACCACAATCTGGAACTAGCATGTAATACTAGATCACAGTGAATTTGATAGTGTAAACAGTGGCTACTTACACTACTTTGGCCAAAGTGTTCTCAAGCGGTAATATGAATGAAGGTCAATCTATTCACATACACTTCTACAAGCTCACTTTGGATCCTGACTATTCATATACTATGTATAGGTAATTTCCTTCCCTAGGTAATCCTTAACCTCAGAAATAGCCTTTTTTTCTTTCAAATACCTTCTATGATACCTTATGGATATTCCCACCATTGGTATAAGCTTTCCTAGTCCACAAGTTAACTTAACATAGACAAGCCATCCACTACAAAAGATAATTTAGTTCCAAGTGTAACTCTATAATCTAGAGAGAGGTTATATAAGCTTCTTCTATTTGCGGATTAATTATTCATAAATGAACAGCTCTAATCAGTACCATATCATACTAATAAGTGGTTCCCATCAAGAGAATAGCCACATCAGTAATTGACCTCAATCAAAGCATAATCATAGCAATAGATGCTCCCCTTTGAGAGTGTACCCATTTTAATAAAAGAGCTAATCAAAGTAGAGTCTTGTCAACATTGTGACTTCATTTCAAGAGTGTAAATTAATTAACCCAGTGTCTACTTTAACTCACTAGGTATCCCACCTGTGTTTCCAATCATATGGAATTCCATAAGCTCAAGTGATTTACACATCCACATAGGAAAATCTCAATCTCAATATTCCCTTCCCAATCTTAGAATAAACAATCCTAGGAGTCGACACTAGCTACCTAAGTTAAATCAATAACCTAGCTAAGAGTAACACTTATTCCACTCATGTTTAATCATATCTAGTATGTAATACCTATGATAAACAACAACCTCCTATTATGGAGTACATGCAAGAACATCATAAAAACAACATACAAGCTTTTATTTCCTTTCTCAAAGACATTCTAGATTCCCTAAATGCAAGTACTTGTAAAAGACAATTCAAGCATTCATGGAGAATAATTCTTTCATAAATAAAATAACAAAGAAGAATATGCTCATGCATGTTATCACTTATCCAATCAATTGAAAACAATGAAGCTTCTCCAAACAACAACAAGCTTGATTATAGCTTCTCAAGAGACATCACAATAATCCTCTAATACTCAAGTTGATAGAATACTTCTCTTAAATCCACTCACTTTCAATATAACCGAACTCTCTCTCTCTCAAATAAAACTGAGAAAAGCTGAAAATAATGCAGAGTAAAAATACTTTGAACAATGCGTCCTCAACAAGTGATCAAGCACCACTATTTATACAACTATTTGGTAACTACTTAGCCTATAGTTTAGGCATGAGTTCTTATAGTAGCAAGCATGCACAACAATAGATGTATCACAACAAAAAGGTGGCGAATATGTACGCTTATACTCAACAAAAGCATATATAGATCGACCTTGCTTAATCAACAACAAATAGAGACTTATTCAAATCTACACATGGATAATTCAAATTATCTCCAACAATGAACATCTACAGGTATAAAGAATCAAAGGTGGCGCCAAAGCTTCCACACCATTCTCGATGTTGTCATGGTTTCCATTCAATTAGAAACAATCAATAACCAATTTGCAACACCATGCTTTCATCGAATTAGTCTCGATGTGAGTCGATTCAGATATTTATTCATTTTGACAAAGTCGTCGACCAGTTATTCACATCTTAATAGATGTTGGTTCTAGCTCAAATACATGGCACTTTAAGTTTTACCAAGTCAAAAATGATCTTACACTAGGCGTCAACTAAGTCTACACTGCATCGACATAATGCAACAAGCTATAATGAAATATACATGTTCCATAAAAGTGTGACAAGAGTAAAAATCGGCCTCAAAATACAGTCATAAGCAACTTATAATCAACCTCTATCATGCAGTCAACATGTAACACAGTGTGCTATGATCTCATATATTGGCCAAAGCATATTCTCAATATAAATCGACCCAATATCATTTGCATATAATCATATAATTTATATATTTATAAATGTATATATTCATATATACAAGTATCTCACATTTGTATATATGTATAGGTATATTTATACCAATATATATATACACCATATCAACAAGTATGTATACATTTTATATATAAATGAATACAAACAACCTAACATTCTTGTAAGAATATATATATATGACATATATACTGTATAACAGTATGATAGTTAAACAATCCATTTCATATCTCAAATGCATACATCCTTGTTTATCATTACCCCTAAAACAATATGCATGAACTCATACATACGCATATGCATACATATACATATTTAATATGTTTACACATGTATATCAAGTTACCCCTTTCTTATCCTATTCTTGTCGATACACACATTCGTTAAGAGCATATATATATTCACATATATATATATATATATATATATATATATATATATAATTGATGCCTCATATGAGTATGCTTGTAAGTATTTCTACTTACATATACATGCATATGATTATGCTCACAAACATAGATCAATGTATGCATATACTCATTTACATGTATACTTTTGACATAAATATATATCGACAGAAAGCTCAAAGGCACATAAACCTCAAACACATAGATACCACCTAAGCATGCATTCGATAGTAATCAAGAACGTTAAGGATGGCTTACTTATTTCCCACATGATAACCTAACTCAATTATTCTATTGTGAGTGTGTGTGTAAGCTTATATAGGTTATGTTACCAGTTATCCGACCAATCGCTTCTCTTAAGTGATACTTCCCCTCAACCTGGAGGAATAAAAATTTACCTGCAACCACTAACACATGCACATGACAGTCAATTGTTCATAACTTAAAACATCTCCAAGGTTAGAATATCAATTCAATAACCATCCATTCACATATATGTAGTACTTTTCCACAAGATAAAATCAAATGAGATAACATTCACATATAATGCATTGATAACAAAGTACAAGCACAATTTATTCATCTCCAGAATATGAATTACATTCATATTTACCCTACATAGTAATAGTAAATAGTAATTACATAATTGGGGTGTAACATACTTCCTCCCTTGTTAATCATTGTCCCCAATGATCTATAGCACTTTAACACACTGATAAAGTCAAATAAAGTTTTACTTACCATTCTCAAATAAGTAAGATTTATAAAAAAATCATCCTATGTAGCATCACTGCTTGCAACCTTGTCCTTCTTGGACCTTGCATTGAGTGTCCTTGCTAATGCATAGGCAAACTTGTGTTCCTTATGCACACTTTCTCTCTTATATATTTTACGCATGGTAATCACAATACCTCATATGTACATCTCTATTACTACCGTATCTATATCCTACATGACACCTATGCCCTAGTGACTGGAAATCATTGGCCCATGAATTTATGCTTAGTATAATCCAAATAGAAAAGGAATAACAATGCATTGTGCACTACACCGTGGGTCCCATCCCTCCCTTTGGTATTTACACTTTTAGACAACTCAGAAGTCGAGTCTGTCCATCACTTACACTTCCATTTTTCCTTACCATAAAATATTCTTCTTGACTACTTTTCCATCTTGAGCATAACATTGCTCTTGGACACTTGTCAAATTCCAATACTGCTTTATACTTAAGATTTGTATCGACAAAGTTTCATCAATCTCTTCGATTTATTACTCCTTTTTGATAATCTATCAAGCCTATGGTTAACCCTATTTCAGCCTAATAAAGTTTCCAACCTTCTTTTCCATATAATGGTCCAAACCTCAATGCTATAAGTTTATAAATCATTCAAGATTTGGTTTAGCATCTTTGCCTATTTGGCTATAATATTATGTTGTGCATTCATTCAATTGAATGTCTCATAGTATGATCATGGTTCACACAACCCTATCATTATTTACTTGTTCACAACTAAGACAACCTTCTCAGGAATACTAAGCAACTACTTCTCACAATATAATATTTAGGATTGAAATCTTATAAATCAAGTTTCCAACTAGTGTTGATTTCATTGGGTGAGTCTGTCCACTAGAACATCCTGTCGGTTTCACTGACACAGATAAATTTATTTGTCTTATGTTCTTCCAATCTCCCTCTGGAATCTCAAGAGAGTACACATGTCCTACCACTGACAACATCCTGTCTCCATTCCTGACATACTAGACATTATCTTGCCACATTTCGTGCAACCTCTTACTCTATCTTTTCCTAGGTTATAGTGGTTTCTCATCTAAAAAATAACTTAGTCATTCTAATGTCCTAAATTTCAACATCACATCCCTCGTTTCATTCCCGATTCTTCCAGAATTTTGGGTACATAGGTTCTTTTATATCCAATAATAGTCTATTCTTTGACTAAGTGGAAACCTATTTTATGATCTCATGCCATCTTTAATTCCCAAGTAATAATGGTTAGGAGCTTAGTAGGTATAAATCTCCTTTATCTTAGGACATCCACAACTTGGATTTCTTTCGTCCTTAGAATATTCCCAAAGATGCAATTCATCTTTTAACTCAATCAAATTTTCCTGATAAGAATTGGTACTAGTTTTGAGTATTAATCCTCATTCAATCATGTTGGTTCATAAAAGATATCAAATATAATTGCATACCTAATTACCGAGCACAAACGTTTCTCATTAGCTCCTTTGATTCACTTAATCACATAGGTGAGTCCCAACTTTGGTATACCCTAATTCTAGGATAGAGTCATCAATCAATGACTAGTCCGATGTTATAGGTTATTCTAATCCTATATGTTCCAATCAAGACCAAATGTACAATCCAACCAAGTAAGTTATTTCCAACCTTTAGGTGTCAATGAGTAGTCCAGTACATATCTCAACCTAGTAGGTAAATTTTTTCCTCTTTAATCAAATGAACTTCTCGACCCAAATAGGTTATTCTAATCCTAGGGTTTCATTCAAGAGTAAGTTATGATCAAGTGATCAATCAAGTAAAGATAATTGATGTGGTTGCATTGTGTCACATCCTACCTTATCTTTCATACCATCTCTATGGATTTATAGCTAAACCTTATCATCCCAAGGTCTCTTAGCATAGTAAGCTACAATGTCAAGTCGCTTCACGACATGGACATATTTTATATGTAGTATTACTACCTATGTATAGAAATAACATCGTTATCCAAATCCCCCATATAAGGTATGATAAATCCCCCATATAAGGTATATAGGAGTGTGGAGACACTTTCTTCCAATCATAAGTAGTATAGATTTCTCCTTACCTATTCATGGAAATGGTCTTTCCTTCCATGATCAAGTAATCTGCTTATCCTTTCCTAAGGCATCAATAATAATATTATTTGATCTTATCAATCAAATATATATAAGGTATGGTGTAATTATAGGTCACAATTCTTGACTTTTCTACTATTTTCCTACAAAAATTCCAATAACTTTTTCCTCGTGGTCATAAAATGTATGACTTAATTGACATCATGACTTGCGAAGAAGTCATTAGTTCTTCCAAATTGAAAAAATATCCACATTTTTCGTTGGGTGGGGTATTTTATCTAAGTCAATCCACTCTCTTCCTTCCCCCTTAGTGTTTTCACAATATTCAATCAACTAGAAGTTGAAACCCTAGAAAACAATTTTCTTTCTTGAAATTATTTATCATTCCTTGTTGTTGGCTTTCTATTGATTTTTCTTGCCTCAATGGCAACTCTGAATATAATTTTTTTTCCAAAGTTAGATTTATCATTAATCTTTATCTCATAGATTCAACATTTTGGATCATCCAATAGGAGATCTAATGAATAATTAGCAACTTACAAGTTAAGAGACACTCTATTAATCCAATTCTCTTTCCAACATCCTTTTTGTGGAGGAATATCCATACTGACAAAGCCTCTTTTGTTGATGTACCTTTCAACTTAAAGCATTGTTTCCTTACAACTTCCATTGATTTGATACTTAGTGCCATACTATACTCCATTTTCTTTTGGAACCTCCAAACATATGTTGATTTTTGCAGACATGTTGGTGAGTTCATCTTATACTTCCACCAATCTATGTACTATCCATACCTTTGGTCAAGCCAACTCGATTTACTTTTCAGGTTTCTTTCCTACAATCACCTTTTCAAGTGACTTTGTCCCAATTCTTGGAATCTTACTCTCTTATAACCTTTAGAGATACCAAAGTTGTTTGGTATCTTTTTCTCATCTTCACCAAAACTCCAAATTGATCTCATCGATGTTGGTTCGTGGAATTGTGTCCACTTCATTGATTACCTCATTCTAACCTTTCTAGTCTTTTCCCTTTTTCCTAGGTACTAACTCTTTTCTTGCATGATCCTATCCTTATACACGAATTATATTTATGTCAAGAGTTATCCAACCTTGTGGATACCTCCTTCTTCGACTCTCAACTTTGATCTAATTTATGCCGACAATGCATACACATAGATTTGTAGTGTTTTCACTAAATCCAAGAATTCTCAATTATTTCCAACTATAGGTTGCTACTAATAAAGCCTGGGTTAGCTCATTTCTTCCCATTCCCTTAGAGATATAACTATTTCCTAGGATAAAGATATATATTAGTTATTCTTCCTAACCTTCCTACATAACTTGATTGCATAATATTTCATAATCCAAGGGGATATAATAATAAGTTGTTGGTTTGGGAGTTCCTAACTCCAGGGATGAATCTTAACTAGTCCCAAATTTAAACAAATTCCCAGGAATTCTCATCTTCTTTTTCACTTCCCCATGTTCTTTTCTCACCATTGTGTCACAAGAAATTTTCAACCATTATCTTCTGATAAGGTTTACACATTTTTGCGTAATGAGCTCATAGGTTTCATTGCTAAACCTGGTAGCTCTGATACCACATGTAACAACCTCGGTGTTCTACTCAGTAAAATTTCCAACATTTCACACTAAGTGAATGTTCTACGATGTCACAACATAGTAATAATTTTTTTTCTTCCCATAATGTAAATTGTACTACCCCCATGTTGCTGATACTCTTCGCTACTATTTGTTACTCTTATGTGTTAGTGTGATACTAGTTTGTGATGGTGATTAGTTCACCGAATTAGTGTGTGTGGATGCATAGTTTAGTTGATTGCTACATTTGACATTATTATGATGATTTATGATACTTTATGTGGTGTTTAGATTATTTGATTATGCAATGGTTTTTCCTTAATATTATATATGTCGATGTTGTGATTCTATGATGTTTAATTTAGTTTCAGTAATACATTGTGATGCAGTGGTTTAGTAATTAGTTTATGATGTGATCAGTTAGTTAGAATTGTTACTTTACATCTAATGTTGTATTTGTTAGTATAGCTTAGGTGAGAGGACAGTGTAGCACCACTCGTTTATGAGTGCCTTGCTACGCTGCAATTGTTTCTCATGATATGATGTTTTTGATTATATGTGTGTGTGTGTGTTACTTGACGTTTATTTGTATGCAGGATTTGTAGGAATAAAGTCTCGATTCCACCTGCTTCGGCAAGATAGGGCGAGCATTAAATTAACCCAATTGGTACAATATTGAAAAAGGGAATTGATAAGGAAGTGTCCCCATCCCAAGTCCATCATCCCGTTGTGAGTTTGTTGTGTCATGATTGAGGTTTTGTCCTTGTCGTTGTGTAGTTTGATTGTTGATTAATTATTTTATCTATGGTTAGTGGTTATTTAATTAATCTTTATTTTATAAGATTAATTAATGATGTTTTGTTGCTTTGATTAATTGTAAGTTAGTAAAATATTGAATTTTAAATATATTGTAAATTTAAAAGTTATTTAATTTATCAAAAGTGTAAGAAATTAATTTAAATAAATATTGATAGTGATAATTATATATTATCTTCTTCCTAATATTAAATTAGAAAAAATTGTAGAGAATATCTTGAGAAAATAATTAATTTTTAATTAAAATTATGAGATAAGTGTGTGCTTTTAAAAGCAAGAAAAGAACCAATGATTGAAGAGGATTTTTGAGGAAAAATATGATGAGCTTTATTTATTTTGTGGGGGATTTTGACACACATGGGTTTTTTGGTTTTTGGTCTGTAAAAAAAGAAAAGAAAAATAGTTTGTTTTTGGTGCTTCTAGATAAAAGAATTGTTTTGAAGAAAACATTGATTCAGAAGAGAGTTGAAGGCAGGAAATTGAGAAGAAGCTACAAAGGAGATTCTACATCGAACGAAGGACTCCAGGTTCCCTAAAACTTATTATTTTCTTCTTTTTGATTCTGTAAACAAAATCTTGTCTGCCATGTTTGTAAATTAATTTAGCTATGTTTTGAAAGAGGTTTTCTCAGATTGAAAATTGGTGTTGATAAACCTTTGAACTTTTCTGTTGAAAGCTATAGTTAAACCTTTCGAATTTCTTCAATAAAACTTAGTTGTGGAAATAATTGTGTTGAAAAGAAAACTATCTTTATTATGAATCGAATTTATGTGCCCAGATTCATCTTAGGTCTGTTAAAGAAAAATAATTCACATATATATACTATCTGTTGAATCACTTGTTAAATATATATATATATATATATATATATATATATATATATAATCATAAATAAATATTTACACACACACACACACACACACACACATATATATATAATATAACTCTGTTCTTTCTTATATAAACCAATGTAGTATGATGTGTTTGATCCCATTTTCTGAGTGAAAAAGAGAATATAAATTTAAAAATTTATGATCATGTTTTTTTTTTGTTTCCGTGCCCGGACTGGGCGATGGAAATTATAAAAAAGAAATATATAAAATAAAATAAAATAAAAATTAAAAAAAGAATTTATTTGTATTGGGGGGAGAGTGGACGACTTTCGCCGTACCACCCCCCGACCCCACAGTGGGTTGGGCGCAACTGCGTGGGGGCTGCGGCCTCGCCACAGTGGGGACTGCAGTACATGCAAACTATATAAGGATGCGTGGACTTTATGCATTGCGTTGGGTTTTAAATTTGATAAATTTAATTTCATTTGATTATATTTTAATTCAGATATTTTTATTGTCAATTTCGATTTATAATTAATATATATATATATATATATATATAGATTTGTGTGTGTAAATATACTATGTAATATAAAGGCAATTTTTATAATATGTTTTAAAGGCAATGATTTTAATATATAGGTTTTAATTTATATATATATATATATATGTATATGTATATGTATAAAAGCGTATATATGTATATATATATATTTATTTATTTATATAAAAGACGTTATATGTTGGGATTATGAATATAATACGATAATTTTAAGAAAGTTGCAACGCTAAAGTGTAGTTGAGAAAATTAGGGATAAATTATGTGTTTTTAATTAAATTGAATTTTCTCGAGTTACTGATTTATGAAGTTGGTGAAATTTATTGTGCCTTGTAGTTTGTTTGGCGTTGTTCTATGATTTATTCACTCTTGAAATTATTTATTTTGTTTAATTTGATTTTCTTGAATTTGGGATTAGGTCATGTGGGAAACCCTAGAGTTAATGTATCATGTTATAGGAACTTAAGTTGTTTTTTAGGACTTCTAGAGGCGGGGATAATGATGTGTAATTGTGATCTCATTTTTTGATGATTGGCCTATGTTTTTGACCATTGTTGTGATTTAGTTTGCACTTGGATTGTACCATTTTGTGGATGTGTTTCATATGTTTTGGCGAGATGGTTATGCCTTGCGGAGGATCCATTTGATTGGTTCAGTATTTCTTGTGGGTACAATCCTTCTGTGTTGGATATTTTGTGTTGAGTGTTTAGAGAGAGTGGCTCTAAGTGGGGGCCGACGCACAAAGGGGCTGTCAGGGTAACCCACGTAGAGTTAGAGTAATCAGTGATAATCTAAGTAATTAATCATGGGTGGGGATTAAACATTAATAAGCTAATTGTGATGCCTCATCCGCCTATTAGAGTTATCACAGACTAAAGGGGACCGAGAAGGTCGTGGTTGGCAAGATCGTTGCCTTGTCTTCACGAAAGGTTAACGATTCTGCATGAGTAACCCTATGGAGCTGCGCCTTGAGATAGGCTGTCAGGAGAACCATAGATGGAGGCGGCACCTTGAACTAGGTTGTCTGGATAATCCATGTATAGATGGAGGTGACACCTTGTGATAGGTTGTTTGGATAATCCATGTGAAGCCATGCGATGACACTCTCCTTTAACATTCCATTTGTGTTGTTTTATTGAAGTCCTCTGGAAGTAGTCTTTTGATACTATGACTTGAGATTTATGGATGATGTGTTTTGTGACTTATTGTTGTATTATTTGGAAAGTGAATTATTGTATGTTTTGAAAGTGGTTTATTGTTATGACCTTTGGTGATTTGTCATTGTTTAGTTTCTTTGTGGTCTTTTGATGTTATGTTATTTTGTCTAGAGTTAGTCTTGTGTTACTGTTAGACATGCTTGGTCGGGGATCCTTCCTTGTCTACTCCTAGCACGTGGGTGGTTGGGTGGAATGTGCTAAGCACCCCGTTGGGTTCCCTTTGGATGCAGTTGTGTCTTTCATTGCAGGGTTTTGGCAAATGTTGTTGATCCAGTGTTCTTATGTACCGGATGTATGTTTATACTTCAAATGTAATTTATTTATTGATGTATCATCTCCCACATGTGATGGGAAGACCTTGATGTAATTTTTTTATATTTTCATTATGTGGTACTATCAGATTGATGTAATGTTTATTCATACCATGTAATCATTCAGGAACTATCATTTGTAATTACTGATTATGTTGTGTTGTATCTGTCGAAATATATATACTTTATATCTTAATGATTCATTTATTGTCATATGTATGTATGGTTTTATTTGGTATATTCACATTTGTCTTGATATCGTGAATGAATGTTTTAATTGATGTCATGATGATTGGATTTACGTAATTGTATATATAATGTTTAATCTATTATCTTTGTTATGGAATTAGTATTGGTAATGTCCTCGTGTACCCCAAGGGATTTAGTTGTGCAACTTAGAACATTGTTATGTTGGAATGCTTAAGTACGTTTATTATGCTATTTAAAAAAAAAAATTGTTGCGTCTTTATTTGTTCCTTTGGGGTTTGCGCAGTGGGGCGTTACAGCTTGGTATCAGAGCCAAGGTTGCTAACGCTGAGTCCTTTGGGTAGTTTGTGTCTATTAGGCAACCTTTGCGTTAACTCTTGATCTTACATAACTCCAATTGTTGTGCAGGATCATGCCTAAAGGTAGAGGTCATGGCCAAAGAAGAGGCCGAGGTGGTGGTCATAGAGCCAACTGCTGAGTATCCACAGTTCAGTGCACGAGGAATGACTGAGTCCCAATTGCAACACATTCTGGGAGAGATTCTTGATTGGTTGGGACCTAGACCAGAGGAGGAGCAACGGGTCGAGAGAGAAAGGGAAAGGTCGCCAAGGCGAAGGGAAGTAATCGCAGATCAAGATGTAGTGATAGCTAGTCATATGAGAGATTTGATGAGAGCACACCTACCTACATTCAATGGTTTTGGAGGAGGTCTGGAAGTGGAAATATGGTTAATTGATTTGAATTGATGCTTTGCGATGCACCCCTATGGTAGCAATACCAAAACTCAGTGCACAGTCATGCATCTGAGAGGCTTCGTATCCACTTGGTGGCGGTTGGAAGAGCAAAAGTTACATCTGGATATCAACATGGTCACATGGGAGTTATTTCTAGACAGGTTCAGGGCTCGCTTCCTTTCTAATCATTGGAGGCAACGTAGGGCAGATGAGTTTCATGACCTTAGGTAGATGTCGATGTTCGTTGAACAATATGAGCGGTGTTTCTATGAATTGAAACAATATGCAGGAATCAATCATGATGAGGGAATGTTAGTTCAACATTTTGTTCGAGGCTTAAATGCCCGAATCAGTGGTGGAGTTAGAGTCTTCGAGCTGAAGACAATGGAGGTAGCGGTTGAGAAGGCTTAGTTAGTATAAGAAAATTTGGCTATGGCTGTAAAGACCCACTCTTCCTTGAACCAAAAATTTCACTATTTTTTTTTTAAAGTAAATCCCTTAATGTCTTGCTCAATTAGTTGTATACTCAGGAACTTCTATCCATACGGGATAGGCATCTAACCATACGGGTTAGGATAATGTCCATACGGGACCAATACTCATCTATCCATCTAGGATAGGCATCTAACCTTTCGGGTTAGGTTAATGTCCATTTGGGACCAAGATCTATCTCTCTAAATAAGGTAGACATCTAACCACATGGGTTAGAAAATGCTCTGGCCAGAGACTTAGACTCATCGAGACCATCTGAGTCCTGAGTCACTCTCTAAAGACTACACTCCCCTACTAGTAGTGCACCGAGGTCAACATCCTTAGGAGTATGTGAGTTATTAATAAAAACTGGAGTCCCGCCTCAGAATTTGGCCTAAAGCCTCGAGGAATCAAGCAAATCCATTCGGGATTCCTTCTGAGTATAACAAGTAATTTCTAACTTCAATTTTAATATTTATGTATTTTTCTTTATCTTAAGGTATCTTAACAAGGCCAATAAGGTAAGCACCCTTAACCAATCCTAAATCCCCACCCCAAGTGTCTGCGTACTAGGGACAACTCCGTCCCTAGACTGCCTACATACACCGTTCCAACACAGGATCAAGGCATATAATATGTAGTTCTGTTTTCTAATCTATTGTTTGATGTAAACTGTTTTTGTGGGTACGTGACCCTTTCTAGGGCCATTGCCCCAGATAGTTTCTCTTCGGTTACTACCCACATAAGGGAGCATATAAAGCATTAAGATTCATGGTGATCTTTTGCTTGTTTCCTAATTCATCTATGTTCTAAGTTCTTATAAGTCACGTCACCCTGGCTGTTAAATAAAAGATAAAAGAACTAAAAAGTCAATTCACATGCCCAAAGCCTATTGGAGTTTTCTATGATCTTCACTAGCGGATGTAAGTCCATTATAGTATTAACCTTTTTTATATTATCGATCCAAGAGGGATTTCCTGCCCCTTGGATTTTAACTCCAAAATGATCCTTATTACTCCCCAGCAATTTATAGGGACGATGCCACAAACGCCGTTGTTGCAGCTTTATTAGGCTATAAGTGTTGTAACTCAAGCGCGACGGCATTACCCGTAAACGTGAGTCAGAGGCATCGTTAATACCGAACGCTGCTAGTTTTTATGTTTTCCTCTTTTTATTTAAGTTTTCTATCTAAGAAGAAATTAAATGCATTATCAATAATAAGAAAAGTAGCTTGTTCATATAGACCAAATGGAATATAAAAGTTTTATAACTTCTTTCTAAGGAAGTAAAATTAAATGAATTTACTAAATAAAAAAATTTATTTATTCAAGTATATTTGCTAGAAAGAAGTATTACATCTACTTACATCCTATGAAAGTAAAAATTTTGTAACAATGAATTAAATAGTCAAATCCATTTATGAAATAAAAATATTTAAACATAAAGTTAAATTCTTCAAGATGGGTGATCTAATTCATAGATGGTATGAATCTAATTATTTTGCAATGTTAGTATTTCTTAGGAAAGAAATTTGAATCTATTTGCATAATCTATGTCATAGAGTAAGTAGTTTTTTTTTTATTGCATAATATTTTCGAGATAAATATCCATCTAAGAGAGCGTAAATAATTTCCAACTCAAAGGCATAATCTATTGTTTCAAGAAAAATGTTTATTAGTTTTGATTGAATTGCATGACTAAAGAAGACTTGATTTTAATTGCATAAGTTATTTCACTAATATCTTAGATAGATAAATCAATACAATGTCTTAATAAGAGCCTTGATTTTAATTGTATAAGTTATATTACTAATGCCTCAAGATTGATGATCTATCTAAAGTAGGTTTGCATTAATTTGCATAAGTTTATTCTTGATAATATTCTAATGATTACATATTCACTATGACCTTGTTGTAATTAAATGAATCAACCTTGTTTTAAGAATTGAATCTACTTGCATGTTTAAAGAATAACCATGATGTTGAAGAATTAAGTTTATTGCAAATTTATTAAATCATAACTATGATGTTGTGCTATAAGCCTTCAAGAAGATAAATTTATTGCATGGAAAGAAAGTTTATTTGAAGAATAACAATAAATCTAAGAGTTAAGTTTATGGCATAAATAAAAAACACTTTTATTAAAGAGATTATTAATTCCTTAAGTTAGATTGTATTTTGTTTGCATGAATTCAATTTTACTATTTACCATTTGGAAAAACAATAAACCTCTCATTTAATGAAACATAAATTTAAGCTTAAAATTTAATGTCTAATAGTCATAATTGTTATCATGGAATTGTAATTATTGTCATAAAGCTATAGTGTTGTCATAAGATATAAAAGTTGTCATTCCTCTATTTTAAAATCTTTTATAACCATACTCATAGTTTATCATCATTTTATGAAGAAAAGAAATATATTCTAAATTCATTTGTTATATTCAACAATGGTTAGTAATCATTTTTATTTTTATTTTTTTTAAATAGAATTAAATACTAACTCATAGAACCATGGTTTGGACCAAATCTTCATCAATCATAGATGTTAGTTAATTTGTTGTCTTACTAATTTAGGGTAACATTGTTAAAATTAAGAAGTTCATGGAATAACTTGAATTCATTTAGTGTATGAGCCCATCCTTTGATTGTTAATTAGATCAAATAAATTATTATTTAATCTATCCAATTGATACCCCTTTGAAAATTCTTTCAATTTATTTATAATAAAAAATATTTTATTTATGACTTAGCTAAATTAAAGAATAAATGTTTTAAGAAATTAAATATACAAACCCATATTATAAGACATTTATTTAGATATATTTTATTTTAACAATAATAAAACAATAATTTAATTTAAAGAAATAATATTTCTTTATAAATAAAAATAGATGAGAATGAATTTATTGATTTAAAGATAAAAGTTAAAATTAATTTTTATCCTAGATTTAGTTTAGAAAAACAACGAATGGTAAGAACAATAATAATAGATTGATTCTAAGATAGAAAATAGAGTGATAGATTGATCCTAACAAATTTTCTAGATTTGATTGGTTATTCTAAAAAGAAATCAAAATAAAGGAAACCTGGATGTTGATGGAGTTGCAACAATCTTCTTCCAAATCTTCTCTTTGTGTCTTCTTCAATTTGATTCTCCTTCCTTCAATCCTATTCTTCTTCAAAATGATAGCATAAGATACCCTTCATGTGTTGTTGATGAGAGGAGAAATGACCTCAATTTATAGACTTGAGAGGAGGCAAATGGAGGGTCAAGATTAGAGATTGATTCAACGGCTAGGATTGTTTGAGAAGGTGGGGTTTGGATTGATAGTCTCACCTTGTGACAAGTGTCACAAGAAGGAGGCTTTAAAAATAGGACCACATGGCATGGGGAGAGGAACCAAGGGTGCTCACACATGTGTGAGCACACCTTGGGAGAAGTGGATATGACAAGTCTTCACACCTTTCCCAAGATCATAAAACTCATCACTTCTGTTTAAGTGACTTTTTAGGGGTTCATACTTTGTCCAAAATGTCATATTATGTTTTCAATAAGCTTCCACCCCATAGGTACTTACCCTAGGGGTTCATTTTTATTCTAAATTCAATAAAACAAACCCAAATAACCCTATGCAAGAGAATTCTAATTTTAAAATATAAATTTTGATTTGTGAGAACACCTTGGGTAGATGAGATGTTGACATGTCTATAACATGTAAGAGAGAGGGTGGCTTGATAATGACATGTAAGGGAAGGGGGTTTGACCATGTGTGCTCACACATATGTTAGCACACATGGGGAAGCCAAATGGCTCAAAGAGGAAAGGTCACATGCATGGCGTGAACTCCCACACAAGGGTGAGTGGGGATGAGTTGTAAGGTGATAGTGACTTGTGCATGCAAGTTACATGTGAGTGAGATTATAATGAATTTTTAAATTTGAAAAAAATATAATGAAGATTAATTAATCAATTAATTTAGGATTAACTAATTAATGGATTATAAAGGATAGTGACATCTCCCTAATCCTAATTAATTAGATTAAATGATGTATTATATTAAATTAATGTGGCTTAGGAAAATGGATAATTTTATTAATTAAGTATAATGATAGATTATGACAATTAATAATGCTTAGGATAGGATGGGGATACTTGTCACTTAATGAATTAGTTTTTATTCACAATTATGTTATTCATTTTTTTAATTTTTTTTTTAATACCATATGCTGAAATTATTAATGAAACACTTATTTATTAATATTGTTAATTTTTATTTGTTCCTTTTTAGGAGTGTGTATTTAATAATTTTTTATTTTTTATTTTTTTATTTCTTTAATCTCTACCTTCTTCACACATAAATTAATTGTATAAAACCACTTACATAATATTACCACACAAAATTATAATATGTCTAAAGTTTTAACAAAAAAAGAGTCATGACAATGGCATTCAAAGGACACATAGGAGTTCAAATCGAAAATACATCATCATCGGGTGTTGTTTCTCATGGAGGTCCGGTCCTAGCTGTAGGGTCCTCTAAAGGCCATCAAGAACCCACTAAGGGTGAGCAACAACAATGCTCCCAGTCGAGACTTGAGAACTCTTAGTCTCAACAACGAGATAGATCTCATAATAGGAAGATCCGAAGTTGGCAGCATAATAGACCATATCGTTTGGTGCAGCCGACACAAAGCACACAGTCGACACCTTCACGAGGCAACTTTCAACAATCGAGTGCACCGGCTGGAGTCAGAGGTTTTGGGTGAGGCATAGGCTGCTTCTCATGTGGGCAGCAGGGACATATTGCGAGGCAGTGTCCACAAGGGAGTACTACGGGTGATAGTCAGATACCAGCTGCTTTTGAGTCGACAGTAGGCGATGCGAGTAGAGCATATCAGGTGTTTGCAGGTTCAGTAGGAACCAAAAGATGAGACTCCGTCGACGTGGGAGGATGCATCCCATATTAGAGAGGATTACCCATATTTAGTTACTGGCTTCCAAGAGTAAGCCATGTTCTAGGGGGGAGGATGTAATACCCCCATGTTGTTGATACTCTTTGCTACTATTTGTTACTCTTATGTGTTAGTGTGATACTGGTTTGTGATGGTGATTAGTTCACCAAATTAGTGTGTGTGGATGCATAGTTTAGTTGATTGCTACATTTGACATTATTATGATGATTATGATACTTTATGTGGTGTTTAGATTATTTGATTATGCAATAGTTTTTCCTTAATATTATATATGTCGATGTTGTGATTCTATGATTTTTAATTTAGTTTCAGTAATACATTGTGATGTAGTGGTTTAGTAATTCGTTTATGATGTGATCAGTTAGTTAGAATTGTTACTTTACATCTAATGTTGTATTTGTTAGTATAGCTTAGGTGAGAGGACAGTGTAGCACCACTCGTTTACGAGTGCCTTGCTACACTGCAATTCCTTCTCACGATATGATGTTTTTGATTATATATATATGTGTGTGTGTGTGTTACTTGACGTTTATTTGTATGCAGGATTTGCAAGAATAAAATCTCGATTCCACCTGCTTCGACAGGACATGGCGAGCATTAAATTAACCCAACAAGTACAATGTTAAAAAGGGAGTTGATAAGTGTCCCCATCCCAAGTCCATCATCCCGTTGTGAGTTTGTTGTGTCATGATTGAGGTTTTGTCCTTATCGTTGTGTAGTTTGATTGTTGATTAATTATTTTATTTATGGTTAGTGGTTATTTAATTAATCTTTATTTTATAAGATTAATTAATGATGTTTTGTTGCTTTGATTAATTGTAAGTTAGTAAAATATTGAATTTTAAATAAATTGTAAATTTAAAAGTTATTTAATTTATCAAAAGTGTAAGAAATTAATTTAAATAAATATTGATGGTGATAATTATATATTATCTTCTTCCTAATATTAAATTAGAAAAATCTGTAGAGAATATCTTGAGAAAATAATTAATTTTTAATTAAAATTATGAGATAAGTGTGTGTTTTTAAAAGCAAGAAAATAACCAATGATTGAAGAGGATTTTTGAGGAAGATGATGAGCTTTATTTATTTTGATTTATTTTTATTTTGTGGGGGATTTTGACACACATGGATTTTCTGGTTTTTGGTCTGTAAAAAAAGAAAAGAAAAATAGTTTGTTTTTGGTGCTTCTGGATAAAAGAATTGTTTTGAAGAAAAGATTGATTCAGAAGAGAGCTGAAGGTAGGAAATTGAGAAGAAGCTACAGAGGAGATTCTACATCGAATGAAAGACTTCAGGTTCCCTAAAACTTATTGTTTTCTTCTTTTTGATTCTGTAAACAAAATCTTGTCTCCCATGTTTGTAAATTAATTTAGCTATGTTTTGAAAGAGGTTTTCTCAGATTGAAAATTGGTGTTGATAAACCTTTGAACTTTTCTGTTGAAAGCTATAGTTAAACCTTTCGAATTATATATATATAATATAACTATGTTCTTTCTTATATAAACCGATGTAGTATGATGTGTTTGATCCCATTTTCTGAGTGAAAAAGAGAATATAAATTAAAAAATTTATGATCATATTTTTTTTTGTTTCCGTGCTCGGACTGGGCGATGGAAATTATAAAAAAGAAATATATAAAATAAAAATAAAATTATATATATATATATATATATTTTAAAAGAATTTATTTGTATTGGGGGGAGAGTGGACGACTTTTGCCGTACCACTCCCCAACCCCACAGTGGGTTGGGTGCAACCAACACCGGTTGCACACAACAGCCGAGGCTGTTGTACGCAGCCGCATGGGGGTTGTGGCCTCCCCACAGTGGGGACCACAATACATGCGGACTGCAGACTATAGAAGGATGCGTGGACTTTATATATTGCGTTGGGTTTTAAATTTGATAAATTTAATTTCATTCGATTATATTTTAATTCAGATTTTTTTATTGTCAATTTTGATTTATAATTAATATATATATATATATATATATATTTGTGTGTGTAAATATACTGTGTAATATAAAGGCAATTTTTATAATATGTTTTAAAGGCAATGATTTTAATTTATAGGTTTTAATTTTATATATATATATATACGTATAAAAGCGTATATATATATATATATATATATATATTTATTTATTTATTTATATAAAAGACGTTATATGTTGGGATTATGAATTTAATATGATAATTTTAAGAAAGTTGCAACGCTAAAGTGTAGTTGAGAAAATTAGGGATAAATTATGTGTTTTTAATTAAATTGAATTTTCTCGAGTTACTGATTATGAAGTTGGTGAAATTTATTGTGCCTTGTAGTTTGTTTGGCGTTGTTCTATGATTTATTCACTCTTAAGATTATTCATTTTGTTTGATTTGATTTTCTTTAATTTGGGATTAGGTCATGTGGGAAACCCTAGAGTTAATGTATCCTGTTATAGGAACTTAAGTTGTTGTTTAGGACTTCCAGAGGCGGGGATATTGAGTGTAATTGTGATCTCATATTTTGATGATTGGCCTATGTTTTTGACCATGGTTGTGATTTAGTTTGCACTTGGATTGTACCGTTTTGTGGATGTGTTTCATATGTTTTGGCAAGATGGTTATGCCTCGCGGAGGATCCATTTGATTGGTTCAGTATTTCTTGTGGGTACAATCCTTCTGTGTTGGATATTTTGTGTTGAGTGTTTAGAGAGAGTGGCTCTAAGTGGGGGCCAATGCACAAAGGGGCTGTCAGGGTAACCCATGTAGAGTTAGAGTAATCAGTGATAATCTAAGTAATTAATCATGGGTGGGGATTAAACATTAATAAGATAATTGTGATGCCTCATCCGCCTGTTAGTGTTATCACAGACTAAAGGGGACCAAGAAGGTTGTGGTTGGCAAGATCGTTGCCTTGTCTTCACGAAAGGTTAACGATTCTGCATGAGTAACCCTATGGAGCGACGCCTTGAGATAGGCTGTCAGGAGAACCATAGATGGAGGCGACACCTTGAACTAGGTTGTCTGGATAATCCATGTATAGATGGAGGCAACACCTTGTGATAGGTTGTTTGGATAATCCATGTGAAGCCATGCGATGACACTCTCCTCTAACATTCCATTTGTGTTGTTTTATTGAAGTCCTCTGGAAGTAGTCTTTTGATATTATGACTTGAGATTTATGGATGATGTGTTTCGTGACTTATTGTTGTATTATTTGGAAAGTGAATTATTGTATGTTTCAAAAGTGGTTTATTGTTATGACCTTTGGTGATTTGTCATTGTTTAGTTTCTTTGTGGTATTTTGATGTTATGTTATTTTGCCTGGAGTTAGTCTTGTGTTACTGTTAGACATGCTTGGTCAGGGATCCTTCCTTGTCTACTCCCAGCACATGGGTGGTTGGGTGGAATGTGCTAAGCACCCCGTTGGGTTCCCTTTGGATGTAGTTGTGTCTTTCATTGCAGGGTTTTGACAGATGTTGTTGATCTAGTGTTCTTATGTACCAGATGTAATTTATTCATTGATGTATCGTCTCCCACGTGTGATGGGAAGACCTTGATGTAATTTTTTTATATGTTCATTATGTGGTACTATCAAATTGATGTAATGTTTATTCATACCATGTAATCATTCAGGAATTATCATTTGTAATTACTGATTATGTTGTGTTGTATCTGTCAAAATATATATACTTTATATATCTTGATGATTCATTTATTGTCATATGTATGTATGGTTTTATTTGGTATATTCACATTTGTCTTGATATCATGAATGAATGTTTTAATTGATGTCATGATGATTGGATTTATGTAATTGTATATATAATGTTTAATCTATTATCTTTGTTATGGAATTAGTATTGGTAATGTCCTCGTGTACCCCAAGGGATTTAGTTGTGCAACTTAGAACATTGTTATGTTAGAATGCTTAAGTACGTTTATTATGTTCTTTTAAAAAAAAAAAATTGTTGCATCTTTATTTGTTCCTTTGGGGTTTGCGCGGCGGGGCATTACATAAATTACATGCATAATTGAAACAACATTATTTCCAACTTTCCTTGCATTTTATTGTAATTTCACAAATCTTCTAAATATATAAATATCGTATTGAATGAACTCAAGTATAACATTCACAACCACATCCTTCTACATAAATGAGTACATGATATGTTAATAACTCCTCTGAGCTTCATTTGGCAATAGCTATAAAAACTAGTCTTGATGTCCCTGCATCGATGCATACATTCTGAATGTCCTTGCTGACTAGTACAAAAACTCTAGGTCTCCCAGATACTAGCATACACATCTGCAAACCCTGGCCACCAACTAGTGAGGAGAAGCATTACTCAAGTGCTTTTCCGCCAAGCACAGACTCATATGTGGTCCCTCGCACATCTATCAAAGATAGATGGCCCTACCCTTCAAAAAAGAGATTGGTTGGTAAACCTCGCATCCATAGCCTATCTGAGCTTAGTGTTGTGTCCTACATGACTAGAACTTGTAAACCCACAATCTGGAACTAGCATGTAATGCTGGATCACAGTGAATTTGACAGTGTAAACAGTGGCTACTTACACTACTTTGGCCAAAGTGTTCTCAAGCAATAATCTGAATGAAGGTCAATCTATTCACATACACTTCTACAAGCTCAGTTTGGATCCTAACTGTTCATATACTATGTATAGGTAATTTCCCTCCCTAGGTAATCCCTAACCTCAAAAATAGCCTATTTCTCTTTCAAATACCTTCTATGATATCTTATGGATATTCCAACCCTTGGTATAAGCTTTCCTAGTCCAAGAGTTAACTTAACATAGACAAGCCATCCACTAAAGACAATTTAGTTCCAAGTGTAACTCTATAATCTAGAGAGAGGCTATATAAGCTTCTTCTATTTATGGATTAATTATTCATAAATGAACAACTCTAATCAGTACTATATCATACTAATAAGTGGTTCCCATCAAGAGAATAGCCACATCAGTGATTGACGTCAACAAAGCATGATCATAGCAATAGATGCTCCCCTTTGAGAGTGTACCCCTTTTAATAAAAGAGCTAATCAAAGTAGAGTCTTGTCAACATTGTGACTTCATTTCAAGAGTGTAAAGTAATTAACCCAATAGCTACTTTAACTCACTAGGTATCCCACCTATGTTTCCAATCATAGAGAACTCCATAAGCTCAAGTGATTTACACATCCACATGGGCGAATCTCAATCTCAATATTCCCTTCCCAATATAAGGATAAACAATCCTAGGAGTAGACACTAGCTACTGGAGTTAAATCAATAACCTAGCTAAGAGGAACACTTATGCCACTCATGTTTTATCATATCTGGTATGTAATACCTATGATAAACACCAACCTCCTATTATGAAGTACATGCAAGAATATCATAAAAACAACATAAAAGCTTCTATTTCCTTTCTCAAAGACATTCTATATTCCCTAAATGCAAGTACTTGTAAAAGAAAATTCAAGCATTCATGAAGAGCAATTATTTCATAAATAAAATAACAAAGAAGAATATCCTCATGCATGTTATCGCTTATCCAATTAATTGACAACAATGCAGCTTCTCCAAACAACAAGAAGCTTGATTATAACTTCTCAAGAGATGTCAAAATAGACCTCTGATACTCATGTTGATAGAATACTTCTCTTAAATCCACTCACTTTCAATATAACTGAACTCTCTCTCTCTCTCTCAAATAAAACTGAGTAAAGCTAAAAATAATGCAGAGTAAAAATACTTGCAAGAATGCATCCTCAACAAGTGATCAAGCACCACTATTTATACAACTATTTGGTAACTACTCAGTCTATAGTTTAGGCATGAGTTCTAATAGCAACAAGCATGCACAACAACACATATATCACATAAAAAAGGTGGTGAATATGTACACTCATACTCAACAAAAACATCTACAGATCAACCTTGCTTGATCGACAACAATTAGAGACTTATTCAAATCTGCACATGGATAATTTGAATTATCTCCAACAATGGATATCTACAGGTATAAAGAATCAAAGGTGGCGCCAAATCTTCCACACTATTCTCAAGGTTGGTGTGGTTTCCATTCAATTATAAACAGTCAATAACCAATTTTCAACACCATGCTTTCATCGACTTAGTCTGGGTGTGAGACGATTCAGTTATTTATTCATTTTGACAAAGTCATTGACCAGTTACTCACATCTTTACAAATGTTGGTTCTAGCTCAAAGACATGGCACTTTAAGTTTTACCAAGTCAAAGATGATCTTACAATAGGCATTGACTAAGTCTACACCATGCATCGACATAATGCAACAAGTTATAATGAAATATACGTGTTCCATAAAGCGTGATAGCAAGAGTAAAACTTGGACTCAAAATATAGTCATAAGCAACTTATAATCAGCCTCTATCATGCAATCAACATGTATCATATAGTGCACTATGATCTCATACATTGGACAAAGCATATACTCAATATAAATCAGCCTAATATCATTTGCATATAATCATATAATTATATATATTTATAAATGTACATATATAAAAGTATCTCAATATTCATATATATAGCAATATGATTTTTAAACAATCCATTCCATATCTCAAATGCATACATCCTTGTTTATCATTACCCGTCAAACAATACGCATGAACTCACACATACACATATACGTACATAGACATATTTAATATGTTTACACATATATGTATCAAGTTACCGCTTTCTTATCCTATTCTCATCGATACACACATTCGTTAAGAGCATATATATATTCACATAGATATAATTGATCCCTCATATGAGTATGCTTGTAAGTATTTCTACTTACACATACATGCATATGATTATGCTCACAAACATGGATCAATGTATGTATATACTCATTTACATGTATACTTTTGACGTAAATACATATATATCAACAAAAATATCAAAGGCACATAAACCTCAAACACATAGATACCACCTAAGTATGCATTCAATAATAATCAAGACCCTTACTAATGTAGACACATTATGTTAAAGATGGCTTACTTATTTCCCACATAATAACCGGACTCAATTATTCTATTGTGAGTGTTTGTGTAAGCTTAGATAGGTTACGTTACTAGTTATTTGATCAATCACTTCTCCTGAGTGATACTTCCCCTCCACCTGGAGGAATGAACATTTACTTGCAACCAATAACACATGCACACAATAGTCAATTGCTCATAATGTAAAACACTTCTAAGGTTAGAATATAAATTCAATAACCATCCATTCACATATATGCAACAATTTTCCATGAGATAACATTCACATATAACACACTAATAACAAAATACAAGCACAATTGATTCATCTCCAAAATACGAATTATATTCATATTTACCCTACATAGTAATAGTAAATAGTAATTACATAATTGGGGTGTAACACTAGACCATCGTAGGGGGAAGGAGGATGAGCTTGCAAAGGGAGGATAGCAAGGGCAACATCGCCCGACTCACCTACAACAAGGGCTAAGGAAGAGGCCTCCTCAATTAACCTATTGACAAGGTCTTGCAAGGTCAACATAATCAATCTAGCAAAGATAGATGAAAAAGTCAAAATATCCGAGCCAATGAGTCAAACATACACTTCTCCAAAGTGAAGTGTAGTGACTGAACATGAGGAGGATGAGAAACCAACAAGTCATTACTGACCTCTAGAAGAAGAGCAGTGACAAACTTTGGGGAAGCAGGCGACTAACCTCTAGATAGGGACTTGAGTCTCAACCATAGGATCCTTTCCTTTTTATTCTTTAAAGGAAAATGGAGGAACGAGAGCTTGAAGCCTGAGGGATGATATGTAGAAACAACATGAGATAGACAAACCCTAATCACATGCTTTCCCTTATTGTCCAAGGTTTGGAAAGGGACCATAGGCAACACTAGGAGTTGGAAGACTTGAGGTTTAGATTTATTCAACATGGGTCCCTTTCCTTTTCCTATGCTAGACATAGTAGAAGGAACAAAAGACACCGTTGAAGGTTGTGAAATCCTAGAAGAAGAAGGTCCATGAGTGGGAGCATGCTTGTCTATAACCTTCGAGGAAGAAAGCACAAGGGACGAAGCACTTTATTTCATACACATAGAAGCCTTCAAGGAAACAACTTGAGGATAAGGTAGAAATGTAGCATTATGGGTTGAGGCTCCAATCTTGTACCTGAAGTATGCCTTGTAGAAAAAGTTTCCACGAGGTGATAGAGGTCCAATAGGAGTGAGCCATAAATGATCTAGGGAAAATCCCCCCACACGACATGAATAGTTTATATCTAGTATTATGAAGAGCATGCATTGTGCCGTCATGAGGTAATTTTAAGCATTTGTGGACCACCAAAGTGACCATATTCATTGATACTAGCCACAAAATTCCTAGTCTCACTTTGAATAAGTCAGATTCAGGAATGACAAACAAATGGAACATCAAAATATTTAGGTTCAACAAGAACCATTAAATAAATGGAACCAATGTGCGAGATAGAGAGACCATCATGAGTATGAAGTGTGGCCTTCAACTCCTCGTATTTCTCCTTATGTAAATTATTAATGAAAATGGTTTCTTTCATAATAACATTAACTTGACTAGTAGTGTCAACCATAACATCGATCATGGTGTTACCGTTGACTTAAGTCAGGATATAAAGCGAAGGAAGTTCCTTGTTAATTGGTAAGTCATGTGGTGTAAAGGTTATTTCAGGGATATTTCCCACATGACTCAAAGGAGGAATGGTAGTGAACGAGACCATGTTCATTTAGTCATAATGGTTAGGACCATAAGATGAAGTAGATTTTATTAGAGTAGTAGAATGAGAAGGAAAGGGATTTTTGTAGATCTATAATTGGCTATTAGGCTTTGCTACATATGTGTTTTGTTTCCTATTGTCGAGTTGGATGGCACTGCTATCCATGTGGTCTTGGACCACATGTCAAATATGTACACAATGTTCGATGTCATGACCAAGGACTTGGTGATACTGACAAAACTTTTGTGCATTGTACTAGTTGGGATATGGTTTGCCATTGGGTACTATACTAATTTTTGGGAGAGTGATTAAACCATATTTTAATAGATTTCTAAGAACACTTGCATAGGATTCAAATAGTTTTGTAAAAAATATATTGTGTCCTGCGGTGTTCTTTTCAGTAGGAATAAAACTATGTTCACTACTGCTTTATTATTTTTTGACTCCCTAGAAATAGACATTTTTTTCCGATTATCAAGACAGGAGGACAAGGTAGAACCACTGTTCTATATCGCTATCTACTGGTAGTCACAAAGTGTTGTACACAAATGTGCAAAGGAAGGATACTTCATTAAGAGAACTCTTTCTCTCAATGCATATTGTAGATTATTGATGAACACACGTTAGACATTGAATTCCAACAGGGAATAAGAGATCTAAGAAAACAAGGACTGATAGCGAGCAATGAAATCAATTACCTTCTCATGAGTCCCATGCTTATAGTGGATGAGATTAGTAAAAGTGATATTTGGCCTAATGTTTTCTTGGGATTGCTATAAGAATTGATTAATTAATTGATCAAAGGAGAAGATGGAATTGTCAGGAAGTGAGAAAAACCACTCTAGTGTAGCGTCCTTGAGGGATCACAAGAATAGTTTGGCTAACAAAGCATCTTGATAAATGAATTCACTACACATGGAAACAAATGATGAGACATGGGTTTGCATATCACCCTTGCTACTATACTTATCAAACTTCAAAACTTCTACCCCTTGGGGAATGGGAATATTTAGAATGGTGAGGGCTAAATGGCTGTGGCTATAATAGGGTTATAATGTGGGCTGAAAGGCAGTGATGGTCGAGTTATCCAACTATGATTACATCTATCCCATGTTTTGTAACAAATAATTTAAGATGGGATCGAATGGCGGAGGTGGGGAGGCTAACTGTTAATAGGAATGGATGTTTGGGATGTGGATCTAGGAACATAAACCTTAAACCCCAAAGGAGTGTGATTCACATTGACTCCAAGATTAGAGTTTGGGTTATCGACAAAAGTAAAAGAAGGTATATAAGGATTTGTATCCACCATGTGCATAAACACCTCTAGCATCGAAAGATTTAATTGTGTACCAGTGATCTCCAATGGGGTATCCTAAGGGTGCATCAAGATTGTCATATATGAGGGTACATTAGTCTTTACTATATTCACTATTCCACGAAGCAACTCAAGGCCTTTACGACCTGAGATGAGTAGATCCCTTAGACCACCAATAATAGGAGCAACTTGAGTGTACAAATTTTCATGAATTATCAAGTCCTCAAATTATTTAATTCTTCCTTCCAGAGATTGAAGGCTCGAAGGGGACCCTAAGAGTGGTTTCATGATCTATGAAAGAAGAAGAGTCAAAAGGAGTACTAGGTTGAGAACCAACTTGGGCATTTTCAGGCACATTAACAAAAATGGAAGGGGGAGTATAGCCGAGTGACAGTTATGTAGTGAACTATTCAAAGTCAAGACCCTGGTAGGTTGGATTGAACTGTTGTCTTGAACCCATATCTAAGTGTTGAACACTTATTCTAAATACGTGCTCAAAATTTGTAGACTGGGTTGTGAAACTCATAAAAGTGTCACAATGTTGGGTCCAACAATCATCCAAACAAAAGAGAAGAAAATATCAACAAAATATTAAGGCAAGGATAACTTCATGTCAAGTTCACCAAAATGTAGAGGAGGAAATTTGACACCTTGAAATGACATGATCTCAAAGGGTGAATGATCCTCGACTACCTCAAGGATCAAAGCTTAGGTGATAGGATGAAGATATAAATGAGTTTGACTGAGTTTTATGCGGAAACAAAAAGAGAGAGTTTCAGGGATCAAAAGAGCAAGTTTCAGAGGTTCTTTGGACAAACCAGCAAGCTCTCGGCCTTGAGCGATAGCACAGTGCATAGATATCCCCATGGCATGTTGGAGTCTTGCACAGATGAAAGAAGAGTTTATTTCAAAAAATCACAATGAACCTAATAACTACCAGATCACTAAAGTCTCGAGATTATGCTAAATAACAAAATCATAGAAATAGACACAAACTAGGCTAGATGGAAGGGAAATGGTGGAAATGAAAAGAAGAAAGTAGACACTTACAAGAGGTCCTCAAATGAAGCCTCTCGCAATGCTACAACATCAAAACCTACACACATGGAAACAAAAAAATGGTTGGGGTTATTTTAGGGGCTTTCCTTAGTCAAACCCTCGCGTAGGTGTTCCCACCTCCACAGACAACCAGATAGATAGAGATAGATACAAATATAATAGACAAGATAAGGAAATAGATAAAAAAATTAGAACAATATGCTATCAAAGTAAATATATAATGCAATAATAAAGCTACGATTAGCCTCCTTTAGCAAACAAGAATGTTGAAAGGAAGAGCATGCAACTTCCAAGACGTGGCAATAGTGCAAAACTGTTGATGTAGAGAGAAATAACACAAAGATGGTAAATAGAGTGAAAAGAATGCTTGAGATGGAGAAGAATTAGAGAATGAGCAAGGTAGATTGAGATAGAGTGAATGAATAAGAGAATAGGAGGTTTGAAAGAGGTATAGGCATGCAAAGGGACATTCTTGACACACCTACAAGTTTTAGAGGTGTTACACTTCATGGGTAGGTGGGAAGTGTAACATCCAAATAGCTACATAGTCAAGAATCTTTTCAAGATGTTCACGCAATGTGTAGACATCTGCGTGACACACGGTCATTCGTAACAAAAATTCACTTTAACAATTGGGAACAAGTAGGTTAAGGACAAAATTAAGGTAACTAAAGGTGATATTGCATTGTCAAATTTAATTAATCTAGAGGGGAGGTTTATGGAATGTGAAATTGCATAAGATGCAATTTTCAGCATCACACTTTGATTTTCTTTCACTAGCAATCCAAACAGGTTTAAACTTCTTGATAATCATTTATAAAATATTTTCTTGTGCTATTTATCTAAGAAAAACTCATGCTCCAATGTATTATTATCTCTCTATCCTATCCTTGACATTCATCCAAATTAAACAAAAGTTTCTAAAGATTCGTTGCTTCTAATAATATCCTAATTACCCCACTCAACCTATAGTCCACTAAGGTAATACTTTTCTAAAAAACCAAATTTTTGTGTCAACAAGGATAAAGTTCATTCTTGCCTTTAAATGATTCTCGTGATCATATATTATCCCTTCTATTATAATCTAGCACAATCTCTCTATCCAATTTTAAATATAAAATAACTATTAAGCATGATCATCCATCACTTTCTTCTTGTGCATATCATAAGAGGCTAGTTCATTCTACCAATTAATGATACACATTACAAAATAAATCCAAGTTATCATCGATGAGGGTATTATCATAGTTAACTTTCTAGACAATACACATCTTGAACATAGATATGATACTCTTATCAATGAATACAATAATCTAATTTATTATAATGACACATCCATCACATGTTCTAATAATGACAATGTTGATTTGGAAAATAACCCTTGGTAAATACATGCCATGCCTCTCACTTGTAAAAAATAGACTATTGATCACACATCTTATGGTACAAATATGGATGAACTAATCTCAAATTACATGTTATATCCATCTCACTCATCTTGAAGTTGTCCTTCCTACTCATAATGAATTCTATCCCCTTTTACTTATGGCTGATAATACTTCATGGGTAAATACTCCTCTTCTAATCCACTTTTCCAAGACACCTAAATTTCTTTACCTTTACCATACCATATCTACTTCATTTTCTTGATCATGTCATATATTTTCCCTCTCCCTTTATGGCATTATTTACACTTCTCTTTGTATTTAATTGAACTCATGCTTTCTCTCACCACCTCTCTATGTCTTTCCCACTTGGGGACATTATTTTATTTTGTATTAAACAATGTGTCTTTCTTGCTTGGTATACACACCATTGGTTGTAAATGATAACATTATTTGTTTGGACAATTTAACAACTCTTACACAACTTTTTCCATTTTCAGCTCTAAACAACATGCTTCATTCCCTATTATTAATTTCCAAATCATGCACATTTCTACAAATATTTTATTTTTTGTTCTTTTATTTCTACTTATCTCTATTGATGGTTCAATGAACTTCATAAAATCTTATGATCACATCTCCCTAGTAGTTTTTTCCACTAATTCTTATGACATGGTTAGATTTCATCATTTATCTCACTCTTCATTTCTAAACTTTATATACTTGACTGTTATTTGGCAACACCTCAAGCCACACTTCCAAAATACATATTACTAAATAATTTTCTTACATCAAGACATTATTCTTTACTTACTATATTTTACAATGTCTTTTATGTTCTACTCTCATGTTTTTATCTTACATTACATCTTCATCCATCCATCACATGGACACTTTTTTCTTGTCATATGCCATGTTTCTAGTGTTGTTGTTTACCATACCAACCTCTTACATGCACAATTTGTCCTCATAGTGGGGAAAAACTTTATTTCCCCCTCTTTATCTTGAGCTTAAATGATCACATGCTTCAAACTAACAATTTCATGTTGACCTAATATATTTCCTTTATAGTATGTTTCTAATTTATACTCAAATTTATATGTTATCTTCCTCTCTTACCTAATTTTAAATATTTTATTCCCTTGTTATTCCCTCACAGTCAACACATTCCAAAACTTTGTATCTCTTGTATCCATTACTACTTTTTGTGCTTTCATCTTATCTCATTATACACAATCCCTTATTCCATATTAGTCCTCATACTCTTATGCTCCCATACTTCTACCTAACCCACGCCAGACATGCTTCTATCCTACCTCCTTATCGTGATTAGCCTATCATCATTTTCTTGAACACGATATCATTATCTATCTCATATATCTCTCCTCATGTTACTTGCATCTTCACACTTTTCTCCCCTCTTTTTCCTTATTATATGGTGCCAACATTGTGGGGACATCCTTGGGGAAAACAACCCTCATTCCTCTCTTATACTTACATATGCATTAGTTCTTTGTAACACCAAACTTACTTCTTACATTTTCCTCTTTCTTTTACTCTTTCCTTAAATTGATTGTATCTACTTACATCTAGGTAATTTAAGTGGGGAATATATCCCCCTTCATAGTTCCACAACCTTGTGGATGTACCATAGTTTCTTTTTATATAGGCTCCTTCGTACCCATATATTTATTTTTGGGTCACCTCCTTTGTAGACATAATTAGTTTCTCTTTGTGTAGCTTCCTTTACAACCATAGTTATATTTCACTTTGTGTAATCTCCTTCACAACCATAAGTTCTCTCTTTGTGCAATATTTCTATTAGGAGTCCTTCACAACTACATTCCTTCACTATTCTTAATTAGAGTGTCCTTCCATGGATTCTACACCATCTCACTTCTTTGTTGTCTCTTAGTATCAAAAATGCCACATTAGTTCCAAATCCATGATAGGTCCTATTCACTTGGTTTAGAAAATTTTAAAGGAATAACAATTTTAGAATATGTGGAACTTATTCTTCTAAGTATTTTCATGACAAACAAAGATTTCTTCTCTAAATTATATTACATAATTGAAGACAAAGTTGAGTAGAGGACATACAAACCTTGATAAGTGGACTTATTCAACATCCTTTTTGTATCCTCTCATATTGAGTACTAATAAGAAAATTTATTTTAAGTTTAGAATACTTGATATCTCACATGTACACTAAAGTGGGGGAAAACGTAGAGAGAAAAAGTGCATGCTTCACACTTTTCCACTTCATTTTTGCAATTGTTTAAACTACCGCTTACAATAAACATGACTTGGACCAAATTTAACTCCCTTAGAGCATAATTTACCCTAAAAAAACCTCATCCCAACTA
Source organism: Sequoia sempervirens (assembly GCA_007258455.2). Classification (NCBI taxonomy): domain Eukaryota; kingdom Viridiplantae; phylum Streptophyta; class Pinopsida; order Cupressales; family Cupressaceae; genus Sequoia; species Sequoia sempervirens. The sequence continues at coordinate 355,922,832 of VDFB02000008.1, read as the reverse complement.
GATATGACCCCTCACACTACACACATCATTTTTAACCTTTATTCACACTCTAATGCCATCTGAGATAGTAGTGCGCCACATTAGTGTCCCACACTTTTTAGCTTGCTTTTTCTTGCTTAAATGCTTACATTTTTTTACTAAACCATAGCCTTGATATGTGTCTAGTAGTTAGATCAATCCTAAACACACTTATTTAAGTGGACTTGTCTAAAAAATAAAAGATCTTCTAGCATCTACACCTAGACCCACACACACACTTTCCTCTTTGAAGCACCTAGGACATCCTCCATTCCCTTGATACACACCATAATTATTTCCACTCCATACACAAACACCACATGGATACACACCTATAAATTTTGAATTTCTCCAAGTTGAAACATGCTATTGGGGGCTTGATTAAGGCTAACTCTCAAATATACTATTAGCATCCCCTTTTCCCCTCTTTTTAGATTAAACATGTTTTGTAATACTTAAGAGAAATGTTGATGGTCATAAGTGTTTTACACGGTAATGCAATCATGAGATTACAAGAAACTAAAAGGTTACCACACCCCACAAAACACAATAATCACACTCCACAAGATACTACCATGCCACATAGGACACTATTGTTCCACATAAGACACTAACAACTAATACAAAAAATAGACTTCTAAAATTTGAATTTAGCCCTTAAAGGCCTTTCTAACATTTGATTAACTTGGTGTTTGCAAGTAGACACAAAATTCAGAGGATGGATTCCTAATTGAACAGTTTACCAAACCTTCACAAAAGTTTTCATTTAATTATCAACCGGGGCTTGTAAGCTTTTGACAACGTTGACACTATACATGCATCCAAGTATCCTAACTATGCCCTATATCGATGGAACATAGGTGGTCACACATGTACTGAAAACTGTAAAAATTGGAAAAGGAAATAAATCGTAAAATTACAAAATAGGGGAATTAACGTAAGTCTGCTACTTATGCTATAGGTACTTAATGCTCAATATTGTAGCTTCTAACTATTGAATCTAAACTTGCAATTAACTAATACTTCTAACTTCTGACTTCTAACTTTTGACTTCTCCAGAGAATAACTCAATGTAATGTTATAAGATTTAAATCATGCTACAAAATATCATTCATGAGATTCACATGCATATAATTGAAAAAATATCTTAAATGGATTCAGTAATGTAGCATCTAATCTATAAGTAACAAAAAATAAGGTGGGTTGGCAGTACCTTGAGTGCCCTTGCTTGATTTGCTACGCCTACAAAAGATATCAAATATGTACTACTCGATCAACAAATCATGACAACAAAATAAACTCCATTATTGCATGAAAATTGGATTTCCTATAGTCTAACAAGAATCTCTAAGGATTTCTCATTCAACAGTACATATATCTATTGCAATCTTGATAACAAAAAACTAACAACAATTAACTACTAACTGGTAAAAATAATCACACTGCTAGATTTTCTCCTCAACCACAAAACCCAATATATAGGTTTGAGAGGAGTTTTCTTCATTCTAGGACTAAAAACAAAACATTAAATGCATACATCCACTCTCTGTTAATGATAGGGAGAGGACCGGTATTTGAAATAGAAAACCATAAATATGAAATAGAACAAGAAAAATCAAACTAGAATTCTGCCCCTAACAATTAGCCGCCATGACAGGGACGTGTTTCATGGAAAATGTCACGTCATGGGTCACTCCTATTTGGAATAGAATTCTTCTTTGAGTTTCCTTATTGGTGGATAAAAGTGTAACTATGGTGACTCGTGACTGACCATTCAATAGCCACATTCGCTTTCCTGTGGAATTGTCACGCTTCAATCATTCTAGCTTCTCCCCTACAAACGCCCACAATCCTTTGTTGCGGGCTATAAATCTAGTTGTTGTGGGCTGCAATCTTCTTGGATGCAAGATGTTAGTTTTGCTACCAAGGAATTCACATCATTAACAATCGCAATTAAATCATAAAAACATACTAAATCTTATGAACATTCATACATCCACACAAGCATATATCAATATATCATATTATATTTCCACATATTTAGGTTTTTCAAATTGCATAAAAGGCATATGAAAGATGTATGAAGTCTTGGAAATGTTTTTAAAACTTAGCAAATGAAATGATAAAAGTATAAAATTTTGATGAAGGAAAAACTAGCCATTATCTAGACCCATTAGTCTTCTTTTGCCTTCTTCTCGGCTATCTATCACTTCTCCAACTTAAAAAAGTTAGACACAATTCCTTTAAATCTATCCTCTTTATTTTTCTAAAACTAATACAATCTCAACTCCTTAGTTATTTATTTAAGCTAAGCTATTATGGTGACACTAGGAGAAACATATAAAGAAAATAAAAGAATTTTTTTTTGGAGCCTACATTTATTATTATTATTTTTTGATACATATTTGGAGCCTACATTTATTTATAACTATAAGACATCATATATATATGCATACATATAGTTGCTCACTAAATTAGGCATAAGGGAGTTGTACCCCATAAAATTTGGAGAAAAAAATTGGTATAGTGCATGTCCTGGATATAGGGGTACATAATGAACACTACTTTGGCTCAATCTACCAAAAAATGGTGAATGCACTAAAAACTATTAACTCTATTCCATTTTTCTATCAGACACAACAATTCTTGAAAGAGAGCTTTGTAGAATTCTATGATTTTTCCCCTTTCTTTGAAGACCTTAGGGTCATATGATGTGTAGGTTTTGTAGGGGGATTTCTTCCTTTTAACTTTTGTCCATTCTTGCTCTACTTGAGAATGCGTATCTTTCTTCTACTTAGATTCTCCTTTTGTTTTGTCATTCTTTGACCATCGATAGTTGGGGATACCATGGAATTAGGAGATGCCACAACTTTGTCTATAATCTTGAAATCTGATTTCTCTTGTGAAATTGTTGAGATATATTAAGTGTCTCTATTAATGAAAGTCCGATGTGAAGACTTCATTATTGTGTCTTGCAGTTTACAAGAAGAGGGAGTATTCAAATTTGGGCTGGCCAATGGAGGAAACTGAGAGGGATTTGATTCCATCTAATATTTTGGTGGAATGACATAATAATGGGGCTTGACCCCCTTCCACCAGGTGGGCTTATCCCATGGAGCATAATTTCCACCGTTATGTGCTTTTATTTTTGGGCATTGAAGGGAAGAGTGGTATGTTGAGAAGCATTTCTTGCACCTGAAAGCAATTCTTTCATAATCGACCAGTTGCTTCTAGTGTCTATTTTCCACTTTCAAAGAAATATCAATCAGGAGTCCTCTGGATTTAGATCCATTTCAACACATAAGCATGAACAAGTGGAGCTTGTCTAGTTGACTATTTCCTCTGAAGCATAATAATACTTGCTTAAACCATCTCCAATAGCTTGCAGGATTTCTAATTCTTAGAATTGCAAGGGAAGGTAGGGTAATGGACCCATAGGTAAGCAAAAGTGAAAGTCTTTGTGTGAGGATCAAAAGATGAAAACTAGGGTTTCATGCATAGGAAATCTCCTTGGAAGTTCCATGGGTCATTTTTTAACATCTCTTTATCTTCAAGGGAGTCAAACTTGAGGATAAAAAAATCCCTAACATAGGGGTAAATACAAAGCTCTTCCTCTATGCCATTGTTATGATCTAAGCATGTAAAGCACAAAGCTTTGGCCATGTTTTGACAAATATACAAATAAGGGCGTGATTTTACAAAATATCCTCTCTGTCGTGTATGGATCCAACAATATGAATCTCTTCAATTTGTGTTGATTGCTAGAAAATGAAATGGTTGTGCATCTTGCCATAGCTGTCAAACACAAACTCGCCATTACTACCCCTACCATGTTCAATGCCGCAGTTGGAAACATTCAGAAGGGTTTGAGGCAACCGATGCACCCATCCTCCAACGTGACAATCAAATGAGAAATCCCGTGTCGCTTGAGAGTAGGTGTTGCTATTTTTTTGCTTCTCCACATAGTCATGTGAGCTAGAATTTGCATAATGGAAAGGCATTTTCGTGATTTAAAATATATAATATTACGTACAAGTGGAAACTATTTAAAAGGACCATATAAGTATATAATATTTATTACATTTTATGTATAAAATAAAATAAGTAACTACCAAAAAATTAATTTATGTGTCTATAAATAAAACAATTCTAAAATAAAATAAAACAACTCTTAAATAAATAAAATAATATTGTCTTTTATTCATTTAAAAAATAATTAAAATAATTTTATTTTTTATTAAATTATAAATTTCTATTTTGAATTATTTATCATTTTGATTTCCTTTTTCTAATTTTTACACTTTTTTAATTAATAAATCTCTTGCATTTAAAACTTTTGTTTAAAAAATAATTTTTCAAATAATTTTTTATTTTTATTTTTTATAAAAAAGGGGTAAAAACTTTATTGAAGATCAAAAGAGAACATTACAACCAAAACCAAGGGAGCAAGCCCCAAAAAACCAAAGAAGCACCAAAGCAAGAACAGAAACAAAATCAACTATCTTCCAGTATCCTTCTATCCTCTTCAAGGACTCTATCCAAGTCCTGACGTAACTTAGGGGAGACCTGCATCCAATCCTCAATCTTTCAGCCAATATCATGCTCAGAAGCCGATTTAGCCAAGCAGTCAGCAACCCGATTCCACTCACTCAGGATCTAAACAAAAGAAACTGCCTCCATCCTGGAGCAAACCTGAAGAATACGCTGAACAACTGAAGCCAACTGCCAATTAATATCAGACATCTTTCTCTCATTCAATAGATTAATCAAGATCTATGAATCAACTTCACAAATAACCTTATGCCATCCCAAAGCAAGGGCCCACTCCATAGCATAAAGAATCGCCAAGCCTTCCATGAGATTGACAGTCTTCTCCCCTTCATCAATAGAGAAAATAAATATCACTGAACCCCTTGAATCCTTGCCAACCCCACCAATCCTAGCAGGCCCAAGATTACCTCTGAAGATCCATCAAAATTGATCTTCAAGACTCCAGCTGGAGGAGGAAGCCATCTACCCAGCCGTTGCACTCTCTTGGCCCCATTTCTGCATCTCCTGGAACCCCTAGAAGAAGAATGTCTCCCCTAAAGTCCCAATCTATCCACCAACTCAGCATCCCCTTTCCCCAAGGGGAAAAACACTTCACTCTTGGCCATAATCGACTCCTGTATCATACCTAATATACACATCCACACCTGCTGACCCACCAATTTAACACCTCAGAATATTCTACGATTTCGCTCCAACCAGGTCTGCCAAAGAAGAAAAGTAGGACCAACATACCAAACATCCTACAAAAAGGAGGCCAATGAGGGGGGTCTTCCCATACTATCCCAGAACTCCACCAAAGAGGAAGCATGAACACAAAGTTTCTTCCAAACCTCCCACCACCAATGCCAAAGTTGCACAACAAAGGGACATTGGAAGAAAAAGTGTGAGGAATCCTCTTCCACTTTCCCATAGAGAACACAAACTGAAGGCCCCTAGAAACCATGCTTACAAATGTTATCCCAAGTCAAGCACCTATTCCACGCTAAAGTCCAGACAAGAAAATTACATTTAGGCCATGATAGCTTACTCCACACCCTCTTCCACCACTGAACCTCTGCCCTATCCAACTTCTGATCCAATAACACCTAATAGCCACAAGCAACAGAGTAAATCCCCTTGGGATTGTGATCCCAAGTAATAATATCCTCTTCCTGTAGAGAACTACAACGCCTACTACAAAGAATCGCTTTAAGCTCGACCCTGCCTTCCTCCTCACCCACATCCAGCCACTGTGTGGGATCCTTCCAACAAGCCTTCTCCAACTACCCATAAAAAGAAAAGGACTTGAAGTCACTCACCCTAGACCAACCAACCGTAAGAAATCTCTAGCTCAACAGAATCGGGTGAGGAAACTGAGAGATAAGCAGAGGGAAACCATCCCAAGAGTCAAACCAAACAAGTACTTTCAAACCCTATCAGCAGATCCAAAATAAACCTTCCTTATTGAGCTTTGCACCCTTCTGAAGAGTATTCCAAATCACTGACCCTTTCCCTTCAAGAGGGTACCTAAGGAGATCATGCTGAGGGACGCCAGGGAAATACTTATGAGATAATATCCTGGCCCACAATTGATCCTGCTCCACACACCAACGCCAGAAAAGCTTAGTAGCCAAAACCACTCCAAACAATGTAGATTGCCGAAGTCCCAAACCACCATACTACTTTGGACTACACACATCTTCCCACTTGACCAGGCTCCACTTGGAGGACGACAAGCATCTAGCCCATAAAAACTGTCTCTCAAGAGAGTCCAACTCCTTAAGAAACCCAACCGGAGCCACCTGAAGCATACACCTATAAGTAGGGAGTGCTTGCACAACTGATTTAAGAAGCTGAACCCGACAACAAAAGACAACCATCTATGTGTCCAATGATTGACTTTCACCCGAAACTTATCAATGATATTTTTCCAAGAACCCTTGGGAAGATGACCAACAGAAATTGGAATACCCAAATACGTAAAAGGGAGAACCCCTATCTGAAACCTCAAAATGTTAGCAATTCTTCTCTGAATGGGGGTGGGCATATTGAAGAAGAAGATGGAAGACTTATCTTCATTAATCAATTGCCCCGATGCCACCAAGTAAACATCCAACAACTGTCTCAAAAAGGTAGCTTCCCTGACAGTAGCCATCCCCATGAAGGCAATATCATCAACAAACTGCAAATGAGACTGCGAAGGCAAGTCTCCACCCCAATGCCAACCCTGAATGTTGCCTAACCCAACATTTCTTTTCAACAAACGCCCAAGACCTTCAACAAAAAGAAGAAATAGGTACGAGGATAGAGGGTCCCCTTGGCGAAGACCCCGAGACACCCCAAAAAGTTCATAGTGATCTCCATTTATTAGTATCAAGAAGGATATTGACGTAACACAACTCATAACCCATTGGATCCATTCTTCACAAAATCCAAAAGCACCAAGGATCTTCTAAAGGAAGGACCATCTAACCCTATCATAGGCCTTAGCCATATCCAACTTAATAAACATAGTCTTCTCTTGGGAACTAGCCATGGAGTGGATGGTCTCAGTAGCAATAACAACCCCGTCCAAAATTTGTCAACTTGCAACAAACCCACTTTGTTCCTTCGAGATCAACACTTTAAGCCACTTCTTCAATCTCTCAGCCATTAACTTCAAAATAATCTTATATGCCACATTGCAAAGGGAGATAGGCCCAAACTGAGTTAACCTATCCGCTCCTTCGCACTTGGGAATGAGAGCAATGAAAGTGGAATTAAGAGCATGCAACATCTGCTTGTTCCATCGAAATTCTTGAACAACCGCTAGAAGGTCCAACTTTATGATTTCCCAGAACTCTTGAAAGAACTCTATTGGGAAACCATCAGGGATAGGAGTTTTTCCCCTCTTAATCTGAAACACAATCTCCTCCAGCTCCTCTAGAGAAATCTCCCTCATCAAATACTCATTCGCCTCCCTGGAAACCAATTGAGGGACACACGAAAGAACCTGTTCCTCCTCGACTGAACCCCCTTGAGAATCCTCTTTGAAAATAGCAGCAAAATATTGTGATGCCTTAGTCACGATTTCCTGGAACGAGACAACACGATCCCCTCTATCGTTAACTAACACAGAGATAGAGTTACCATGTCTCATTGCCTTCACAGAATTAAAGAAAAAAGCAGTATTTTTGTCCCCTTCCTGCAACCAGTCAATCCAAGCCTTTTGCTTCCAATATATCTCCTCACGTAACTCACATTCCTCCACCACCTTCAAAGTTCTAGCCTCTTCTTTCAAAAGATCCTCTGTAACCCCATTATCTCGAATCAATCTTATAACATTATTTAACTCTTCTTGGGCAACGACCTTATCATGAAAAATATTGCCAAAACACCGACAATTCCACCTTTTAAGCTGATACTTGACAAATTGAAGAAGCTTAGCAAAGGTATACATTGCAGTACCAAAAGTAGGTCTACCTATCTTCCACCACACACCCACTTGGTCAAAAAGAGTACAGTCTCGTAACCACATAAGCTGGAATTTGAAGGAGGGAGATCAAGGCGCTCGAGCAAAGATGATGCTAAGCTTGATAGGCTAGTGGTTCGAACCCCTCCAATCCAGAATTTCAGAGGAGGTTGACCACAAGTCACCAACCCAATAACAGGAGACCAAGAACCAATCCAGCCTCTCAGCGACACAGTCCTCACCCGTTCTCCTATTATTCCAAGTAAAACGACCATTACTGGGCTGAACATCAATAAGATTTAGATCAGAAATGCTTTCCCTGAGAAGCAATGCAGAAGGCTCCAATCGAACAATTCCACCCCTTTTCTCAGACAACTCCACTATAGCGTTGAAATCCCCAGCCAGAATCCACGGGTGAAAAGGAGCCAGGCTACGAACATATCGAAGATGGGACCATAGAAGTTGCTTACCCTAATACTCAATAGGCGCATACACATTGGAGAGGAGAATACATTCTCCTGTCACAAAGCAAGAGGCCACCAACGAAATAGCAGACCTAGAAGACATCCACCAGAGAGGGAAAATCCTCTATGGGTTCCATAAGCAAGCCACCCCCCCGGACGCACCGTGAGCTCCAACACACTGACACTCGCCATACTTCCACAATTTAGGTCCCATATTCACCATACTCTCCACAGAAAGCTTAGTTTCCTGAAGAAAAAGAACATCCGAAGATTGATTCCTAACCAAATCACGAACAACTTTTTGTCAAGGGCCACTATTCAAGCCCCTTACATTCCAAGATAAAACAATCATTTTTGGGTACACAAGAAATGAGAATCCAGGGTCTTAACTGCCCCTAACTCCACCAGAGTCTCCCCAGTTGATTTAATCTTTTCCAAATCCTTCTTCCTACCCAGCTTGGGGTTCTTCTCACCAACCCCTTTCTTTGGATCCTTTTGCTGAATACCCATGCGAGAAGAGGAAATGGAGCTCTTCCCAATTTCCACACCAATCTTTATAGGCAAGGGAGAACCCTCTCCCCCATTCGTCAAAGCCCCAATCACAGGATCTGGTCCAACCAAAACAATCAACTGCTGATCTGTGTCCATCTGCCCGACACCCGTGTCCTGCACAACTTGTATAACCTCCGAAGGAGGCCCATCCTTTCCTAAACCCAAAGCTCCTTGATCCAAGTTCATCAAACCCGGATTCACTTCCTGTTGGCTGAGATCATCCAACACCTTAAACCTGTTAAAAGAAACATCATCTTGCCTCTCCCCCAGAGTCCTCTTCTGCCCCCAATTTCTATTGCGAGCTTTGATAAGAATATATCCATCCTCCCCAGTACCATCACCCGGAATAGGCCCCTTCCCCTTATCAACCCCAGGTGGATTGTGTGAAGTTTAGCCAAATTGGGTCCCTATCGGCTTAGCCCTAGGGCACCTGTGTTGCAAGTGTCCATACTCATGACAAAATCGACATCGAAAAGGCAGAGTTTCATAGTCTATCTGTTGCACCCATGTATATGATCCTGCACTCACTTCCACAGAATCTGGCAATGGCATGCTTAAAACAATTTCTACACAGATACGGGCAAAAGTCATTACCTTTTTAAACTGCGTTTGTTGTGAAGACCCAACTGGTTTACCAAGCATTGAAGCCACCAAATGTAGGACATCCTCTTGCCAACATTCGACTAGAAACCACGACAACCGAACCCACACTAGAACCCTATTTGGGAGCTCCTCAGTCGGATTGAAACCCGCATGCCACGACTTCATAAACAAACCCACTTGGTTATAGAAATAGGGACCCCCCTCAAAAATCCTATTCCAATAAGCCATGCAATCAAATGAAACCATAAAGTAATTATTAGCTAAGAGCCTAATCTCCATTTCTCCTTCCGACAACCAAGTCCTCTAAGCCCAAGATTCCAAAAATTGCAACGAGACCCTTAAACCCATAAACTTGCAATAAAAGGAGTGTTTCGAATAATATTCAATATCATCTGCCAACAACTCCATTGGGATAACCAATTTCGGTCTCTCCTTACATCTTTCCAAACATCCATTAATTTTCGTAATTCTAGGTCCTCCAGACGATCCAGAACCATTCATCTCTTGAACCGACGTAAACAAATTAGTATCAAAAACCTTCTCACCCTGTGCCGGGGGTTTTGATCCAAAAACTAATCGGAAATCCATCTTGGGGCTAATCCCAGATGACTCCCCTCGCGACATGACTCAGAACAAGACCCAATGTGGGCATGCAAGCCCCCGAGTTGAGAGAATAGAGGAGAACACTCATGCGAGGGTTACCACAATACCCCTCCAGCTTCACCCACAACCCTCCAAAACTCACAAGTTTCAGCTTCAAAAAGAACTGTCGTACTCCCAAGTAGGAAATCACACAACCCACAGAGAATGGCTGCGCACCAAACCCCCACAAAACACCCAACGACCTCAGCCCCAGGCGAGCCTAGCAGACGGACCGAACCCTACCAAGCGGTAGCACACCAAATTCCACCCAGTCACCAGCACGCACAGAAAACGCAAGCCCAAACCTGTTGGCACAAGCCCAACACCCACCTTTGCGCGCCAAGGAAACCAGCAACAGAAGAATGTAGACATAGCCACGCACCACCTAGAACACAGGAAACCCCCCCCGGCACCCCCCCTCCCCACTCACGACACACCAACGAGAACTCACGAAGAGCAAGCTAGGGCACAAACGCCCTAGCTCGACCAACAAAGCTTGACATCGCCATAGATTAAAATCACTATTGCCAATTCTTCAAATAAAAATAAAGTAATTGAAAAAACTATATATTTTAAGAAATAGAATAATATATAAAATTATTAAAAATAATTTATTTTCATAAAATTTACAAAATTGTAAATAAATTACTATAAATATACTAAATACATCTATTTAAAAAATTCGACAATTACATTATAATTAAAACAATGGTTAATTCAATACGATTGTTTATTTTTAATTAAAAAATATTTCAAAATTTAGAGCCCACATGGTCATAGCGAACTGCTTTCTCAAATACGAACCGACCCCAACATCCTTCCCTCTCTTAACGTTATTATTTTAGTGGCAACGTGGCACTTACGTGGCTGTACGCCCACTTTTAGTTAGGGAGGACAACCAGCGGCTCTCCTCCCCAACTCATGGCAAACTATGTAGTTAAAGTTATTTTTATGTATTTTATAATTCTGAACGTGCACGGAATGTATGGAAAGATATGGATAAATAAATCAGAAGTTCGTTGAGCAGCGAAGCAAAACGATGCAGGCATTGAAATCGTGGAAGAAAGGCAGGAGAGAGAAAGGGGATGATGACGCAATGTATATTTTGCCCCCCTGCTATTTTTTCTGCTGCAAAGGTTTTATATAAGGTGTGCATTTGTTTCTGTCAATTGTCTTTTTGTTTAATCAATGCTGGAAAACAAATTCATGAGTACGAGCATCACATTTCCATTTGCAATTGAGTGGAATGCAGGACGACAAGGTGTTTGCAATCGAGGACATCAAACCGGCAGCACTAAGGTAATAGATACTTTCATTACATCTCTGTCTCGAAAAAAAGTTAATCTCTCTTTAGCTCAGGATGCCATGTGGGTAGTTCCTTCTAAGGTAATGAAACCCACATGGTTCTGTCAGTTTTTTTCATGGAATCTATCGTTATTAGTGCTTGCCTAACTGATGGGTATTGGTCGTCTTGCTCCACAATGTTATACCACACCTAATCCTAACCAGGCTTATGGTCTAATTGGTGTATATTTTTTAATTCTTGTTGGCTCTCATATGTATGCTAGACTAGCTTGTGTATCATGCTAATTGATACAGATTAGTGTTTGTCTAACTGATGGGTATTTGCCCTCTTGCTCCACAATTTTACAAGCCTCCACAATGTTACAAGCACACCTAATCGTAACTAGGTTTATGGTCTAATTGGTGTATAGTTTTTAATTCTTGTTGGGTCTCATATCTATTCTAGATTAGCTTGTGCATCATGCTAGTTGAGACAGAGACTAAATAATTCCGTTTAGCAGAATGTTTTTTTAATCAATCTCCATAGAGGTCACCAGTCTGCAATCTCTATGTTATTCAGGACTATATTTGACTTTGGGCTCAAATCTTGATCCCATGTTTATTATCATCAGGACGTCTGAATTCAAAGCTTAGTTGTGGAGGAATTCTACACCCTGGTTGCCAAGGCTTGGAAATCCTGGTGACCAGGGATTACACACAGTTGTAGTAGGAATCATCCAGCAGTGCAAATGTTAAAAAGTCCAATAATCATCTCGTTTCTGCTGGGAAGAGTGTTTGCCCTACCCAATTGACTGTGGCCTCAATAGGGGCAATCGTGACCAGAACAAATTTCTGGAAGTAATTCTTAAGTCACCCGGCCCTGCAAATGTTAAAGCATTAGCATTTGCCCTGCAATTGGCCGTTGGCGGGACTCAGGAGTAATGTTGACGAGAGCAAATCCTTTACGCCATTATTGAACACAGAACCTACTAAGTCCAGGTCATACATTTTAGAGCCTTAGCTCTTCCAAAACAAAATAATATATTTTCTTCTATTAAAGATTTTGGTTTACCTTGGTTCCCGTTAGATGTTCTTAGGAAGTGATTTGTTATTTGTCTTCAGTTTGTTTTGATTTTAAGTGCTTTTGGATTCAACTGTGTACAATTTTTTTGCATTGTGATCAGAGCACATCCTTTAAGCCATCATAGAACATGGAACCTACTAAGTGTGGGTCATACATTCTAGAGCCCTAGCCATTCAATATCAAAATTATAGATTTGCTTCTATTAAAGATTTTGGTTTACCTGGATTCTTGTTAGATGTTCTTAGGAAGTGATTTGTTATTTTTCTTGGGTTTGTTTTGATTTTAAGTGCTTTGGATTCACCTGTGTATGTATAATTTTTTATGCAAAAGATTGTACATAGTTGATTACAAATCTAAAAGCACTTAAAATCAACTTCATGGACTGTGGAAAACTCATGCCTATTATTGATATATTTTTTTTATATATCTTTACCAAGCCTTTCAAAACTTTTTGATCCAGTCCTCCTGCAGACTGTGAACACTATAAACTTACAATATGATGTGCTGAATGCCCATCTGCATTTGTGAATAATAATTGCATGTCTGCCATACTCTAGCTTTGTTCTGTATACATTCTGGAGTCATTTTTCCATTCTGCTTATCTACATTTATTGAATCATGTCATTTGGCTGACTTAAAATGTTGCTGAATCAATATTTCATTATTATTCAAAGAAAATAATTCTGCTAAAGCTGTCATAATTTTCTCACTAGAATAACAATTTTGCATGCCTGTGGTTATATGATAGTCAGGTTGCACTTTATCTATTTGATATAAAGCATGTGTGTGGGTGTGTTATTGGGTGTGAAGCAGGTTCAGGTTGGCAAAGGGTCCTAATTTTCATTAGCTTTCTCCTCCACACTTGGGTTGTGTCTCTTTGCCATTGTCCTTGGGTTGCTCCTGTACTTGCTTGGGCTACTCTGTCGTTTCCTCCTCATGTTGCTGTGGGAATTCAAAGGGAACTCTTAACTTGCATTTTAGAGCTGTCATCTATCTCTTCAATCTATCAAACATGCCCATGGTCTTGGGAAATGTTTGTCATATCAGATTCTAGCTTGAGAAATGTGTCTTCATGCCAATTCTCCATATTTTGGTGTTGTAAATTGTGACTGCTCTTTGTGGTGCTCCATTCTTGCTGAAGTTATAACTTTTATATTCCTCATCTCAAGTGAAATCTTTGGATGCAGATGCTACATTGGTCTGTCACCCATTCCTTTCCTTTGCTGGTTTAAGGGCATAAACTTAATTATTAATCCACACAGTCCAACGAACTATGCAAAACAGTGCAGGAAATTGATGCCTGCCAAGACGATTGATAGGATTTCACACACAATGGAAACTCCAATATGGAAATGAGCTCTGCTTCTAGTCTCTCAGTGCAACTCTGCATCAGCAATGTCACAAAGAGTGGTTCCCAAAAAGGGAAATTTGACCATTGTGAACTCTCAACACTCCTACAACATTCCACTCCTTTGTTCTGCAAACTCAAACTATGATGACCTGGTAACTTTCTGGGATTCTCATACAACTGCTGCAAAACCCTCTAGGTGATCACATATGGATGTACTATATGAATCTTTATGTCCCAAGAGGCTGAAATAGTTACAATTTGCCTTTGACATGACATGGAAGTGTGAATGGTAGAAAAACATTCTGTCTATTAACATGAAAAAGAAAGATTACAATATATAAAGTAGAAAAATACTACTGTAGACATTAAATGTCTAACAACTGACTACTGTAGCAACAGTGTAACTCCCCGCCACACAACCCTATAGGAAGTTGCAAAGAACTACTCAAACACAATTTTTTTTTTTTTTTTTGTTTAAGTGCAATTAACATGCAAGTTCACTACCCATTGCCAACAACTTTTAAGGTTACGAGACCGAGATTACTTTAAAACCCAAACAACAAAAAACATGAATTGAAACCATAACATTTAATTACTTAAGGAATTAAGAACACATACATTCCATACATGATAAATTACATCAAAGAATAAGAGATACCACATGATTTCAAATAACGATAATTTAACAATAAGATTACAACTCTCATTCCCTGAATGAGGTAAATCCAATAAGCATGGTTACATATTACATCTTCCACCTCGATAACAAATGAGGGGTAATAAATTACAAGATTCAACTGAAATGAATGAAATCTGAAAAGTAACTGGATTCTATGAGCTCCCCAATTGGAAATCTCGTCCATACGAACAAGAAGAAAACCCCAACGGAGTAAGGTGCACGTTCCACCCAACCATGTGGTACCCGAAGGCCCACCCCCCGTGCTAGGAGATAGTAACATGGATTCCTAGACAAGACCGTCTACCTCTAGACACAGGCTAATACATAACTGAACTGAATCAAATACAAATACATCACTTAACACAATGGTTACAATGCTTCTAGAGTTAAATAATCAATTGCATCACTGATACAAACATACTGCTGACTTAGGAGAAGTGTCATCACAATGTTACATGGGATATCCTGGTAAGTCTTCCTAGGTCCCAGCCCTCATCTCGGGATATCCTGGAAACCTCTAACGACTTCCGGCCCCTCATTCAAATCAATGCAGAATCAGTTATCTCTTGTAAAGACAAGATAACGATCTTGCCATTTCAGGCCTTCTCGTCCCATCCCAAGTCTATACAAGCCTTTGCGTCCATGAGCAAGACAAAATTAATCTTATTAAGTGTTTGATACTACCTATTCCTCTAATCAATTTATTTACATTATCACTGGATTAACTAACTTACAATGAGTTACCCTGGCACCACTTTGTGTGCCGATCCTCATTGCAAGTCACTCCTCTAAGACAACACGTGGAATAACTCCACAGCCCAAGGGTACGCAAGTGCGACCTAAGGATATTAAATCCCTATCCACGACATAAAGTCAACACATCCCGTTCGTGATAATCGGGTATCTAACTGGATACATTAAGACGCACTATCCAAGGCAATCCAAAGGTTGACTAACATATTACGACAACCCACACAATTAAATGAAAACCCCATCTGGAAGACTTAACAACCCTTCTAATCAATTTACCCCAAAGCGATAACAGAAGAAATCACATTTAAAAGAGCAATTTAATAGGAACTAAATCTACTTTGGATTCCCTAAATCCACTTCCTTTAATAAAATTCAATAGTTTATTTCCGCAATAACACTAATTAAATTATGTCTCTTTCAAACAAAGGATAAAATTTAACCAGATATGAAATTTCCTAATTGCTCTTAATTAATAATAAACATTTAATTCTATGATCCAGAACCTATCATTTAAAAATAACTATTGGTCCTTTGCAAAATAAATTATTTTAAAATAAATTAATCTCTCTATTAAACACATTATATTTGAATCCAATATTTGTCCTTTCAAATATATTATTTTTAAAATAAAATCAATAATTTGACTATGAACACAATATTTTAAATTCCTCAATTATATTTAAATCATGCCATTTTAAAATCAACAATTTTAATATATGTATATATTTAAATGTATATATACATATAATAAAATTGATAACTCAACTATATATATATATATATATATATATATATATATAAAATAATATACATATATATATACATAATATATATATACTTATGCATATATATTATATATATATATATTTAATTATTTAATATTTATATATGTTAATATTTTAATATTATATAATATAATATTAAATATTAATATATATTTTATTAACTAATATATATTAATATTTTAATATTATAAAAATATAATATTGAAAATATTAAAATATATTTTAATCTTAAAAAAAAAACGAAATTACAAAAGTCAAAGTGCGTTTTCTAGGGCCACGCGCGCCAAACACACTGGTCGGCCGGCTGTGTTTACACACGGCCGTCCCCATTACTGGGGGCGACTGTGTGTAAACACAGTTGACACCCCCAAAAGGGGCAGCAGCTGTGTTTATACACAGTCATCCCTAGTTTGGGTGGTAGCGGCGGTAGCAGGTGTGGGGGACGCGCTGGGCACGGCTCCCCATAAACTCGATTTTAATTTTTTTTTTTTTACAAAAAAAATAATTTCTTAAAACCCCTACAAATTTTTAATCCGCGATTTCGCCAGGGGTGAAAACTTTTTTTTTTCATTTTTAAAAAAAATTCACCAGCATAACACATGCACAAATATAAAAAGATATATATATATATACTCAGATTTATAATTTCACAAACAAATTGAGCAAATAAATTAATAAATTTTAGAATGAAACATTTATAGCCATAATGCAATTTTTGAAGAAGTTCATTTCAAGACTGAGGTTTCAAGTTTTGAAGCAAGATTTAACCTGGGTTTTTCTTGTAAATCAAACAGAGTTTAAATATTTTCAATTAGCATAACAAAAATTGTGAAACCTTTCAAAATGAAAACTAATTTAATAGGAAGAAAACCTGGTTTTCCCAAAAACTTGAAAGGTTGTCAAT
This sequence comes from Sequoia sempervirens, assembly GCA_007258455.2. NCBI lineage: Eukaryota > Viridiplantae > Streptophyta > Pinopsida > Cupressales > Cupressaceae > Sequoia > Sequoia sempervirens. The sequence goes on along the minus strand of VDFB02000008.1, from coordinate 355,905,732 downwards.
GGTGTTCTGAATTCTTCTTCTGATTCCAGCTTCTCCAAGAAATCCAACTTACTTCTCCAAATCCCAAAACCAAACCAGAAATTTCTTTCCTCCTTTGTTTTTCAATTTTTCATCCTCTCTCCAAAAAAACTCCATCAAAATCCCAAATAATAGAAAAAAAATGAAAAAATCTATCCAACCACCCTCATAAATTTTCAAAAACAGAATAGGAAATATCTTAAATTTCTTTTACATTCTAATTTAAAAAAAAAATGCAAATTAAAACATATTTTCATTTTTCCAATTTTAATCAAAATATCTATTAATTCCAAAATGAATAACTTAATTCAATTCAACACAATTAATTTAATTAATCAATAAAATAAATCTAATCCAAGATTAGATTATTTTATTAATTAAATTAAATTAATTAATAAATTAAATAACATTTCTAACATTATAACCAGATAAATTTAATAAACACCTTAAATACATAAAGCCATTTATTTACCTTTTCCAACTTGCAATTAAATAAAATCAAGGTGAGATGAACAATATTAAAGCAACTTAACCTGACTAAAACCCGATGACACACTATGACCAGGGTGATGACTTTGCACGGAAAACCTAACTACTATCTCCCAATTGAATACTGTTGGGCAATGGACATGCTCAAACCTGTGAAACCAGGTGGAGTCGATGTCCTGTACCTGTTAACTTGCGAACAAAGAGTATATCAAACATGCATATATATAACATAATAAAACACACCGTGAAGAGGAAATTGCGGAATCGCAGGGCGCTCGCAAACGAGTGGTGCAATTCCGTCCCCTTCACCAATACAGTATTACTAACTGATGAATCTAACATCAATAATATAATAAAAAACATAAAGCATCATTAATTCAAATATCTGCTAAGCTAATCCAAAGCATGCCATAATGATAACATCAGAATAAAATACCATCACATCAAAATATAACATTCACATCGCTTTACAGTTAGCGATCAAATAGTAACCAAGTACCATAGTCAAAGTATTAACAAAAACAAAGCATAACAAAGAAGAACACTGTCCGATCAAAGAGCAAAAATGGAGGGGTGCTACAAACAGTAAAAACTAAACTAACTAAAACATTACATTTGACCATTAACATGTTGAATATATTATTCTAACACCCTCCCTTAATGGTCAACCCGTCAACAACACCAAGTTGCCCCCTGAATTTGACAAACTTAATCGGGCTCAGAGACTTAGTGAGAATATTTGCAGTCTGATCCGTGGTTGGAACATACTGCAGCTGAACTGATCCGTCTTCTACCAACTTGCAGATGTAGTGACAATGAAGCTCGACATGCTTGGTACGTTCATGGAAGATTGGATTATTGGCCAGTTCGAGCACCCCTTGATTATCAGTGTACAAGGGATAAGGTCCTGCTTGTGACATGTGCATGTCAAAAAGCATCTTGCGGAGCCAAACTGCCTCACATACTGCCTTAATTGTTCTTCGATACTTTGCTTCAGTCAAGGAAAGAGCCACTGCCTGTTGCTTCTTGCTGGTCCACGTTACAGCACTTGTACCCAAATTGAATACATACCCAGAAGTGAATTTTCTATCATCCACTGAACCTGCCCAATCTGAATCTGTATAACCAATCAGCTTTGGATCCTTTCATTTGCCATACAGAATGCCATAATCTGAAGTGCCCTTAACATATCTCAGCACTCGCTTTGCTGCAATCCAATGATCAACTTTTGGAGCTGTCATGAAGCGAGAAATGTAGCTCACTGCAAAACTAATGTCAAGTCTAGTGGCAGTGAGGTAGATGAGACTGCCCACTAGTTGCTTGAATGTTGTTTCATCGACCGGAGGTGAATCAGAGTTGGTTGACAACTTCAGCCCCTTCTCCATAGGTGTGGAGGCAGGTTTGCAATCCTGCATCTGAAATTTGTCAAGCAGACTTCTGGCATATTTAGATTGAGAGATAAAGATGCTACCAGTGGTCTACCAAACCTCAATACCCAAACAATAATGGAGAAGCCCCAGATCTGTCATGTCAAAAGCCTGAAACAAATCTTGTTTGATTGTCGCAATCAAATGTGCTGAACTACCAGTGATGATCAAGTCATCAACATAGACAACAAGAAAGAGAATATCATCACCAGAGTGTTTGACATACAAATTACTGTTAGAAGGATTGCGCTGGAAACCATGATCAACCAAGTACTGATCAATCTTGATGTACCATGCACGAGGAGCCTGTTTCAGTCCATAGAGTGCTTTCACGAGCCTACAGACCCGATGTTCTTTGCTGGCAACCTTGAAACCAGGAGGCTGCGTCATGTAGACTTCTTGCAACTCACCATTGAGCAAGGCACTCTTGACATCCATCTAATGAACTGTCCATCCAAATTGGGCTGCAATGGCGAGAAGAAGACGAATGGTGCTCATCTTGGCAGTAGGAGCAAAAGCCTCCTCGTAGTCAATGCCCTCCCGCTGTGTGAATCCCCGAGCTACCAACCTTGCCTTGTATTTATCCAGAGTACCATCTGCATGATACTTGACCTTATAAACCCATTTGCAGTTGATAGGTTTCTTCCCAGGAGGAAGGTCAGAAAGAATCCAAGTGTGATTCTTTAGAAGACTATGGTATTCTGTTTGCATAGCCTTTTCCCACTTTAGAATTCCTTTAGCCTCTGAATATGTATGAGGCTCATAGATGCTGTGAATGTTGGCCATAAGAGAAAAATTGACTGTGTTTTGCTGCTTGCTCTTTCTACGAATTGATTTGCCCTCAATGAGTTCATCATCATGAAGATCTTCGATAGTCTTGAGCCACCACTTAGGCCGACGAGTAGAAGTACCAACATCTGAAATAGGAGAAACAACATCTCTTGGGATTTCTGGAACAAAGTCATTTGGATGTGAGTCTTGAGGAAAATTAGGTGGTGCAATGTCATGACTAGTAGACTCCTCATCTTTAGAGTCAAAATGCTCTGAAGCCCTCCCATCAGGGGAACTAAGAGGAAGACGAACACCCTCATCAGAAACCTTCATAGGTTTATCCGCAGGACTGGTAGTAGGAACAAATGGACCAGTAGTCTCATCAATCACAACATCACGACTGAATATGAGACAATCTGTCTCCACATCAATCAACCTGTATGCCTTGTGATTGTCGCTTTAACCAGTAAACATAAGTGTCTCGCTCTTGGAGTCCAACTTGGCACGCTTGGCTTCTAGAATCCATACATGAGCGTAGAACCAAAGACTTTCAGATGGCCCACCTTAGGCTTACCCCCTGACCAGGCTTCTTCTAGAGTCATCTTCTTAACGATCGGTGTAGGTGACCGATTCAGGACGTAGACTGCAGTATAAACTGCTTCAGCTTAGTATTTCTTGGGGACATTTCTGTATTCCAACATAGAACAAGCCATTTCAGTAATGGTGTGATTCCTATGTTCAACAACACCATTTTGCTGAGGGGTGTATGGTGTGGTAAGTTGGCGCTTAAGGCCATGTGCAACACAAAAAGTAGAGAATCCAGCTGAACAAAACTCCCCCCCATTATCTGACCTTAGAGTGACAATCTGAGAACTTGATTCTTTCTCAACTAAGGCCTTATACTGCTGAAATGTACTGAACACATCTGATTTATGTTTGAGAAAATGCACCCACATTTTCCGACTGAAATCATCAACAAATAATAAAAAGTACCTGGACCCAATAACAAAAGGAGTATTCATTGGCCCACATACATCAACATGAACCAATTGAAGTACCTTGGAGGCTCGCCAAAAATCACCATCCGATAACGGTGTCCAATGCTGCTTCCCAGTTTGACAGGCTCCACAAACTCCATGATTTTGAGTTTGGATCTCAGGTAGACCAACAACCAAACCCTCTCGAGACAGTTGAGAGAGATAGTGCACATTAAAGTGCCCATAACACTGATGCCAAAGTTTGCTAATGGAAGTACTCCTGGCTGCTAGGGCGTGCTCTTGAGAATCACCAGAATCAACAAGTCTATACAGACCATGATCCTCAAGGTCCATAGTGATTGTAGTACGAATCTCCCTATCAACGATGTTGTAGGTGGACGAACTGAAAACAACATCTAATTGGGGAGAATGCCTCATGATCTGGCTGACGGAGAGGAGATTATGTTCCATGCCAGGAACATAGTAAACATCAAGAAAGAGTAAATTTCTTCCTCCTGAGTGAATTTGGACAGTGCCCTTACCAGCAATTGTGTACTCTTCGCCTCCAAAAAAAATGACAAAATCAGAGAATGGTTTGAATTTTGTGAACCAATCCAGACGATGAGTAAAATGCCATGAAGCCCCATAATCAATATACCAGGCTGAAGATTGTATTGGATATGTTGTTCGCTTGGCCATAAACACATAGAATGCAGATTCTTTCTGCTCAGTGTGCTCCGTAACATTTGCCTTTTGTTGAAACCCTCCTTGCTTCTTTTGTTCACCGAATGCGACAGTCAACCTTCATGTGACTGTATTTATGGCAATAATTGCATTGAACGTTCTTTTTCTTCTTGCTGTCCTGAGAAGAACCAGAGCTTTTCGGCTGAGAAGTTTGCGCCTTCCCTTTGTTCTTAGCAGAAGATTTGGCAGATAACACTTGCTCTGTGGAGGTGGAATTGGTATTGCTTCCAAACTGCTGTCTCCAGCAATCCTGCTACAAGAGGATAGTACACAGCTCCAGAAACTTTAGATCAACATTAGCAGATGTAATGTTGAGAGTCTCGATGAAATGTTCATAATACTTAGGTAGAGTGAGCACTACCATGTCCTCTTCTTCCATTGTTCGTCCAATTGCCTCCAACTAGTTGCGAATTTCCTTTATCTTTGTCAGATGCTCCTGGAGAGGGGTCTTCTCGTCCATCATTATCGAAAAGAGCATGTTCTTAAAAAAGAACGCACGTCTCTTATTTGACGTTTCATGAAGATCTTTTAGGTACGTCCAAACCTCAGCAGCTGTTTTGCTTGACGGTACTTGTGGTAGCTGGTCGTCAGTGACTAAAAGCTTGATAAGCATGACAGCTTCCCGGTTGCATTCATCCCATTTGTCCTAGTCTTTTCCAACAGCGGTAGGTTGAGGTGACATACCTAGAACAACCGCATCAAGACATCGATGCTCGAAGATTGTCAGCATACGCTGCTTCCAGGTGTTATAATTCTTCCCATTGAACTTCTGGCTGCTTTTGAGCATTATATTGGTCAGAGATGCCATCACGTACACTGAGGTCAAACTGGTGAAGGCAAAACGAAAACAAAAACAACACAAATTCAAAGCAGAAACCCTAGCACGGATTTTGAGACACTTTGAAGACAAAACCTAGAAGATTTGAAGAGTACCTAGATAACGTTGCTGAAAACCCAAAAAATTTCGTCAGCACCAACTTGCACAAATTTTGAGGCACGAAAAATGAGGTACCCAGAAAAATCGGAGACCAACCTAGTTGAGATCTCGAAAAACCCACCAAGAATCTACAAACAAAAAAAAAATTCGACTTGAATTGGAGGGTCAAAACCCTAGTTGAATTTTTTGAAAGCCCTAGTCGGCCATGGAAGCTCAAAAAATGCAAAAAAATGTCTGAAAATTGCATGCAAAATGCAGACCCAAATCGCGACTTCAAAAAACCTAGCAAAAATGACCTCCTTTAGGAAAAACTCACGCCAAAGAGAGCCACAAAAAAAAAAATGCGCAAGTTTTTTTTTCTAGAAAAACACATCAGAGAAGGGCAGAAAATTGCGACTAAGAAGAGGGAAAACTCGCGTCCAGTATTTGCAGAACCAATGCATCCAATTTGAGATAAAAGTTGCGCTAGAACAAAGAAAATCGCGTCCAGAAATGCAAACTTTCACGCACCAAAAACTGGTAAGAAAACGCGACTAGACTTTGAGAAGAAAACGTAGGCGTGAAGGGTTTTAAAAAAAAAACGCGCTAAGAGAAACCCATGTATAGCACCCAAAAAGATACGCAACCAGGAGAAAACGCGATCTTAAACATAGATTTATGCTTCAAAAACGGTGCCTAGATTCAGCAACAGGAGGGTCCGATTTTATATGAGAAAATACTCATAAAAAATTCAAACAAAAAACCCTCGAAAATCTTATTTTGTGACCCACGAATTTTCTCTCTACAAAACCCTCGATTTTTTCACTTGGGCTCTGATACCATGTGAATGGTAGAAAAACATTCTGTCTATTAACATGAAAAAGAAAGATTACAATATATAAAGTAGAAAAATACTACTGTAGACATTAAATGTCTAACAACTGACTATTGAATTTGTAGCAACAGTAAAAACTAAACTAACTAAAACATTATATTTGACCATTAACATGATGAATATATTATTCTAACAGGAAGGTGAAGGACACTGACTAAGGGAGGTGCCACTCTTTCTACCACATCTTGGGAGTTGAAGAGTCTTGTCTGAAGAATTTTGACACTTTTTGCACATTTCTCCAAACAGTTTCAACAGGTACTGAATTTGCTCAGGTGGAGTTAGTGGGAAATAAACTTTTGTGAACAGGTCTGGCATTATGGACTAGTTTGACACTTTGAATCAGTGATGGGTCAGTCATGGGCAAGTCTTTCATGTTTGATTTTTATTTTTTCCTTATCTTCCCTGCAATTGTTTACCTCTCTGATGACGTACTTGGAGAGCCATACATTCCTATGTAGTTTCCCTTAGTAGCATAGTTATAAGTTCCAGCATGATGGTCTTTTCTTTGTGTCTTCCATGTCTGGATTAAGTTTATTTGCTGCTTAGCAGTTGTTTTCACAGCTTAGAAGTCTAAGTTGGAATGCTTTTACATCTCTTACAATTATCTGATTCATACAAGTTGCATGAAACACAATCTAAGCTTTGTAGAAAAAAATCAGTAAGTATACATGATGGAAAGCATGGGGCTGTTGAGTTCAATATATCACCAACAATTGCCTATTTATAGGGCCAATAACAGAGAAGATTTCACAAAGCATTGGAATATGTGAGATGATATGGATGACCAATGAATTCTTGGATGGAATTTTTTGTATAAATAAACAATTTTCACAGTGTAAAATTTTACTGATATTGGTACAAAGACTTCCTAGATGGACTTTTCACAAAATGGAACAACCTAAGTGAAGGAAAATAATTTCAAATTGTTAAGACATGATTCTCAGATTCTAGATGAAATTACAATAGGAATCTGGGAAGATAGTCCAAGTTTATAATAAAAGTAAAAATGCTCATAATAAAGCTAAATGATCAACTTGCTTACCACCTTGAGAAAAGATAGTTTGTGCAAGATATACTTCCAAAGAACTGTGAAAAGTTTGAGTCTATCCCTCCTATGTCCTTTGATAACAACACATTGTAGTCAAATAATATGACCACGAAGAATAGAAGATGAAATCCAGTTCAAACAATGGCGAAAAAATGTCATCCATTATTAGTATAACCTTATCAAAGGATATGAAGCAAGCGATAATGGAAGGGATGTTAAAAATGTGCATGAGGTTGTATTTATTTGATGTGAAACCGAAGATTACATATGGAATGATCTGTACAATAGTTCAAGATATTCATATTATGCTTGTTTGAAATTTACAGATGTGTGTACTGTCCTACTTGAATTAAAGTTCAAACTGGCAGAGATTAGAATGTGTGAAGTGGTGGAACTAGTGTTCTTTAGTTGCTGAAAATGAAACAATATTGCAGTTACATGAAGCTGAATAAAAATAACAAGAAACACCAACCACAAACAAGACTGACGCAAAAATTTTAACCTGAGAACCCCATTGTGGGAAAAGCCAGCTAGAAGTGGCAAAAGCTCAGCTTCCTTGCCTTCCCTTGACCAGAAGATGTTACAAAGAGCTCTTGATAGTGCATGCACAGTAATGTTATTACCATCATGCTCACCCCCTTCTGCACCAAACTAGTTCTTCCTTCTACAACCAATTGAACTTGTTCATTCTCTTCCTTATACTTGTATATTTACAGTTGGGCTTATGCCTTGTATAAATAGGAACACAGGGAGTGTCATTTTGTGTGCTATAGTACTCCTAAACATCATAAAACTGGCAAAGAGACACTGTTTTATGCCGTTACTCTGACTGTATATTTGAAATGGGAGAAGCACTACAACTGTCAAGGCAGAACCCCCATAACAGTAATGAAATTGGCATGCCACTTATGGAACTGCCAATCCATGACAATGATGAAACCTTCATGACAGATGCATAACCACCACCATCACACTGTTTCTTTCATTGGTTTCCAGCCGCTTCTGATTAAAGTCCTTGTTGTCTGATGAAGTGAACTTGTTTGTTGGATCCTTATGGATCAAGAACAATAATTTAAAGAAAAAAAATAAAAAATAAAAAATTGTGTTTGTATTGAACTTTCAAGTTAATCGGACATAACTGGATAACTCTCCCAAGTCCTCAATTTTAAGCAAATGATATAAGAATATAGATAGTTGGTTTCCAGCCACTTTTGATTAAAGTCCTTGTTGTCTGATGAAGTGAACTTGTTTGTTGGTGTTAATGTTAGGATCAGATTTAATAGAAAGCAGAAAAATGAACATAGAGAACAAAAGAACACAGTATTTATCCTGGGAAAACCCTCCTTCTTGAGGGAGAAAAACCCAGCCACAAATATGTCTCTTATATATTGAATGAAATCAGCTTACAAGTCTCAGCACCTCTCCTAGATGCCAATAAATTAGCTTACAAGTCTCAGCACCTTTCCTAGATGCCAATATACAGAAAACCTCTGATTTCTTCTTGATATCAATCTGCTCTTCGAAGGACAATAACCTGCTGTGAATAATCCAACTTCTTCTTGAAGAAATGACTTGTTTTTTTATAGACAAAATAAGTCACAAAATAAGTCCACACTTCAACCTAAATATAGGCAGATATGCAGCCACAAGAAGATGCACAAGGTGGCAGTTCATGAGTCTATTTAAGGAATACAGAGATTCTCATGCATGTCAGTATGCAGATTCTCCTGCATGTCATTTACACCTTGCATGTTGAATAAGACAATTTATGAGGTCGGCCAGCTGACACAACAATTTATTTAAGGAAGATTCTTCTGACACAAGAAGATACCTCCTGCAGCTACCAAAACATTAACACTCCCTCTTAGCTAGGGAGGTATCTTTTCAGATATCCATGTCATCAAAACATATGTGCACAAGTGTCCATCACGGAATCACTCAACGTGATGTTGTCATCTCATCATGACATCCACCATGGCTACTCCAAGAGAATAGAACAAGGGCTTTCACCTCAAATTTCTCTCGCAGAGAAAAAATGCACTAACAAGTGCTTACACCTCAAATTTCTCTCACAGAGAAAGATGCATTAACAAGGGCTTACACCTCAAATTTCTCTTGCAGAGAAAGATGCATTAACAAGGGCTCACACCTCAAATTTCTCTCACAGAGAAAAATGCATTATCAAGGGCTTACACCTCAAATTTCTCTCACAGAGAAAGATGCATTAACAAGGGCTTGCACCTCAAATCTCTCTCACAGAGAGAAATGCATTAACAAGGGCTGATACCTCAAATTCCTTCGTTTCAGAGGAAAATGCATTAAGAAGGGCTTTCACCTCAAATTCCTCCGTCTCAAAAGAAAATGCATTAACAAGGGCTTTCACCTCAAATTCCTCCGTCTCAAAGGAAAATGCATTAACAACAGATTTCCATGATGATGAAACTCCCTCTGAAGCTCCAAGTACTTGCATCAACCTTTTGACCTCCTCGTCCAAGGTTGCTTCTGATGAATTGTCAAACTCCCTCTAAATGTAAATTCCTCCTCTTCGAAGAAACTGATCTCAAAGATAACCTGAATAGGTTCCTCCTCTTCGAGAGATGTCTTCAGCCACCAACTCAGTCCCATGGCTGCAAGCTATGACTCCATGCTTGATCATTTCTCCAGTTGGCACGAGTTCCTTCAAGATGCCTCAAGTTCTTCTTCTCTAGGCAATCTCTCATCACCCTCTTGCTCCTCGATCCATCCTGGAAGCATTTAGAGAGAGATTACTAATAGTTTAAACTACCCCAAAGAAATATCAATGCTAGAAGCATACAAGATTCACTATCCCAATGTTATAGCATGAATTAATAACTACATAAAAATTCATGAATATTATTCAAACAGGAAATACTTATCTTTCCTTTAGGTCTGCTCATATGAGCATTAATTTTGCTCCTGAATGTTGACTCTGCATGAAACAACAGTTCCTTCTCACGTATCTCCTGGGGAGAAGTCCTATGCTAGATATATTTATGATGAGGCTCTATAATCAACAACCATACCAACTCATAGTGAATATGCAACTGCACAGGCTCAGACATCTATCCTTCCTGAAGTGACTATAACCTACTTAACTCACATCAAACACAACAACTAGTGGCCAAGATACAATAAACTTGATGTCTTGATTTACACAATCAGCAATAGGCTTAGTCAACCCAAATCTGATCAGGTCTTTTCAAAAACCTGGCTCTGATACCATGTTAATATTAGGATCAGATTTAATAGAAAGCAGAAAAATGAACATAGAGAACAAATGAACACATTATTTATCCTGGGAAAACTCTCCTTCTCGAGGGAGAAAAACCCAGCCACAAATATGTCTCTTATATATTGAATGAAATCAGCTTATAAGTCTCAGCACCTCTCCTCGATGCCAATAAATCAGCTTACAAGTCTCAGCACCTCTCCTAGATGCCAATATACAGAAAACCTCTGATTTCTTCTTGATATCAATCTGCTCTTCGAAGGACAATGACCTGCTGTGAATAATCCAACTTCTTCTTGAAGAAATGACTTGTTTTTTTATAGACAAAATAAGTCACAAAATAAGTCCACACTTCAACCTAAATATAGGCAGATATGCAGCCACAAGAAGACGCACAAGGTGGCAGTTCATGAGTCTATTTAAGGAATACAGAGATTCTCATGCATGTCAGTTACACCTTGCATGTTGAATAAGACAATTTATGAGGTCGGCCAGCTGACACAACAATTTATTTAAGGAAGATTCTTCTGACACAAGAAGATACCTCCTACAGCTACCAAAACATTAACAGTTGGATCCTTATGGATCAAGAACAATAATTAATAAAAATAAAAATAAAAAAAATTGTGTTTGTATTGAACTTTCAAGTGAATTGGACATAACTGGATAACTCTCCTGAGTCCTCAATTTTAAGCAAATGATATAGGAATATAGATATGAATTTACAGTGATAGACTCCTTAAAGGACACCGAGGAGGATGCATTATTTATGATTCACTAGGATGCCTATCATATGACGTTTCTATTCTAGTGAATGACAGCATTGATTGTTCAAAAGAAAAGACAACAAAAAGCCTTGTCATGTAGATGTAGATCTACTGACCATAATGAAAATGGTAGGCATAAGACAAGCTCAATGGCTTTCATACTATCAAAGATAGATGTTGAGAAGGTACTGGTTTTTATGGCCAACTAAGCTGAGAAGTCAGCAGAGTATCGATATATCATAGTTGAAGCTGTTAAAGATGTTATGGTAGGAATCAGGTAAAATTAAAAGACAAAACTATTTAAGATCTATTAGAGAAGAAAAATAGAGTTGAGAAAGACTGAGTTAGTTGAGAAGATGAATCAGGAGCCCTATTGAACAAATGATGACGGTAGAGGTGACAATAGGATTGGCCTTATTGTTAAAATATGTGCTTCGATAATGAGACTACTTAATGTATATGGGAGAAACAAAGGCAACATGTGGTTGTAAGTTAACAAGCTAGGCAAAAGATCTCATTATTGTAGACAAGGATCATCCAATAAACATATACATCTAGATCTTGAGAAAACTTTATAAAATGCTATATACATGGGCCTATATAATGTGTAAAGTCTCAAAGAAAACTTTTTCTTAACATTTGGGGCCTTGATTCCCATCACAACATGTCATCACTCATAGTAGCATTCTAATTACATGGCAAACTGAAAGCATAAATGGAATTCAATTACATGGGTTTAAAATGGGAAAAGCATTGTAAATTAGAAAATGCTAAAATACTCATAAAGGAATTTTGAGGGGTTTGTAAGAAAAAAACGACTGCCATTCTGAAACACCCAGGAAATACCTGTGGTATTTTCATTTGCACATGTTTAATGCATGGTGTTTTCAACCTTGACCTTCTTTGGCAGTTTGCTCAGGTTTTGGTTGGCATTGACCAGTTTTTTGGCTGAACTTTTGCCAGTTCTGACTGGTATGGGAAACTTGCTAGGTGCCTCATGCTTAATGGGAAATTAGTTAGTGACCTGCCTAAGTAAGGGACACATTTTGAAATAAGCCAATTCAAGTTGACCGTAGAAATTTCAAAGGAGATGTGGATTACTTTGCAGTTAAATCTACTTTATCCAATCTAGATTTGGAGTAAAAAACAACATTTAATGCTGGAATAAAAGACAAAAAATCATTTTTTGTTAAATTTGAATTTTATCATATTTAGCTCTCACGTTTTAGTTATGAGAACTTCAAGGATGCCTATAAAAGAGGTTGCGACAAGTAAATGCCACCGACAGAAAAAGGCATTTAGCAAGGACAAGGTGGTGAAAAGATTTAAAGAAAAACAAAAAGAAAGCATGGTATAACTTAAACTAATTACAAAGTACCTTTTTGTTAGCCAGCTTACCAAATACAGTCTAACAAAAGGAGGACCAAGGCTTTCTGAGAATCTCAGTGAGTGTGTGTTTATTGCATGCACATGATCTTTAAAATGTAATTGGCAATTTTGCAAAGGCAGCATTCATTGGTTTGTAAAGGATGATAATAAACCACGCAAGTTAGTTACAGATTGTTCATTGATTTGGATTCATTTTGCATATAATGCTGGACTACACTACCCTTTGAAAAATGCGACATTGAAGTTGAGATGGTATTACGGAGGAGATTGGTGGATGTTGCTTGTATCTTGTAAGTGCATTGATTCAATTAACATAAAATCCAGCATGATGCTTAGTGACTACACCTGCAAAGCTGTGCATTGCCCTGTTATTCCAAGATGCCAATCCATTCAATCAAATAAATATTTTTTTATCTGCACACTGGATTCTTTTGTCCGTTAATCTTTTTCCATACCACTTATTATAGTCCTACATATAATAATCACATAGGAATCGATAGTACAAAAATATAGTATTTAGTTTGAGGTGATGACATTTAAATATGAAGGAGATAGGTAATGCTTATTTTGTTCATTATTTAGAAAAAATCTGTCTACTCGACAATATCATTTGGTTGCTTTTAAAGTGTGTTTTACAACTTATGTTCAGTATTGTTCATGTTATAACGTATGAAGTTTAAGATTTTCCAGGGGTCCAGTAGGAAATTGCCATCAGTCTTTATTTAGTCACAGAAGTTCTCAATTATCTCGTAGGAATTGTTCATGTGATTTTAGTGCATGCCTTTTTTCATATGCTCATTTGTTAGACTGTTATCTAAACAAGTACTTCAAATTTATTTGTTTAGTACAGGCATTACTTGGTAATTCCTGTGGATCATATAGCAACAGTTAGGAATCTTCAGAGAAGAAAAGAAGACTATGCTTTAGGTAAGAGTTCTATGTGCTTAGTGAATTTATCTGATGGGAGTCTGTTAAGCAAAGTAATTTTTCTTGGTTCCATATATAGATTATTTTTATTTTCATCAAGGTTTCCAACATTTAAAATCTACTTACTGTCTATCTGTTACAGTGGAACACATGCTGAAAATTGGGCAATCATTATTGCAGAGAGATGTTCCTGGAGCCCTTGGATACAGGTTCTTTTTCTTATCAAATTAATGTCCACTTCTTATAAATGGAAAGAAATAATGGTAATGTTCAACTATCGACCAAATGTCTCAAAACAGATCAAGAATAGCAGCACATGCCTAAAACAAGAACTACCTAAAATAGAAACAAAGGTTTTAATAAAAAAAGAAAAAGGGAACTATAGAAATAATAGAAGTCTTGTGTAAATAATAGAGTGAAAAAGAGAATCAAAGGCTAGGTAGTGCTAGGTTGTGCAAGAATGGCAGCGAAGGAGGGAGACATAACCCCTTGTTTAGACCTAGCTTTTAATTTCAAAAGTATCTGCAACACATTGTACTTAATGATAACCAGAGCTATGCATGAGACTATCCAAAGTGTTTCTTTGATCAGTAAAATTTTGTTTTTGAGTGATTCCTTAGTGTTTACAGTGTGAAAGTCATTTGGTATCAACTGTGTAGCCTTGGTAGAGTTTAATTTATCTATCTTCAATGGGATGAAAGTGTTCATCTCCATGGGGGCTAAAGGAAACACTTAACTTCAAGGTTTACAACTTTACATAACCCCAAGGGGGGAGTGAAAAGTGTATTCGTCAAAATATAAATAAATAAATAATATTGTGTTCAACAAAAAGTAATTAGTATATATTGTAATCGGGAATTAGTCCTCGACGGTTGGTTAGTTGTACTGGGTAGTTGCCGATGGTTGGTGTCCTCAACCAACATTGACCGACTATATTATTCATGTTTCATTTGTAGTTAGGGATCGCACATATTCTGTATGATGTACTTATTGCCTATTTGATGAATGAAGAATACATATTTTGTGCATGTGTATTGTTGAGTAATTGATATGTTTATTAGTTTTGTCATACATTCTCGTTTACTTTGTCTTAATCGGTCAAGTAGCATTCGCGGGTAAACATTTGGCATCATCGCCGATATGAACTCTTATGATACACAAAACACAGACGGGAGTCATGGTGTTGTAATGGGTTAGCTAGTTGAAGAGTTGGTGCAAGAAAATGATGAAAGAGAAGGTGCGTTGACAAAAGACCTCATAAATCTGTGGGATATCTCACTCAAGGAACACGTACGGAGGGAAGATCTTAGGTGAGAGGCCCCTTAGGTCGCCATTTGGGACAACTTGACTGTCAATCTAGAGAAAATCTGGAGGTCGACCGTCTTCTTGACAGACTACTGAGATTGATAGCACAACACTATATCATATTGCAAGACCTTCGTGTCGAGAAAGACAAGGAACAACGAAGGCAACAAATAGTGCAATGGTACACAAAACGAAAAGATGAGAGGAGGAAGAGCGTGGCACTGATAGATGACGTATGTCATAGAATTAATGTCATTAACTTTAAACAAAAACGAGAAATTAAAACAAAGCGGTCAAGAATCAATCAACCATAAAATGAGAAGATCCTTAAGGATAAATGAACAAACATAAAGATGATGACAACTAAGGGGTGAAATTGACAAAGGGAAAGGATTTCTTAGAGAAAGTCCAAGCCCACTTAGGAACAGAAGTTGAAGCTAAAGCGCAAGTAGAAGCTATAGTCAGGAGAGACAAAGAACTGTCAGAGCAAGAGAATGTAGAAGGGGAGATTGGATTGAAATAGCCAAACACCTACCACTTCTTGACAATGAAATACAAACTGCTCTCGCTGACCAAGTTATAGAACTGATCGTACCATCATCATCGGGCGAAGATGAGGAGGATGAGTTGAGTGGATCCAAAGGGATGATCATTGAGATAGACCCTCTGGGGATAGTTTAGCGGTACATTCAGGAACTTTAAGTGATGGCAATAGTGATGCAGGAAGTGGGAGACATTCAAATGATTGGACATAGGTCAGTCTCCATTGGTGGCAAAGGAGGTGCAGCAAATATTGTTGTTTGTATAGATAGAGTGCAAGGGAGAATTTGCTCGTTGTTTCACTTCCAAAGGATGGCTTGGAGTTGGGACTTCGACAATGTTGACATCTTGGCATCCAACGAGGCCTTCAGTAGGAGGGAGAGATAATAGAAAATTAATATAAAATTATTATTACACTAATGTACTCTTACCTAGGATTACAAACATAATCTTGCACCATGGGAATCTTTGCTTTGCTTTGCTTTGGTGTCCTTTGATGATGCTCTTGATCCATCCTTGACCCATGGGTATTTGTTAATCCTTCTCATGAGCATATCATCCCTAAAATACAAATATGGACTCCTAGGAACAATACCAAATGTGTGAAGTGCAATTACATCAACCTATACTTCATCCAAATATTGTGTGCTTTATAGCAAACTGAAATTTACATCTTTTTGTAACTTATATTTCAACGCCTTTCTTCACCCAACCCAATGGATATTGATGAGGATCTTAACTATATCAACTAAAATCAAGTTGCATGGGGAACCAAGACGTACAAGTGCACTTATGCTCGTTTTCTTCACTTGGAGTTTGAGAGAGTAGTTAGTTCATTGCTTCTAGTTCCTTGTCTGAAATGACATACCTTATGGCGTATCCCAAATTTTCATCTATATCCAAGCTGCCCTCAATTTCCACCTTGTCTTGGATGGTAGCCACAATTTTTGGGGTCCTCAGCCTTCTTTTTTAGGATCAGTTATAGATGCAACCTTCAACATTTACTGTTGATGTGACCATGGATATTACAACAAGGCCAATGATATTTGCGGTCTTTACATCGATGAACAAGAGTGTCACTCTTCTTACCTTTCGAATTTCCCCTCTTGAAATGCTTTTCTTTTCAGCTAGTTATTACTATGCCCTTGCTTGGAAGACTCTCCTTCACCCTTCTTTCTTCCTCTGTGTAGTATGTCAAAACACATGATTCATCTAGGCCCTTCAGATTTGTGGTGATGACTTCTTCTGAGATTAGAGTTTAGCCCACCAAGATATGCCAAGCAACATGGTTTATATTTTGAATTTGGTTGTGTAGTCTTGCACACTTTGCCCACTACCTTGCTTGAAATATAGCCACTTAATGTTTTTGTCCCTTCATTTTCAATTGGATAAAAGTTTCTTTGTAGCAAATCTTTGAAACCTTCCCTAATACACACCATTGGTTTCCTTTTCTTCTCACAAGAAGCAAGGTAACTTTCCCACCGTACAAGAGCATCACTACTCATCTAGAAGTGAGGAAAGGAAATCCTTTGTGCCCCATTCATATTATGAACACAAAAATATACTTCCATTTGCTTTGTCTATGAATTTAATATCTTTGCATTTACTTGACCTTTAAAAACTTTTGATTTCTACTTTAGTTTCAACCTTGAATGTAGTAATTTTAGTTTTTTACTTCATTTTTCCCAGCCCCTTGTTTGTCCCAGAATTCTCCTTGTCACTTTTTTTCTCTTCTCCATTGACCCCAATACTAAATTTCTTGGCTAAAAGCACACACCATATGTTTGCAGATGACTGTTCCTGGGTAATTTGGGCTAGTTGCCGAGTCATGTGGTTCTGTTGTTTAGTTATCTATTGCTGGTGTTTCATTACTTGTTCCATGTGGCCTTCCAAGTAGATACCCATCCATTCAATTCTCTTTCCATTCTTATTTTTTCATTTTTCCTAGATGTTCCATTCTCTAGATTGTAAGGGAGTAAGTATTGATCCTTTGAAGACCTTATCAATGTCATTCAATTCAATTTCTCCTCAGTTCCCTACAGTTACTAACAGTTTCTGATACCAAAATTATTTGTAATTTCATCAAACAGTTAATTGAAACTAGAAATCTTCAAAATTTGCAATGCTTGCTCTGCTTAGAACTATTAAATTGATCTAGAAGTGAGTTTTATTGTGCAAACAACAACAAATCATTCAGATGAACATTCCTGAATGGCGAACACTTAGATTTACCTTGGAGAACCTCCAAAATGGAGGATAAATCAGTTGGCAAAGGCTTATAGCTCCTCCACATGATTCTATTAGTGGAAAACAAGTTAAATGGAGTGGATTACAACCATGAAGCTGCTCTTGGTCCGTCAAGTTTCCTTTGAACTACAACTGAGTTTTCCCTTCTAGATGCTGCATACAAATCAATGCTCTAACCTCTTTAACCTTGTCTTTGTTATTTGCATGCCCTTTTGAAAGATGTTGGAAATCTTTCCCATGCACTTGCCCTTTTTGTTCTTTGCCTTGCAACGAAACTGATGCTTTCTAACAGTCATAACTGTCTTGACAGTTTCAAGACTGCTCAAGAGGTTATGGAACCTGGCAGGTCTCGCAAATTTTTTCTCGGTTCTAGGTCTTTGTCCCAAATTTTGAGCTTTCTGATCAAAATTCAGTGGTTAGGGCTTGAAGTCATGTGTCTAGAGTTTATCTAAAGTCCTAAAACCCTACATTCCTAGTGCCCGTTGCACTTTATTCTATTTTCTCATTGACTTGTTGCAGCCGGTGTCCAGTCATTTAAGTTGTGACTTATGTCTTCTAAGTCATGTATCTACTGGCCCCCTTTACCTAGCAAAGCCCATTTAAGTTTGTGGCCTTTGGCATTTTAAAAATTGCTTTATGAATGCATCGAAATATGTCATTAAAATTCCTAAGTTTGCACACTTTATTAAGACTCAAGTCTTGTTAATTCATTAACCTAGTGGCAACCGCCTTTTAAAAACATCTTTTATGCACATGCCTTATAGTTGCTTTAAGTTGTCTGTGGGTTAAATCATACGCTGACAAGTGTTTGTGTTTCATTTGCTTCTGCCATTCCGCGAGCATTATTTTATTCATAAAAAATAAGTCTGCGGAACAGCGGGAAGTTGCCACTTGTTGAATCTCTATTAAGTATTCAAGCGGGACCCTTAGTTGGTCGTACCAAATCTGACATGGCGAGTGCTAAGGCTTTCCACCATTCCGCTGCACGCTTTGGGTGGACCCACAACTGGATTGAGGAAGAGCGGGAAGGTGACATGTACCAGAGCTTTGAGCAGGCCCATCATCTCAAGGTTGTAAAGGTGCCACTTGGGACAATCCGATGCGTTCTCCACCATTCTGCGGGGAGTATTATATGAAGGCTTGATTTGTGTGTGGAACCACGAGAGGCCGCCACGTGGCAAAGTCTGAGCCGTCTGATGGATAAGTAAATGATGTCGAAGAAATTGTTAAGTATTGAAGATATAAAGAAAAGGTTAAAGGGTGATCATTTAGCGCCACGTGGCAAGATCTTAGCAGTTTTCCGCCATTATGTGGGCCTAAATTTGTAGCTTTGTATCATGGTCGTAGAACCGCGGAAGGCTGCCATGTGGACTCTTAATGACTTGCTTTCTCAGCGGTAAGGTTCTCTGGGTGAGTTGTAAAGTGCTTCCACATGGAATTGTGATTGGCTTGTGCTTTTTTCAAAGCAAGTCAATCTTTTCAAATGTGCTTGACTTGGGCGAACTTGTGAGCTATTTTGCAACAAAACTAGGGTTTCCACGCCTATAAACTAGTAAGTACATCTACTACCTCAATTCTCACTCAATTTCCTATCAAAACACTCATAAATTTTCTATTGTGCTGAAATTGCATTCTAGGGTATTATCTTGAGCTAGGGTGTAGTTGCATTTGAATTGTCGAAAATTTGCCCTAGTTGCTATGTTGTTTGCATTAAAAACCCTAGAATTGCTTTGTAAAACCCTAGTTTCATCTAAATTTCACTCAAAATGACTCCTCCATGAACCCAACCCTCTACTTCCGCCCCAAACAAAGCCTTGTATGAGGATTTGCTAGTCCAATTGCCTGGTTCTTCCAATAAATGCATCAAGGTACAAGGTCTTGGGTCTGATAAGGGTTTAGTTGATCAATTTTACGGGATTACGGATGTCGAACTCCCCATGTCAGGGTGGTCACTCTTTCAACACTGGTATGGAAAGAGAAATGCTTCAACTCCCATGTGCAATGTGTGAAAGCTTGACTAACGAAAATTGTTAGTCCTTGATGTTTTCATGGATATCGATTTATTGAAAGTGATTTCTACCAACTATGATGAATTAGTAAGGGCGGCGAGAACTTTAATGGGTAGGGTTATGGTTATGGTGGATAAAGAATCAATTGCAGAGACTTTCAAACTCAACCCAACTACTAATAAGCCTATTGATCTTGGGGATTTCAAGAAGAAATATGAGCAGAATAAAAGCACATATAGAGTAGTCTTGCTGCCAAAATTCAAAGTCAAGGACCCCAACAATAAGAGTGTGAGGATTTCATCCATTGAAGTAGAGCCTTTTAAGGTGGACAGTTTTGAGAATTACTTTTCAAAGACTTACTACACTCTGTGTCAGGTCCTTGGATTTGACAAATAGGAGAGAATCCCAATTGCCCTAATGTACATGGCAGCAGATATCCAAAATGTCATGGTGAACGATGAATTTGACTTTGCAACATATCTTTCTGAGGCTATCTATAAGGGATTGATGAACATTAAGAGGGGTGAGCTAGGAAACAAGTTTTGGTGGTATTCTCTCCTATGCCACATGTTCTTGTATAGGGGGAAGGCAGAGTTTAATTCTACATTATAGATCAATGATGTTGACGAGAATAGAAATTAAATCCCAGTGCAAATGTGGACCCCATTTGTTGGATATGCATTGTAGTCAATCAAGCTACGACACATTTAGGAAACATTTTGTTGCAAGGATATTGTCATTTTTGCAAGGACAAGTGCCAAGAGTGCCTTCAAAGTTATTGGATTTTTTGAGACTGTTGGAAAGGTCCCTCAGGGGAGGCAGGTCCCAGTACAACAACTCCAGACCCAAATCCGGAGCCTGCAACGAGGGGGGCGATCAAAAAGGCCAAGAGAAAGGCCACAAAAATCCTTTGGGATTTGGTTGGGAAAATACAAGATGAAGATTTGAGAGACGAAGCAAAACAAACCGAGAAGGTGCCAGAGTTTTTTTTGAGACCGTTGGAGAGGAAGCCAAAATTAGGAATTCAACATAATTGGGGAGATGTTATACTCCACTTAGATTGCACAATTTTAAGGGTATATGGAAGCACAATAGGACCCTATGTCCTACCAAAATATGTGCCTTTTGTTGGAAGAATAAGGAGATGTCGTTGATGAACTTGTTGGCAACATGAGCATGTGGGATGAGCACAAAGTGAACAGTTATGCATTGCAATGTTGTCATTGATGTCAACATTGTATTCCGGTATGAAGACCATGGTGCAAACCATTTTGGATGGCTTGAGCATGCTTAAGGATGATTATGTAAGACAATTTTGCAAGAAGGTTTGATCCGATGAAAGCAATAGTTGTGGAAATTGACTAAGTGTCAATTCAGGTGATTCTATGTATAGGGGATTTGGTATTTGGGTCTGCATTGGTCCGCTGATGAAGATTTTTCTCTGTGCTTCTAGCATAATTTTGTTGGTTGATAGATCCTAATTCTACAGTTTCATCTTGCTTTGGCTCCTGGTGTGAAAGTTATGAGTGACAGAAGTTCAGCTTGGCTGTATTTGGCGTTTTCCAATATAGTATACATGTTTTGGTGAATCTGCACTTCTCTGCGGATTGGAATCCGGCCTTGCGGATTTGTGGAGATGTTGATAGGTGTTAGTAGATTGTATATTCTAGTTGGTATAGATTTTGGAGGTCTACATGTCCGAATGTGGATGTACAATTGGCGAATTTCAATATTAGGTCATTACAAGTGCTGACCTAATGAGCTTTATTTTTGCGAAGTTTAATTATGTGTTGATCCGTTATGTGAGTGCTATTTTAGGTCCTTGCCAACCTATTTAAAATTGTTGTAAGCTTTGAATCTTGGCGCGAAGCGTGTGTATGGATCTTGAGCTGACAAGTTACATGTTGCTTATTACATCCAATTAGGCCGACCTAATTGATGTTTTGGGTGAAGCGGATATATATGAAGAATCCTTTTCGGTATTTTGAAAATAGCGACGTGTGATTAAAGTGTGTGGGTGTGAAATGTGCAAATGTAGAGCAGAGCAGAGTATTAATTCGGAATAGTATGAAGTGTGTGAAGTCGATATATTGAGCTTCATTGGAACTGTATTTCATACATGTGTTAGATGCAATTGTAATAGTTCAAATTTGGCTGTGAGCCACAATCTTTTCTACCTCTTTTACTTCTCAATGGGCAATGAGTCCACCTGCAGTGAGCAATTCTGTAATATACTATAACCGGGTATAATATATTGTGAGCTAATCCTCATTGTGGTTTTTCCACATAAAAATCTAGTGTTCATGTGTTATGTGATGTTGGTTGTTTTCATGCTTTCATTCATTACTGCAAATTGATTATGTTATGTGGATTGAATGTTTAAATGCTTAAGTGGTGGTGTAAAAGAATACCGATTCTGTAATGTTCCCATTACAGATAAGTGTTAATCTCAATTCTCTAGCATTAAACTTGAAAAATATTTCATTAAGTTCTATTGAAATTATTTACGTAAAGTAAACTATATATAAATAAATACTTATACAAATGTCTACAAATATATGTATTGCCATTAGAGCATCGATTTACACTAATCTATAAATAATTTGTTTGTTAGCCTTAATCGACCACAGCCAAGCCGCATCTTGAAGGGTTGTGTCTATATGGAAAGACGCAAGAAACACCTACAGCCGTTGGAGAGAATAGAAATAGAGTAATGGAGGAAGATGGGAGGTAGTAAGGAAGAAAGATAGAAGGAATGACTGCCAGATAACTTGGAGGATAAGCAAATAAAGGCATCGCACGGGAGACACATGGAAAGAGAAAGTCAGGATAGCGACACCATTAAGAATTAGACGGTTTCACTCCAGCCTACAGACTCCAAGAAAGGGACGTGACATTCTAGTTATTTCACCAGGCCGATTGTAGCAGGTCTTCTATTGAGATTCAATATCACAGGAGGCGACTTCACACCACTCCAATATTTCAATACAAATCACATGCTAGAGTATTCTTCACTAGTTAAAGTGAACTCTATATTCATTGGAGATATATATATCTATATATACATCACATATCATTGCTCAAGCATATACTGAAGGAAGACCCGCGACTGTGTGCATACATTGAAATTGAACATTTTTGTTCCTGAACATCAGTCGATACCCCCATACAAAGCTTGAATCACATATACATATACATATACATATACATATTTGCCTTATTTATCTTTAAAACAAATAATTAATCAAAGAGGAGTGTCCATCAAGATTGGCCATATCTGAAGTTACTTCTTTTACTTCTTTTCTCAGAATTAACTTTGATTAATTAAGAGGCCATCCCAGTGGTATCAAAGCCACTTTCCTGTCGAATCGTAAGGAAACATGAGAACATACTACATGAAAGGTACTAAGAACGAGACACCTGGGGACAACACCATGAAGGATGAGTTCCAGACTTACATGGAACAAACCAACAAAAGACTTGAGGAAACTAATCAATTGTTACTTCAGGCCCTGCAACACATAAACAACAATAACATATTAATGGAAAGATCGCCCAACGAAGAGAGATACCTTCACATCACTCAAATAATGAGCAGTCAACACAAAGCTCTGTGCTAAGGCCCACTATGCCCCCCTTCATTCCAAGTGAAAATGACATCGAAGAGGAAGAGGAGCCCAATGCAACTAGTGTGGAAGACATTGCTCAAGCATATGCTGCATTAGATCCCGCTGTCAAGAAGCACATATCATTCAAAGAATATTACGAGGTCAAAACCCAAACTAAGCCAAAGAGAAGGAAGCACCATTCTGATAAAGACCTGAAATCAAGAATTAGTAAGATGTCCTTGCCCTACTTCGACGGATCCGGGAAACTTACTGCACGATAATGGGTCCAAAAACTCGACACTTACTTATCCCTCAGCCCCATGACGGAAGAGAGTGCCATTAAATTTGCCATTCTCCACCTATCAGGAATCGCTCACGATTGGTGGCATCATGGATTAATTACTCAAGGCCATCAAAATGTGGTCACATACAGTGAATTCACGTAGAAGCTCATCAATAGATTTGATCAAAAACACCCCGAGTGTTACTTCAAAGAAAACACTCAACTCAAGCAGCACAGATCCGTAGAGGAATTTGCCAACGAATTCCAAAGACTAGCAGTCATGGTTCCCGACTTATCTCAAAGAAGGCTTACTTATTCATTGAAGGACTCAAAGAACAAATCAAGAACATAGTAAACCCGCTAGAGCCTCAAACAGTGGGGGAAGCAATTCAAAAGGCCATGAAGGTGGAAATTAATACTCCAAGAGAAAAAACAAGGAATGCCTCGTCCAAGCCACCAACCAAACAAGATCAAGGGAAAGAGATTCAAGGAAGGACTTGCTACTTTTGTCATGAACCATGGGGACAAGGGCATTATTGTAGCAAGAAGGAAGCCATCCAACTGAAGGAAGAACTAAAAAGGAAGAACAAATGTTTTAGGTGCAAAGAGCCAAGAGGAGAAAACCATCAATGTAAGAGAGGACAATTGCACAAAACAGAAGAAGCATTGGATGAGGAAAGTCTTGTCAAAAGATCTAGGAGAGAATCAGAAGAGCAAGTATCCCTAGCGGTCATTTCTCAAGCAAATGAACATAGACCCTTTAGAATCAAAGGAACCATTAAAGGACAAAAAATCATTGCATTGGTAGATAGTGGGGCTTCCCACAACTTTATCAGCAAGAACTTGGTTTCAAGAAGGAAGTTAAAGACTCAAAACTTCAATGGTTTCAAGGTAGCTCTAGCAAATGGATCCATGGATCAAAGCAATCAGATCATTCCACAACTAGAAATCCAACTAGGGAATCATACCATTACGGGAGACTTCTATGTTGTAAATTTGCAAAATGATGTAATCTTGGGGATGCCATGGATAAATTCCCTGGGTTGTTTCACCATGGATAATCCCAATTTGGAAATTTGCTTCAAACATCAAGGGCAAGAGATCACATTAAAGGGATTATCGGATGGATCACCCAAAGTAGTATCATGCAAAAGAATGGAAAGGATCGTGAGGCACGGGCAGGCAGAATGGATAGCTCAATGCATGGTGCTAGATAAGTCATCCTCCCACAAGCAAGCCGTTCACGTGGATATTCAACCTATCTTAAAAAGGCACAAGAAGATCTTTGGAGATATTCCCCCAAGGCTCCCTCCAAAAAAGGGGTTTGAACACTCCATAGAATTAGGAGCAAAACTGGTGATAATCACCCCCTATAGGCACCCCGGGAAGTTCAAAGAGGAGATTGAAAAAACTATAAAAGAACTACTTGAAATGGGGCATATTCAGCCAAGCAATAGTCCCTTTGCATCATCTGTGGTTCTAGTTAAGAAGAAGGACGGTACTATGCGAATGTGCATAGACTATAGGGCCTTAACTCAAAAAACTATCAAGAACTGATATCCAATTCCGAGAATTGACGAACTTTTGGATGAATTACATGGAGCAAGATATTTTTCAAAAATTGATCTACGTTCAGGGTATCATTAAATCAGAATGAAGAAAGAGGATGTACCTAAAACAACATTCAGATGTCATTACGGGCATTTTGAGTTCCTAGTGTTGCCTTTCGGACTCACTAATGTGCCCGCTACTTTCCAATCATGCATGAATCACATTTTTCGCCAACAATTAAGGAAGTTCTTGCTAATATTCTTTGATGATATATAGCAAAACCTGGGAAGAGCACCTCCGACACATTGAGGAAGTCTTAAATATCCTAGAATCAGAATCTCTTTTTGCAAAGATGTCAAAATGTGAATTCAGAATAGAAGAAATACTCTATTTGGGTCACAAAATCAATGTGGAAGGAGTAAGCGTGGATGAAGAGAAGATCAAAGCCATCAAAGAATGGCCCACACCCAAGACCCTGACTCAACTTAGGGGATTCGTGGGATTGTGCAGTTATTATAGGCGTTTTGTTAAAGGATTCTCCAAGCTGGCCGCCCCACTCACAAATTTGACAAAAAGAGGTGCCTTTTTGTGGAACGACCAAGCACAACAAGCTTTTGAGTGTCTTAAGGAGGCTGTGAGCACTTGCCCGGTCCTTGCCATTCTTGATTTCACCTTACCATTTGAATTACAATGTGATGCTTCCGGGGAAGGAATTGGAGCAGTACTCATACAGAAGAAACACTCGATAGCATTTGAGAGCCGCAAACTCACTAAGGCAAAAAATCACTACTCGGTTTATGATAACGAGATGTTGGCAATCATGCACGCCTTGTCAAAATTTCGTCAATATCTAGTCTGTGGGAGGTTTGTCATCAAAACAGATCACAATAGCCTACGGTACTTCTTACATCAAAAGAACCTTAATGACTGGCAACAAAAATGGGTAAGCCGAGTACAAGCATACGATTTTGACATAGAGTACGTCAAAGGAGCCAATAATGGCGTAGCAGATGCCTTATCAAGGCAACCCTATCTCAACAATATCACAAGCATCCCAAGAGATTGGAAGAATGATATTATTGCTGAATATGCCAAAGATGCACAAACGTCTAAAATATTGGAAGGAAGAATGACAAATGAGGAATACAAAGTATATGATGACCTCATCTTATATAAAGGAAGAATATTTCTTGTTCCACATTCAAAGTTAAAGAACTGGATTATCAGGGAGTACCATGACAGCCCCTTGGCAGGACACCAAGGATTCTACAAAACGTTCAAACAAGTTAGAGAAGTATACTCATGGAAGGGTTTGAAGAGTGATGTACTCAAACATATACAAGAATGTATGACTTGCCAACGAAATACACTAGAACAAAACTTTCCAGTAGGCCTTCTACAGCCCTTGCCTATTCCCAATAAAAAATGGGAAAGTATCTCAATGGATTTTATAACGCGACTACCCAAGGTGCATGGAAAAGATAGCATTTATGTGGTGGTAGATAGGCTTTCTAAGCTTTCCTATTTTCTTGCTATATCGTCAGAATACAAAGCATCTCAAGTGGCAGAATTGTTCTTCAAGGAAGTTTATCGCCTTCATGGGATACTCAGAACAATCATCAGTGACAGAGACAGTAAGTTCCTTAGCCAATTTTGGCAGGAAGTTTTTAGGTTGGCAGGAACAAATCTAACTCCAAGTACAAGTTACCATCCCCAAACAGATGGACAAACAGAAATAGTTAACAAATGGTTAGAAGGATATCTAAGGAATTATGTAACAGGACAACAGTCAGCATGGGTAAAATGGCTACACTTGGGTGAGTATTGTTACAATACCACCCACCATATGTCAATTGGAATGAGCCCTTTCAAGGCTTTATATGGTTACGATGCTCCTTCGTTCGGACATTTGATCACTCGGGAGAGCAAGGTACAAAGCGCTCAAGACTTTTTACAGAAGAACATTGATCTCATGAAGGCTCTAAAGGAAAACTTGCAGCAAGCTCAGAACCAACAAAAAATCTATGCTGATCGTCATCGCATAGAAAGATCGTTTGAAGTCGGGGATTTAGTCTTTCTATGGTTACAACCATACAAACAAACATCAATAAAAAAGAATGGGTCTGAGAAGCTAAAGCCACGTTTCTATGGTCCATACAGAATTGTAAGAAGGATTGGTGAGGTTGCCTATGAGTTAAAGCTACCCAAGCATAGTAAGATCCACAATGTTTTCCATGTATCCAGGCTCAAAAAGGTCCTTGGGCAACAAGATCTTCCTTGCATCGAGTTACCTCCGCTAGATGAGGGGCAACTCACCCTTGAACCGGAATTGATCATAAATACCAGAGAAAGGAAGTTGAGAAATAGGGTCATCACCGAATTCCTAATTAAGTGGAGGGGACTTCCCAAGGATGATGCTACATGGGAAAGAAAAGAAACCATTGAGGCTTTCAGAAATAATCAAAGCAAGGAATGACAAAAACCCTAAAAAATCAAGGGCAAGACAACTACTGTATAAAATACTCTTTATATAAGTAATAAATCAACTTTCTTATTAAAGAATCATCAGATATTGCAGCAATACAGAGTCAAGGGCGGGAGGATACTAGTAACGATTGTTACAATCCTCCCCCAGGTGGCCAAGTAACTAAAATAGTCAAGAAAGTAGTTGTAATGATTGTTGCAACCTTTCTCCAAGATTAAAATCAGGTATACCCCAAGATTGGATACCTAGAAGATTTCTTAGGAAGTCTAGTTGTAACGATTGTTGCAACCTTCCTCCAGGATCAAAAACTAGGTATACCCCAAGATTGGATACCTGCCAGGTATACCCCGAGAATGGATACCTAGAAGATTTGAAGGAAGTCTAGTTGTAGCGATTGATGCAACCTTCCTCCAAAGCTAGGTATACTCCAAGCTTGGATACCTAAAAAATTCAAGAAAGTTTAGTTGTAACGATTGTTGCAACCTTTCTCCCAAGATTAAATTTAGGTATACCCCAAGATTGGATGCCTAGAAGATTTTTGGGGAAGTCTACCTTCCTCCAAGATCAAAAACTAGATTGGATACCTGCTAGGTATACCCTGAGAATGGATACCTAGAAGATTTGAAGGAAGTCTAGTTGTAGTGATTGATACAACCTTCCTCCAAAGATAGGTATACTCCAAGCTTGGATACCTGAAAAATTCAAGAAAGTTTAAGTTGTAACAATTGTTACAACCCCTCTCAACCACGAGCACATAAAGGAAGAAGATACTACATTTTGCTTGAGGGCAAGCAAATCCAAGAGGGGGAGACTTGTAATGTTCCCATTACAGATAAGTGTTAATCTCAGTTCTCTAGCATTAAACTTGAAAAATATTTCATTCAGTTCTATTGAAATTATTTACGTAAAGTAAACTATATATAAATAAATACTTATACAAATGTCTACAAATGTATGTATTGCCATTAGAGCATCGATTTACACTAATCTATAAATAGTTTGTTTGCTAGCCTTAATCGACCACAGCCAAGCCGCATCTTGAAGGGTCGTGTCTATATGGAAAGACGCAAGAAACACCTACAGCCGTTGGAGAGAATAGAAATAGAGTAACGGAGGAAGATGGGAGGTAGGAAGGAAGAAAGATAGAAGGAATGGCTGCCAGATAACTCAGAGGATAAGCAAATAAAGGCATCGACGGGAGACACATGGAAAGAGAAAGTCAAGATAGCGACACCATTAAGAATTAGACGGTTTCACTCCAGCCTATAGACTCCAAGAAAGGGACGTGACATTTTGGTTATTTCACCAGGCCGATTATAGTAGGTCTTCTATCGGGATTCAATATCACAGGAGGTGACTTCACACCACTCCAATATTTCAATACAAATCACACGCCAGAGTATTCTTCACCAGTTAAAGCGAACTCTATATTCATTGGAGATATATATATATATCTATATATACATCACATATCATTGCTCAAGCGTATATTGAAGGAAGACCCGCGACTGTGTGCATACATTGAAATTGAACATTTTTGTTCCTGAACATCAGTCGATACCTCCATGCAAAGCTTGAATCACATATATATATACATATACATATTTGCCTTATTTATCTTTAAAACAAATAATTAATCAAAGAGGAACATCCATCAAGATTGGCCATATCTGGAGTTACTTCTTTTACTTATTTTCTCATAATTGACTTTGATTAATTAAGAGGCCATCACAGATTCACCCCCCCTCTCTCAGTATTCTGAGTGTTCAACACCTTTGAGAATTGGTTTTCTAGAGGTGATATGGCAACTTGCTGTTTCAGAAGAAGCACATTTGGCAAATCAGAGGAAAGGCTCATTCTTCCCATTTCTTATAGTGTTTTCAGATTTTAGGATGAATAAGGAAGGATGGAAGCAAATATATGATAAATTTAAACCTTTCAAGATGATGCAGTCAAAAGCTAGAAATTTTGATCCAGAGTGTTTTATTAATGACCTTAGGACAAAGAACTGAAGATCAAAATTTTATCATGAGATTGATTTTAGTGAGGATGTGATAAGAAACTGCATGGATGAAAATGAGGTGAATACAAGAAAAGTAAAATGGACAGCCTTCAGGAAGGTTGAAGAAGCGAAGAAGAAAAGGTATACTTCATTAAAAAGGGACATAAAAAATTGATATTAATGACCCAATCCTTAGAATTTAGGCAATTTTTCAGAACATTGATAAAATAGTTGGTGAGGTTCCTCTAATCCAGGAGAGAGCTAAGGGAAAAGTGTTAGTTTTATGATCAGATGTAATGCACAGAAAATTATTTTCAAATTCAACACAAGAACACAGCAGATACCCTGGGAAAACCCTCCTCTTAAGGGGAAAAACCCAGCAACAAATATCTCTCTATTATATATCAATAATGGCAACAAGTCTCTTTACAATGAGGCCAATCTCAAGGCCGATATGCAGCACCTTCACAAGATGCAATGATAACAAGTAATCAGCACTTCCTTGTAACTCAGATCTGCCCTTAAGAAATTCGCAATCTGCACTTGATTGATCTGCCCTTGAAGAATTTGCACTTGGAAGAGAAGAAATGCTCGAACTTGATTGATACCCAAATGGAGTGGAATGATCTTGTATTTATACTACTTGAAGGAGAGAGGTCGCACCTTTTCATGCAAGGTCGGCCACCATAATTTCAATTTAATAAATACAATTTACAAGGAAGGTCGGCCAAGAAGATAATTACAATGTTGCCATATGAAGCGCCTCTTTACATTGAATAATCACATATAAATAAGGAAGTATGAAGCCCGAAGCTGCAATTACATCAACAAAAAGCTCCCGTGTTAGAGGAGAGGCCAACCTATCAGCCACCAAATGCAAAACCTTATGTGTTCAGAAGAAAGTTAAAAGGTGTGCAAATCAGGGAACCAGTACAAGAGTCCCAACCACAAGCACAGATGCCCCCGTCTCCTCAATGAGTGCAACAAGCTCCTCCTTCTCCTGCCTACAATGTTATTGATCTGGACTCTCCTACAAGAGAGTCATCTCCAAAGAGGAGGAAGGTGCAAAAGGCTTCATTGGTAGATTACCCACCTGACCTTGATGATGGGGAAGAGTATGAAGTAACAGGTGATGATGTAATGCAAGCAATGCCATCTCCCCAGAGAGATGAGAATATGCCACTTCCACAAAATAGAATTACAGAGGAAATTCTAGGACGCAGGGATAATACAGAAGACATTAGAGAAATAGCTTGCAACACATTCTTGAGTGGTGATGCATTTGTCAAGACTGCTGAGTTCAAAGAATTTGTTTGGAGAAGCAAAAGAGATGAGTTTGAGAAGAAACTGAGTGATGAAGTGGCTAAGTCTCCAGGAGAGACAAGAGATCAAGTCTCAAACAGGGTAGTAGCCCAGATGAGGGCTGAACAGAGGGAGATGACACCAGAGGAAGGAAGGCGATTGGTGAGAGAAAGTGGCATACTTCTACTCCCTGAATGGGACCTAGCATCTGCCATCGCCCTTGATACAATTAAAAAGCAAGATGCAGAGATCTCCTCTGAAGAAGTAGCATTGGCATTGTCAGGATCTGCTTTTAGTCCTAAATGGGATACTCTAGCTATTTGGGCTTTGGCCCCAAATACAAACAAGCCCACAGTGGCAGAGCCAACAGGTGACTTTGAGAGGGGGTTTGATTGTTTAAAGAGTATCTGATACATCAGCAGTGGAGGCAACTACTTTAGCTGTGAATGTTGCACATTTTAGCAAGGCAACAACTGAGTCATTGCAAGAGCAATATGATAATGCTCTGAGGGATTATTAGGACCTGTTGAATGAGTACAACAAGGCTAAATAAACAATAGCTCAACTCCAACAACAACAGCAAGTACAGGTAGCAGCTCCACCTCCTCCTTCTTCAACAACAATGGTAGTACGGGGAAGCAGAGACATTGCTAGCTCTTCATCAGCTCCACCCCTAGGGCCAACCAAGGATAAAGAAAAAGAATAATTATTAGAACAAATGACCACTTATGAAGAGATTTTGTTGCAGTACAATGAGAACCAGCATGAGAATAGTGTACACATTGTTTCAAATGTTTTGGGGCATTTATTGAATAAGATTTTGAAAAGGGTAGATAGGGTTCATAGGAATTAATTTCAATTGGCTTTAGCTATTGGCAGGATTGAGAATGATAAGGCAGATGCAATCCCTTTGATGAATAAATGGACACATAGGCTTAGCTCTTTACTTGGAATGTGTAAGGGATCTGCATATGATCCAAACAAGCCTAAAGAAATTGTTCCAACATATCAGATTGTCAAGGCAGCAGGAAATCAATGAGGGTTAGTGGAACAACTTGAGGAAAAGATAAATGAACAGGTCAAAGAATTTGATGAAGCTGACCCGAGTATCTTGCCATAAATAGGAAAGGAAAGTGGGTAAATAAAACATTGCACAATTTGGAAAACCCAGTTTGAGAGCATCATCCCAACACTGGCCTACCTGATATGTGTTGAGAATAAGGTCAACATAGAGCTTTTGGAGAGTAGTCTTGACAAATTATTGGAGGCCATTAAATTCTTGGAGAATTTTGAAAAGGAGTCTGAGCCACTTGTGATTAAATATATCAAATACAAGGAGAATATGGATCAATTTCTTGCATTCCAATGGCCAACAGAAGAACAATTCAAGGCATGGGATGACAAGTATAATAATTTGCCTGATTCGTAAAGTTTTGGAGAGATGGCAGTCTTTTCTTTCTTTGGGATGGAGCTACTTTTTGTCTTTTGTGCACACTCAGCGCCAAGCGGAATCTTCAATAGCTTTAACTGGGATTTTGTCTTCTATTGGGCTTAAGCTTTTGACCTCACCTGCCAAGTCAGTATTTCTTGGGTTTTTGGAAGACAAAAAAAGTGAAGATAAGAGAATATTCAGTTCGAAGTACAACCACTTTCTACAATGAGCGCTTTTTGGAAGTAGAAAAGTATCCTCTACAACTGCAATGATAACTACATTTGTCCTCTATGGAACATTCTCCCCATGAGCAGTTGTAATCTTATTTTGTTATGTAATGTTTGTCATATGAAAATTTGACGTGTGTTAAATGAGCCCAAGGCTTGTTTTGCTCCCTTGTTCTTATAAAAGGGAATTCAAGGCCATTTGCACGTGATCTTGGAGGAATTTTGTATTACAGAGCAATTGTAATTAAGTCTGTTCTTTGAATCTAGGTCATTTGTCTGAAATAGGATTGTATGTAATTTGTAACTGTTGTATAACAGTACTAGCATCAAATCAATGAATATACAAAAGCAAATTTTCAGTCCAATTATCTCCTACATGTATGCATTATACAATTTATGAATAAAATGATCAAGGATTATTTTCTTCATCTTCACAGTCTTTCCTATGTTTGAATATTTCTGTTATAGCTTTTACTCAAAGATTAGATTAAATGCTTTAATAGAGATGTTGAATTGTATGTATGTGTGCAAGGATTCTAAGTAGAGTTGGGGTGGAATATCAAGAGTAATAATGCAAGGCATTGTTACATAGCTTTCTGATATTTGGGAAAATTGTTTTTACATGAACTTCTATTACATTCATCTTATCTTCATGCCCTAGGTTAAGGCACTAGTCTGTGCAATTGTGTTTGGTACATCTCCCTGGTCACACAAATTGAAAATCAATCATGGTTACTCCAATTTCTGAAGTAATTTATTTACTTAATGTTATTTCTATGCGTAATTTATTTGCGATGAATTGTGTAAATGCTTAAAGGATCTAGCCTAATCTTAGAGTTTTTCATAATCATCAAGCAAATCTGCTGAGAACATATCTGCTTATTACAATATTTGAGATAATGGCAAAGGAAATTTAAAGAATATTGTAAGGGATCATCCTCCTAGGTTTTGCAGAGCCTGAAGTGCAGAGGGAAAGTGTTGT
>VDFB02000008.1:355825923-355872041 GCA_007258455.2 Sequoia sempervirens | reverse complement strand
AGGAGACTTATACTAAAATCTTATAGTATAGAAAGCCATATTGATATCCTCTCTATTTTATTCAAGAGATATATAGGCTTAATGTCCTATTCTACAAGGCTTTCAGTCATCATAGGAATTGTGAAGGTAGTTTATTTATACATTATGGTACCAAAATATTTGTGCTGCACAAGGATATCAAAATTTTTAATTGTTCTCTATTTTTAAATAAAATAATTAAGGTATTGTAGAAAATAATTAAATATTTTTTGTTTGTTTGATTTTGAGATCTTTTAATCTACAATCAAATAGAATTACGTCAAATGATATAAAATAAATGTGTATATAATTTTTTTTAAGTGAAAGTAAGTTAACTAGCATTTACACACAATATTTTTGTATGGCATGATTAATTATCAATACTCTAGTTTTTAAAATTATTTGTGTTATATACACATATGTATCTGTAACAG
Organism: Sequoia sempervirens; assembly: GCA_007258455.2. Taxonomy (NCBI): domain Eukaryota; kingdom Viridiplantae; phylum Streptophyta; class Pinopsida; order Cupressales; family Cupressaceae; genus Sequoia; species Sequoia sempervirens. The sequence continues at coordinate 355,871,589 of VDFB02000008.1, read as the reverse complement.
CAGCTTGAACTATATGTGCCTAAAACATAAGAGATTCTTAGGAAATATTATATTCTATCTTAGGAGATATTATTCTACTTAGGTAATGAATATGATGATAAAACATCCATTTTTTCTTGAAGACAATGTTATAGACTATGTATTACATTAATTTTTATTAAATATCAAATACAATAATTTGACAAGGAATTTGATTTAGATATTTCTAATATCCTCTTCCTCTAAATGTTATGTTTTCACTAGTCAAATATTGAATCTATGAAATTGCCTTTAGCTTACATCAAATAATTTTCAATACTATATTTATATCCATTCCTATACTATAAATTTCAATGCAATTCTAAAAAGAAAAAAATATGAAAGAAATAAAGCATTAGTTATAATATCACATTTTGGAAATGGTAGTTAAAACTCGTTACAAGGTGAATTTGAAGTCATGATAGTATAGATAAGATATAGATAAATTATTTTATTTAAGTGTGGTAAAAGTACTTTTATTTTCTATCCTAGAATTCCATTAAAAATATTTCATGAAAGAATCTACTTAAATCTTTCAAAAATTTACATAATTCTAATGTCGTAAAATTGTATGATCCTTTGCAATTTCACATACATTATTGTATCGATTTTAGTGTCCATTCCCTTAGCATTTGTGTAGGCTCATTCTAGCCCCTGCATCAGCCCTTTTCCCCTCTCAGGATGCTCTGAACCCCTTTGTAACAACTACTCTCAGGTGTTAGCTTTGTGTCAAATCTTGTGCTTTTCCCATTCGTGTCATTTTTTAGCATGAATGCGTTCAGACACTAGCACACCACATAGATGTCTACGTGCTGTGCTAGCATCATGTAATGTTTCAACATTCAAATGATCGCCTTTGAGCATTTTTTCCACTTGTCATCTACTTTTGTTGGTGGTAATGCCTGGGAACATCTTGTAACCACTTGGGAAGCTTCTTTTCCCTCTTTAAAAGTCACATTTTCAACTCATTTGAGCTCTAGCTTCCCTCTAGCTTCTTACCAACCTTGGCTCTGGCATTTTCCTCTCTTGCTATTTTGCTTGCATACAACTTCCTACAACAACTTCAAGATTTCATGTTCTCACAACACTCTTTGCATCTCTTTTGGCTCTCACAACCCTCTCTTATATTCTTTCTCTCCCTCTTTGGCTTGCTTAAGCCTTGCAACTCTATCTCCCTTACTTCATGATTGTGAGTATCCTGGGATTCCACATCCCCTATCTATTGCATCCTTACTTCATGATATGGGTTCTCCTCCTTGAATAGATATTGCTTTTATCACCTTCATTTTGTGATACGGGTTCTCCTTCTCGAGCGGGGATTGCTTTTATCACTCCTTTGTCCATTTATCTCTATCTATTTGGCTTTCTATGGAGGTGGGAACACCAAAATGGGGGTTTAACTGTGGAAAAACCCTCTATAGCCCCAATACTTTCTCCAAATCTTACGCATGCAGGTATTTAAGACATTCATGTGCTGGAGGCTTCATCACTTGTGTGGTTGTGAGCATTTCCTTTCTACCTCCTATTCCCTTTATCATTTCTATTTCACTTTATTTTAGCTTTATTACGTTCTGTTACTTTTTAGTACTTTTAAAATAAGTTCTCAGTAATTAGATTGCTAGTATTCGCTAAGCTATTCTCTGTGACATTCTCACTTTTTCGTTTGTATAGACGCCAGTGTGCCAGAGAGATGCTAGCACGCCGTGATGTTGTCCCAGACCTGCACTTCCATCCTTTGGCCAAGAGTTTGTCAGTTTGTCTAGAAAATGTTTGTGACCTGCTCTTTTTCTATTCTAGTACTCTCGCATTGTTCCTTGAGGTAGTTTAGGGAAGTTAACCCCATGAGCCTCTGTGAATGGAGAGAAATCGTGAGTAGCGAACCCCCCTTCTCTACATTTTGGTGAACCCGACGTGAAGAACAATTTTTTTCAAAACTAGGAATTTGTTTACCCCAACTTATTGGGGTTATAACTTTTGACTCAGTTCTCAAACTTTAGAACCTTTACACTATTGGAAAGATCTCCAAGAGGACTAATTAAATCCCTAAAATACTGTGCCTTCGATAGAAAATTTTTAGGGATTGACACAAGTTTTGAACCCAAATTTCACTTCGAAGACTTATGAAAATGAAAATTACTAGAACCTAGAAAATACAAAAAAAATCTAAAAAATCTAGATTTCTGGTTTTTCTTAGATCTATCGCTAAAATGAATTTAATATCCTCCTTTTTGAGTTTATTATCTAATTATATTCAAAACGTTAATGATGTTCCATTTCATGCATGTGATGGTGACTTGGCTTTACCCATGTCACTTGGTATCTTTGATCCTTCTCATGAAATTTCTCTTGCTTCAAAGGATATTTTGTTGCAAGAAGATGAAATCATTGATACTTTTCTTAATGTTACTCTACCTTCTCTTCATTCCAATGCATTCTCTTCTAGAGATGATGCATTAGTGAATAATGAATCTCTTCTCTATTCCAATGCACTCTCCTCTAGAGATGATGCATTGGCGAATGATGATTCTCCTTCCACATCTGATTCTCCTAGGATCAATGTTGAGAATATGTCTTCAAATAATTATTCCACTAGTTGTGATGATTCTATAAATGTAATCTATGTATTTGCTGCCCCTCAAAGGGCTAAGAGATCAATCATTTTCCTAACTCTAGCTAGTCCTTCTCCTAAAAGGACATATTTTATTAATTGTGTTCCATTTGATAGTGACTCTCTTGATCTCTCTATGGCTCCCTTTTATAGACTGGTAGCCCATACTTATAAGAATATAATGAATAAAAAATAAGCCTTCTTTAAGCTCCTCTACCTACCACTAAAGCACTCGGTGATTATGATCTTGTTGAGCAACTTCAAGTTACTTCGGCTAAGATTTCACTATGGGACTTGCTTCTGTCTGCTTTAGTTTACCATGGTATGCTTTAGGAAGCATTGCAAAAGATCATCTTTCCTTCTTCTACTAGGACGATAGATTCTAATGCGTTGATAGCTCATATTTGTGTGGATTCACCAAATATTACGTTCTGGGTATGCGTAGGATCATCATGGAAAAAACAAGCCCTTAAGTGGCAAAAAATTCAAAAAAATCAGAGTTAGGCAACTTGACGTAAAGATTTGAATAAGTTATCTATATTATTTAAAAAATATGTAAGAATAGAATTTTTAGAAAATTTAATGTAGTTTCTAAACTACTAGGTTTTTATTTAAAAAAAATCTATTTGGTGAAAATATGGAAATTTCAATGCACAATACTTAAATTTAAAGGAAAAAATAAGAAGGAGGTAGGTGTTTCTGCATACCCTAACCACAATAAATGATAATTTTATATATAAATTTTAGATATAAGTAGAGGACTCATGTCGATGTGATCGTATATTTTTTCTAATTTTTTTCCAAGTAAATAATTAATTATGAATTTTTCTTACAACTTTAAAAAATATAAAAAGTTGTATGTCTGACCACCTTAACTTGGTGAAAACTTCATGAAATTCAATTATTGTTTTTTTAATCCTATAGTATGTGAAGCATAGAATGTGACACATGTTTTGGATTAAAAAAAAGTGATACCGTTTGAAAGCTATATATTTTTTTCAATCATCCTATCAATCAGGACTTTAGTCGTAACTCAAATAGAAAATGAATAATAATTATTTATTAAATTCAAAGTAAAACATAATTTATATTGGTGGAAATTTGAGAATCTCCTTAAAAAACCCTTTTTGTTTCATCATTAATGTTGGTTTGGCGCTCAATGTATGTAGCATTGATCTATTGCCTAAGATTAATATTGATTCATCCTCTCTTAATGCTTCTTTTGTTGACATTCGTGGGTTTGATAATGTTGGTCGACAAGCCCTAGGCACAATAGTCTTGGCTTTGAGGTTGGGACCCATTACTATACCCACCCTTGATTATGTAATGTCAAAAAAATTACCCTATAACCTTCTCCTTGGTAGACTATGGATTCATGCTATGGGTGCAGTCTCATCTACCTTGCATAAATCTATTAAGTTCATTGGAAATAACTGAGTAGTCATAGTCAAGGCTGACCCTGAGGCCATGCACTTATGTGAGATGGTAGCTGCTAGTTAGTTTTTAGTTGTTCCTACTCTTATTGCTTCAGTTTCTTCTAGTGTGTTGATGTTTACTACAACAATACCTACCACAAAGGATACTCTTGAGATAGATGTCCCTGAAGAAGATCCTTTTGAAGCAAGAAATATTAAGTCTACTCCTACCTCATCTCAAGAAAATACATGTCTTGGTGATGATTGGGGTTCTCTAGAATTTAAAAATTCCTTTAGCAGGGAACATAAAGTTAACCCAATCCACTTAAACCTTCTGATAACTTCATTCACACCCGCTGTCAAAGATGATTATTCTTTTGTATTATAGGATAGTGTGAGCATAAATTCTAATGTTGTTAGTGTTGATCCTCCTTTTGAGGAAGATGATTACACTTTTGCTAAAGAGGATAATGTTGGAAATCTTGTTAATAAGGATGATGGCGATCCCATAGAGGAGCATAATTCCCATTGCTGGAACAATGCTCTATATGAAGATCCTCCTCCTCAAGATTTGCAAAAATGTTATGGCCCTAGCTTTAAGCTTGTATCTAAATATGACTATGGGCGTAAAGGTTGTGGGTGTAACGAACAAGGCATTCAGGTCCCTATAGAATTCACACCCTATAAGCATAATTTGGGGATTGGTTGCTCGAATGAACAATCTAAATGAAAGTCATGGTTGAGTAACATGAATTCTTCTCAACCTCATTCTGTTAAAAAGATTCATCCTCCATTGTCTTCTATCTCTGTGTCTTCTTCTTGTAAGTAGTCAAGATTTTCTCTGCAAGAGAAAGGGTTGCTTCCTGGTCCTCATTCTTTATCTAAGAAAGAGAATATTTTGTTGAAGCTTCTAAAAGCCTACTTGATTACTCTTCCTCCTCCTACATGTAATAAATTTCATTAGCATGATAAAGAAAAACATTCTTTCTATGCATACCATCGAGTGCCTACCCATTCCACTAGTGAATGTAAGGCCATGAAGGATAAAATACAACAACTTCATGATTAAGGTTCCATCACTCATTTATTTGTTGATGCACCTACCTCTTCTTTAAATGACAAGTGATATTGAGGTTTACCTCTATCCTACATGTTCTAAGCATATTGCATGTTTCTCATCCCCTGTATGTTGGGGGTAGTGATAACTTTTTTTGAAGATGTGCATCCTTCTAAGGACCCCCTCTCTTCTTTATGTATTTCAAATGAAGTGTCCCTCAAGTGGACCCCGTCCTCTTTTTCAAGGGTTCTCGAGGGACCCCTTTTGAAAGTTTGTATCTCAAATGAATTCTTGGTGTCTAGCTTGGGGGTAGCTTGGCTAGACCTATATTTTTTGTGATTATCCTACAATGTAGCTTGTAGTAGCCACATGATTCTATGATTAGTCTTGCTCTGTAGGACCAAGAACCTGTAGAAATCCTTTGCATTAAGCTTTCCTAACATGTTTAGTCTGCAGATTAACATGTTTCTTTACAGGTGGGCCTGTGAAATTTCTTTCCAGTCTAACTCTATGGAGTTCCCTTCATTGGGTTTCCCTCATGTGAGAGATCTTGGGGGATGCCTCCTTGTAGGTCTACGGGCCTGTAAGGTGCTTAATTTACTGGGTTTCCCTCATCAGAGATAACTTGGGGGACACCTCCTTGCAGGTATGTGGGCCTATAAGGAACTTACTTCACTGGGTTTCCATCATGAGAGAGAACTTGGGGGATGCCTCCTTGTAGGTTTGTGGGCCTATAAGGCACTTGCTTCATGGAGCTTCCTTCATGTGTGAGATCCTGGGGGTTTCCTCCTTATAGGTATGTGGGCTTGTGAGACACTTTCATCCTACAAGATTTGTTCATCGCTGGTTTGAGGGACTTCAGTGTACTTTGTGCAACTTTGTAGCTCTGTGGAGCTACGAAGTCTGTTTTGTTCGAACCTCCTAAGGAGAGAGTACTTGTGGAGCTGTCTCTCTTGGAATTTTCATTCCTCCTTCTCACTCTCTCTTGAGCCTTTTCACTTCTCTTCTCTTGTGTATACTGGATTGAAGATTTTCATCTTCTTCATCCTATGTATATAATTCTTTCTATCCTTGACATTGGTTGCTTCCCTATCTTTTGGGTGTATGCTTCTTTTGAAGTGATCAATCCTTTCATTCTTCTCTTCATTTTAGAATTCTTCTATTTGTTATTTCTTAATTTGGGGATGACACATAATATTGAGACAACCTTTTACATCGAGGTCTCTTTCACTTTGCTGACTCAAATCCTTTAGTTTGTTGTGTGCCTATATGTGTGTTTTTATGTTCTAACCTTGTAGTATAATAGCCTTTTGTGTTCGAACATTGTCAAGTCTTGTCCAGGTCTTTCTTGTCTAATGTGTTTGTTTTGTAGGTCTTCAGCTTGGCGGTAGGCCTCTTTGATTCAAAGAGTTATTTCCTTCCTCTATAGTATGCTTTTGGCATCATGATGTTATTTATGCTTAGTAGATTTCCTTTAGCATGCATATTAGTGTAGATTCATATTCCCGCTAAAGTGGGGGAAAAATGTAATGTCATAAAATTGTACCCCTTGCAATTTCACATACATTCTTGTATCCACTTTAGTGTCCACTCCCTTAGCATTTGTGTAGGCTCATTCTAGCCCCTGCATCAATGCTTTTCCCTTTTCAGGATGCTTTGAACCCCTTTGTAGCAGCTACCCTCGTGTGTCAGCTTTGTGTCAAATCTTGTGCTTTTTCCATTCATCTCATTTTGTAGCATGAATGTGTTTAGAAACTAGCACACCACATAGATGTCTGCATGCCACACTAGTGTCCTGCGATGTTTCAACATTCAAATGATCACCTTTGAGCATGTTTTCCACTTGTCATCTACTTTTGTTTATGGTAATGGCTGGGGACACCTTGTAACCACCCAGGAAGATTCTTTTCCCTCTTTCAAAGTCATCTTTTTAATTCATTTGAGCTCTAGCTTCACTCTAGCTTCTTTCCAACCTTGGCTCTAGCATTTTACTCTCTTGTTATTTTGCTTGCATACAACTTGCTATAGTAGCTTCAAGCTCTCACATTCTCACAACACTCTTTGTAACTCTCTTGGCTCTTGAAACCCCCTCTTTTGTTCTTGCTCTCCCTCTTTGGCTTGCTTGAGCCTTGTAGCTCTATCTCCCTTACTTCATGCTTGCGAGCATCCTGGGATTCCATATCCCCTATCTATTGCATCCTTACTTCGTGATACGGGTTCTCCTCGAGCGGGGATTGCTTTTATCACCTTTATTTGTGATACGGGTTCTCCTCCTCGACCGAGAAATTCTTTTATCACTCCTTTGTCCATTTCTCTCTATCTATTTGATTTTCCGTGGAGGTGGAAACACCAAAACAAGGGTTTGATTGAGGAAAACCCCTATAAAGCCCCAACACTTTGTCTAGATCTTATGCATGTGGGTATTGAATACATTCACATGTTGGAGGCTTCATCACTTGCATGGTTGTGAGCATTTCCTTTCTACCTCCTATTCTCTTTATCATTTCTATTTCACTTTGTTCTAGCTTTATTATGTTCTGTTACTTTCAATTACTTTTGAAGCTCTCAGTAATTAGATTGCTAGTAGTTTCTAAGCTATTCTCTGTGGTATTCTCGCTTTTTGGTCCATATGGATGCTAGCATGCCACGTTGTTGTCCTAGACCCTCATTTCTATATTTTGGCTGAGAGTTTGTTAGTTTGTCCAGAAAATGTTCATGACCTGCTCTTTCTGATTCTAGTACTCCCACATTGTTCCTTGAGGTAGTTTAGGGAAGTTCACCCTGTGAGCTCTCTAAATGAAGAGAACTTGTGAGTAGCGAGTCCCCCTTCTCTACAATAATAAACTAGTGGCATAATGCACATGTTCATAGGGTGCTAATAAAAACAACCATATTTCATTGCAACCCTCACTTTTTATGTTTTTATATACCCTCTGCATATACTAGTATTTAAAATACCTTTATATTTTAAATATGTATCCTATGTATCATGTTTTGCTACATTTTTATATCCTCTTATTATTTCTACCCTATCAAGAAAGGGCATTAACCACACTTATATTTGAGTAAAACCCTGTTATTATTGAGATCAAATATGTTAAATCTTTAACAGAAAAAACCTAGATGAGTTATTATGAATAGGTCATAATATAGAAAATAAAATCATTGACTTAAAAACACTATACATATCAATCCACAAATACAGGTCATACCAAATATAAAAAAAGACTCCTAATAACATATATCTTATTATAACATACATATTAATCTAAATTATAGTGTAAGGATATTATAGATATCTAAAAATTATTCCTAAGTAGGTTCATTTCATTATTGAAAGTTGTCTAATAATTAATTAGCTAATAAGCTATTTGTGTGAACTTTGGTTGGAATTTTTGTCAGCCTCCCTGGTTTTTCAGTTTTTCAGTGGTTGTGAAAAAGGTGACAGATGGTTTTTTGTTTTAAAAAATTTTGGTCAAAATTTTCGTCAGCCTCTTGACTTTTTAGCCTTCTGATGGCCATGAAAAAGGTGGTGAAGGCAGTTGTTGGCTGCCTTGGAAATAGGGAGACATATTTCCCGTTGCGTGGATAGAGAAGGCCACCAAAATTAAATGTTGGTTTGTATCAACATTAATTTTTCTATGCTTTGCATGTACTGGTGATGATTGTAATAACACCTACCATTTAACACCTCGGGGAACATAACAAATGTCTAGAAAATATTTGATAAGGTATTTTTTGGTGTCGTTTTGTTGCTATACCTGCTATTAGAGCTGTGAACGAGGAGGGTAAGATTTTGTGAGGGTGCAAGCTTGATTAAGTCTTGTGTAGCTTCTGTGAAGGTGGTTGGAGGTTATTTTGTGCTTTTTGCATGGGGCGATGGGTGCAAAAGAAAAAGAAAAGTGTTGCTTGCAATAATTTTTTTCCCATTTTTGTGCAGGAAAGCTAGTGGGAAGAGGTGTGTTTGAAGTAAGAGGGAAGAGGTGCATATCGAAAAAACCCTTTGCGATATTGTTTCATTTGTGGTTTGCGGTCTATGCCAGGCTATATTTTTTGATTTGCGATAAGGTACTATTGATTGTTTCAATTTTTGATAAGCTATTGTTGAGAAAATGTTATATAGTTTGTAAAAATGAAATATTATCTTATTTATGGTTCATGTTTTGTGTCTATGGTTTTGTCTGGGTTTGTTACTATGAATTTTTGTGGGTTTCTCTTTATGGTTTGCATTTTCTGGCTATGTTTGCAATGGGAAAAAAATGTTTAGGTTATGCAGTTTTTTGTACGCTTGGAGAAAGCTAGTAGAAAGAGGCTTGTTTGAAGCAAGTGGGAAGAGGTGCATATCAATTTTTTTCTTTTTCATATTGTTTCATTTGTGGTTCGTAGTTTGTGGAAGGCTATATTGTTTTATTTGCAATAAGGTACTGTTGATTGTTTCAAATTTTGATAAGGTGTTGTTGAGAAAAGACTATATTGTTTGTGAAAATGAATATTGTTTGGTTTAAGGTTCGCATTTTGTGGCTATGGTTTTGTATGGGTTCGTAACTATGATTTTTCGTGTTTTGTGGGTTTCTCCATCTAGGTCGGTGTTCAAACTAATATTGTTTGATTTATGGCTTCCATTTTGTGGTTGTATTTGCAAAAAAATAAAAATAGTTAATGTTATATACTTTGTGTTAGATTCCATTGGGCATTGTTGATTATTGTTCTCTTGCTTAAGCTATATTGTTTCATTTTTTAGAAGGTGTTGTTGAAAAGGCTATATTGTTTCAATTTTTGATAAGTTTCTGTTGAGAAAAGAGTATATTTTTGTATGGGTTTGTTACAGTCAATTTTATGTGGGTTTCTCTTTATGGCTTTTGTTTTGTGGCTATGTTTGCAACAAAATAAAATTGTTGACGTTATGCAGTTTTTGTCGATTGTTATTGTCTAGCTCGGGCTATATTGGCTCATTTTCGATAAGGTTTTGTTCAAAAGACTATATTGTTTCAATTTTCGATAGGGTTCTATTGAGAAAAGACTATATTGTTTGTTAAAAGAAATATTGTTTTGTTTATGGTTGCATTATGTGGCTATAATTTTGCATGGGTTTTGTGGCTACAGTTTTGTGGGTTTCTCTGACTAGGTTGCTGTTGAAACCAATGTTGGCTGATTTATGGCTTCCATTTTGTGGATATGGTTGGAATGGAATTAAATATTTAATGTTGTACACTTCATGTTTCGTTACATTAGGTATTGTTGATTATTTTTCTCTGTCTTATGCTATATTGTTTAATTTTTGATAAGGTGTAGTTGAAAAGGCTATATTGTTTCAATTTTCGATAAGATTTTGTTCAGAAAGGAGTATATTTTTGGATGGGTTTGTCACTGTTAATTTGCAAGAGGGTGATGTTGAGAAGGCTATATTGTTTCAATTCTTGATAAGGTTTTGTTGAGAAATGAGTATATTTTTACTTGGGTTTGTTACTATGAATCTTTGTGGGTTTCTCTTTATGACTTTGTTTTGTGGCTATGTTTGGAATGAAATAAATTGTTAATGTTATGCAGTTTTTGTTGGTTGTTGTTGTGTATCTTGGGCTATATTATTTCATTATTGAAAAGGTGTAGTTGAGAAGTGTTTGAATTCTTGTTAAGGCATGTTGAGAAAAGACTATGCTAGCTTGGTTTATATTTTTGCATTGGTTTGTTACTGTGCATTTTTCTGTGCTTTGTGCAATCAACAATGCATTGATGTTATACAGTTTATGTTTGATTCCATTACACATTGTTGATTATTGTTCTCTAGCTTAGGCTATGGGTATGTGTAGGATCATCATGGAAAAAACAAACCCTTAAGTGGAAAAAAAATTAGAAAAATCAAAGTTAGGAAACTTGATGTAAAAATTTGAATAAGTTATCTATATTATTTAAAAAATAAGTAAGAATAGAATTTGTAGCAAATTGAATGTAGTTTCTAAACTACTAGGTTTATTTAAAAAAATCTATTTGGTGAAAATTTGAAATTTCAATGCAGATAGTACTTAAATTTTAGGGAAAAAAAATAAGAAGTAGGTGTCTATTTGACCACCCTAACCACAATAAAATGATAATATTTTTTTATAAAATTTTAGACATAAGTAGAGAAATCATGTCCAGATGTGATGCATATTTTTTTGTAATTTTTTTCCAAGTAAATAATTAATTATGATTTTTTTATTACAAATTTTTAAAAATATAAAAACTTGTATGTATGATCACCTTAACTTGGTCAAAACTTCATGAAATTAATTTTTTCTTTTTTTAATACTATAGTATGTGAAGCATAGAATGTTATGCATCTTTTGGATTCCAAAAATGTGATACTGTTTGAAAGCTATAGATGTTTTTCAATCAGCCTATCAATCAGGACTTTACTTGTAATTCAAATAGAAAATGAATAATAATTATTTATTAAATTCAAAGTAAAACATAATTTATATTGGTGGAAAGCTAAGAATCTCCTTTAAAAACCCTTTTCATTTCATCAATTTTGGGTAAAACAAAAGTCGTCAGCCACATACCCTACAAATACCCATCATATTGCCACTTTTTGGCCCATCATGATCTTGCACATTCCCCTACATTGTTTTATTTTCGATAGGGTTCTGCTGAAGAGGCTATAATATTTCAATTTTTGATAGGGTTTTGTTGAAAAGGCTAGATTCTTTCAATTTTTGATAAGGTTCTGTTCAAAAAAGAGTATATTTTAATATTAATAAATATGTACATATATAATATATATATATATATATATATGTATATATAAATATGTATATATATGTATATATATACATATATATACATATATTTATATATATGTCAATTTTCTATGGGTTTCTCTCTATGGCTTGCATTTTGTGGCTATGTTGGCAACAAAATAAAATTGTTGACGTTATGCAGTTTTTGTCGATTGTTGTTTTCTAGCTCGAGCTATATTGTGTCAATTTGAATAAGATTTTTTTCAAAAGGCTACATTGTTTCAATTTTTGATAAGGTGTTTTTGAGAAAAAGACTATATTATTTGTTAAAAGAAATATTGTTTCGTTTATGGTTGCATTATGTGCCTATCATTTTGCATGGGTTTTGTGGCTACAATTTTTTGGGTTTCTCCATCTGGGTCACTGTTGAAACCAATGTTCCATAAGGCCTTGTTGATTGTTGTTGTCTAGCTTTAATATAGTTAATGATATACAACTTATTTTGATTTCGATATCGATTGTCAATTGTTTTTGTCTGTCTTGACCTAGATTGTTTCATTTTCAATAGTGTGTTGTTGAAAAGGCTATATTGTTTCAAGTTGCAATAAGGTGTTGTTGAGAAAAGTCTATATTTTTGCATGGATTTTTAACTTTGAAACCAATATTGTTTGATTTATGGTTTCCATTTAGTCGTTATGGTTGCAATGCAATGAAACAATCACTGCTATATAGTCTATGTTGAATGTTGTTGCCTACATTGTTAGCCAATAGGCTGTTTGTGTGTACTTTGGGTGGAATTCACATGAACCTTCCTGATTTTTGAGCTTTCCAATGACCATATAAAAGGTGGTGGATGGTTTGTTGTTTTAAAAAACTTTGATTGGAATTTTACTCAACCTCGTGAATTTTCAGCCTTTCGATGGTTGTGAAAAAGGTGGCACAGGTGATTGTTGGCTACCTTGGGAGTAGGGTGGCGTATTTCCCACTACCTTGATAGAGAAGGCCACCAAAATTAAACACTGGCTTGCACCAACATTAATTGTTATATGCTTTCTATGTACTGGCGATGGTTGTAATAGCACCTGCCATTTATTCATTTATGGCTTCGATTTAGTGGTGATGGTTGTAGTGTGGCCAAATAGTTAATCATGTGCAGATTATGTTATTTTCCATAAGGCATTGTTAAGGTTTCTTGTCTAGCATTGGCTATATTGTTTTATTTTTGATTGCGCAGTCCTAGGAAAAGTATTTGAATTCTCCCTTTAATAGATTCAAAAAGGTTTTGAGCACATGTATGTGGCAATCAATGTTCTTTATTATGTTTAATATAAAGCCTATTATTGTAAGAATTACTTTTTGAGAATGAAAGAAATAACAACTTTGTTTCAAAATAAATAACTATCTTCTCAAAACAATCAATATGAATGTTTTGTTTAATATATAATTCTTATTAAAACGAGTTGTAGGCATGATTCATATGGTACTTAATTAGCATAACAAGGTGTTGAGAGTATAAAATTTTCCCATTGAATCTGAGAATAAACACCTTAAAGGTCAATCATATATATATATATATATATATATATATATCTATATATATATATTTATATACATACTACTATATCATATGAATAAACATTCAAGAGAGCAAACATCCACATAGCATTTTCCCTCAATTGACTGGTTGAGAAGGCTACGAATTCAAACCTTTTGTTGGCTATAGTAATGCATTGCTTTAGACTAGGAAATATATTATAGGCAACAAAATATTCGAATTCATAGCCTTCTCATTCAGGAAAATAAGGGAAAATTCAGCCCGGATGTTTGCACTCTTCATAATTTTGAAGGAGGCAGTTGCGTAGCGAAGCAAAAATATGGTATACACATCTATTTAGATATAGTAGTATGTATATAAATATATATATTTATATATTTATATACATACTACTATATCTAAATAGATGTGTATACCATATTTTTGCTTCGCTACGCAACTGCCTCCTTCAAAATTATGAAGAGTGCAAACATCCGGGCTGAATTTTCCCTTATTTTCCTGAATGAGAAGGCTATGAATTCGAATATTTTGTTGCCTATAATATATTGCCTAGTCTGAAGCAATGCATTACTATAGCCAACAAAAGGTTTGAATTCGTAGCCTTCTCAACCAGTCAATTGAGGGAAAATGCTATGTGGATGTTTGCTCTCTTGAACGTTTATTCATATGTGCCTTTTGTTTTGTGGTTATGCTTGCAACATAACCATATGAATATATTTTTTTCCTTTCTAGATAATGTTTTGTTTAATATATAATTCTTACTTAAATGAATTTGATCCATGGTTCATATGAGCATTAATTGGCATAACAAGCTACTGAGAGTCAAAGATTTATTCATGGAATTTCACAATAAAGACCTTAAGGTTCAATGAAGATGATCTTGGTAGTTTTTCTTATAATAATATGTTCAAAATTCAATTATTGGAAAATAGAATGACTCACAGGTGCATATGTGTTTCAGTTGTTGGTTAATATGTTGCATTCTGCTTTTGTTGACCTTGCATTTAATACTTGTTGAAGCAGTAAAACACTTTGTGTTATTTTGCATAGGGAATTGTTGATTGTTCTTCTGTTGCCTTGAATAAATTATTTGATTTATCATTTCAATAATTCTTATTGAAATGAATTCCATTCATAGTTCATATGATTCTTAATTAGCATAACAAGATGCTCAGAGTCAAAGATTTAGTTGTGGAATCTCATAATAAAGACATTAAGGTTCAATGAAGATGATCTTGAATTTTTTTCTTATAATAATATATTTAGAATTAAATTATTGGAAAATAGAATGGCTCAAAGGTGCAACATTTAATACTTGTTGAAGTAATAAAACACTTTATGCTATTTTTCATAGGGCATTGTTGATTGTTCTTCTGTGGCCTTGAATAAATTATTTTATTTATGGTTTTTGTGTGGTACCAATGGTTGCAAAGTAATAAATTAATCCATGTTGTTCTTGATAAGGAATTCTTAGCTGTTTTCCTGTGTGTTTAAGGATGGTTCTTATTTGTCTAGGCCTTAATAAGGATTTGTTAGACTGGCAGTCTGTGTATTAAGTGTGAGATGGAACATGTGTCTTGCTTTTTATTATACTTGATGTAGATGCTAGTGTGTGTATAAATGTTGTTTGCATCTAATTTTGCACAGACACATAAAAATACAATCCAACATCATGTATTGGATGCATATCTAGGAATATGTTGATTGGAAATATACAAACGTCAGATATATATATATATATATATATATATATATATATATATATATATATATATATATATATATATATATATATATATATATATATATATATGTATATATATACATACTTATATATATATTATGTATATATGTATATATATATATATATATATATATATATATATATATATATATATGTAATATATCTCTATTTTAAACCAATATTGTTTGATTCATGGCTTCTGTTTGGTGGTTATAGTTGCATTGGAATAAAATAGTTGATGTTATACATTTGATGTTTAATTCCATTACGCATTGTTGATTATTGATCTCTAGGTTAGGCTATATTGTTTTATTTTCGATAAGGTGTTGTCAAAGAGGGTATATTGTTTCAATTTTTGATAAGGTGTTGTTGAATACATATATATAAATATATGTATATATAGATACATATATACATATATATATGTATATATATATGTATATGTATATATGTATATATATGTATATATATGTATATATATGTATATATATGTATATGTATATATATGTATATTATATATGTACATATATATACATATATATGCATACATATATGTACATACATACACACACGCACACACACACACACACACACATATATATCTGAAGTTAGGTTCACATATATATGTACTATTGATTGCACAAAGCACAAATTTTTTTTGAGTAACAAACAAATGGAAAAAATAACCCAAGCTAGCCAACATAAAGTGACAAAAAATGCATTATGTTAATAATTTTATTCCATTGCAAACATAGCCAAAAAAAGTAAGCCATAGAAAGAAGCCCACAAAAAAAATCACAGTAATAAACCCATGCAAATTGCTAGCTTTTCTACAAAAAAATTGGCAAAAAATTATCACAGGTGACACTGTTCTTTTTCTTTTGCAACCATCATCCCATGCAAAAAATAAAAAATAAAAAATAACCTCTAACCACCTACACAAAAGTGTCTATTATACAAATATATCCATAGGTGGTCTTCAAACAATAGAATATTGTCTGCGTCTAATGTCAACAACACACAAACCTGCAGATAAGAAATATAAAATCAAATAGAACAAAATGGGGCCTACTCTAAGCCCTATCACATTGGGTCATTGAGCATGATGGGCTCTCACCAAACCCCTGAGCAAGAACATACATTGTTCACCACTCTGATCAATGGTAAAATAAATCTTCCTTATGACACTTACTATATAGTCTATGATTCTAACAACTCCTTTTTTGAGGCTAGAAGAAATAATAACTAAGAAGGTGTATTTAATGCATGCAATACACATATATGCATTGTTGATTATACTAAAAAAAAGATAGATGAGAGACACACATTAAAACCCCAAAAAAAAACATGAATTCACAGTAACAAACCAACACAAAAATAAACAATATTCCCTTCCACCCATCGCGACTACATGGAAACCATAGACCAAACAGTATAGACTAAGCTACAAAAGAAGAATAAATAGTGACCTTTGGAAAATAACATAAAGTATTTTCAAAAGACTCGAGTAACAATTTTTTTCAATATGCACCTCTTCCCACACCTATTTCCACTTACTCCAAATGCACCTATTTCCTCTTGCTTTCCCTCCACTTGCTTCTTTCTTTACTGTCTACAAAAAAGTAGGAAAATAACTATCACAACCGAAACTTTTGTGCTGCTTTGCAACTATTTCCCCATCCAACAAAACACAAAAAAACCTCCAATCACCTTGATAGAAATTCCACAGCTAATGATCGTACTTGCGCCTTCAAAGAAGCTTGCCCTCCTCACTCACAACTATCTTGAACAACAAGCTAAACCCAAAAAATGACACCCAACAA
The DNA here is from genome assembly GCA_007258455.2 of Sequoia sempervirens. NCBI lineage: Eukaryota > Viridiplantae > Streptophyta > Pinopsida > Cupressales > Cupressaceae > Sequoia > Sequoia sempervirens. The sequence continues at coordinate 355,854,653 of VDFB02000008.1, read as the reverse complement.
TGCCTTATCGAAAATTGAAACAATATATCCTTTTTTCCAATAGGACCTTATTAGAAACAAAACAATATAGCCATAGGGTAATGTCCTGGGTATGTGCAGGATCATGATGGGCCAAAAAGTGGCAATATTATGGGTATTTGTAGGGTATGTGGCTGACGACTTTTTTTTACCCAAAATTGATGAAATGAAAAGGGTTTTTAGAGGAGATTCTCAGATTTCCACCAATATAAATTATGCTTTAATTTGAATTTAATAAATAATTATTATTCATTTTCTATTAGAATTATGACTAAAATCCTAATCGATAGGCTAATTGAAAAACATCTATAACTTTCAAACAATATCACATTTTTTGAATCCAAAATATGTGTCACATTCTATGCTTCACATACTATAGGATTAAAAAAAGAAAAAATAAATTTCATGAAGTTTTGACCAAGTTAAGGTGGTCACATACAAATTTTTATATTTTTTAAAAGTTGTAATAAAATATTCATAATTAATTATTTACTTGGAAAAAAATTACAAAAAAAATGCATCACATCAACAGAGTCTACTTATATCTAAAATCTTATAAAAAATATTATCATTTTATTATGGTTAGGGTGGTTAGACCTACTTCTTATTTTTTCCTTGAAATTTAAGTACTACTACATTAAAATTTTAAATTTTCACCAAATAGATTTTATTTATTTTTAAATAAACCTAGTAGTTTAGAAACTACATTCAATTTTCTACAGATTCTATTGTTACATATTTTTGAAATAATATAGATAACTTAATCAAATTTTTACGTCAAGTTTCCTAACACTAATTTTTTTGAATTTTTTGCCACTTAAGGGCCTATTTTTTCAATGATGATCCTGCACATACCCTCCTATCAAAAATTGTGTAGGAATTCACTATGTTCTCCAAAGCTTCAAAAGGAAGCTATTCCTTATAGCCATTGTCACTACACAAAAACCATACAACAATTAATGTTGATGCCATTTCACTAGCCTTCTCTACCACTGCGACAAATGCTTTTAGTTTAAAAATCAAAAAATAATCTGCCACCTTTTTCCCGACAATGCTAAATAGAGGCCAAAAATGAAACAATATAGCCTAAGGTAGAAAAGAATAGTCAACAATGTGTTATGTAAAACAACATGAGCTACATAACATTGACTATTTTATTGCATTGCAACCATCACCAAAAAATGAAAGCAATAAATGAAACAATATTGGTATCAACAGTCAGCCAGATGGGGAAACCCACAGAACAATGAAAATCATAGTAACAAACCCATGCAAAACCAATGCTGCAAAAGGCAAACCATAAATCAAACAATATTGGTTTGAATAAACTATATTGTCTTTTTCCAATAGAACCTTACCAAAAAGGAAATAATATACTGTAAGCCAAAGAACGAAAATCAACACTTCCTTACATAAAACAACACAATCTATATAACATTAACTATTTCATTGCATTACAACCATCGCCACAAAAATATTGCTTCCAACAGTTACCTGAAAGGAACACCCACAAAACACAAAAAGCTTGCAGTAACACACTAATTCAAAGCCTTCACCACAAAACACGAACTATAAATGAATCAATATTGGTTTCAAAAGCAACCCAGAGGGAAAAAATCACAAAAAACACACGAGATTAACTATTTTTCAACCACTAGCACAAAATGGAAGCCATAAATGAAACAATGTAGTTTGTAAATATATATATGTTTGTGGTAGGCTATATTGTTTGATTTCCAAAGAATGCCTTATCAAAAATTGCACAGGCATTCATTTTGTTTTCCGAGGATTTTAAGGGAAAGTGTTACTTACAACCATCGCCGCTACATGGAAACCATACAATAATTAATGACCATGCCATTTTGCTGGCCTTCTCTATTGGTGTGCCAAATATTTTTTATTTAAAAATCAAAGAACAATGCACCACTGGTTTTGGATGGGTTTGTTGCTGTGAATTTTTGTGTTGTCCAGGTGTTCAAATTTGATGTAGTGCTTTATTTTACTTTTCTTATGTGCACATATGTATGTATGTAAAATTAGATGTGCACAACATTCACATATACTTGGGTTTATAGTAAGCATAAGAAGAAACAATTTTTCTACATACAATATGTTGAAAAGCTCTTAGAAGTTATTCAAGGAAGAAGTTCTACAGAGATGGTCGAATCAATGTTCGATATATCAGTGAAAATATGGTTTAAAATTCCAACAATGTTTTAGTTAGTATCAATGTTGTTTGTAACTGCTATGACATACATCCAAATCTGTACATGCCATTGTTCATTAGTGTTTCCCTTGCAACCATTCTCACCACATGTAAACCAATAATTCCTTATGGAAATTGACATAAACGGTATATCATTACATTGCCATATCTACTTTTTGTGTCTACATATATATGTGCAATATATTGCTACAAATGTAGTGAGGGAATGCAATTATTGCATGGTGCAAAAAAACATAGAATAGGCTACAACCATCTTCACAGAAATTCCACAACAGATAATTGAAGTCATGTAGAAACTACATATACAAACATAGAGACTCACTCCTTAAATAAAACAATATTAGTTTCAACAAAAACCTAATAAATTCTATTTTTCAATAGCATCTTACTGGAAATGAAACAATATAGCCACATCTATAGACCAACAACCGACAATGCCTTATGGACAACATCATAAATTCTATACCATTTACTATTGAATTGTGAATCAAATATGAAAGGATATTGCGAGAAGTGAAGTCATAAAATAGTTTATGCTATTGTCCTAACTTCCAAGAGCTTTTCAACACATTGAATGTGGGAAGCAATATTTCTTATTATGCTTAATATGAAGCCTATTATTGCAAAAATTCCCCTTGAGAACAAAACAAATAAGAACTATCCTAGCAAAGCAATAAACAAGGGGACGAGTTTATATGAATGTTGTCTACATATTATTTTGAAAACATACATATGTGCATAGAGGAAAAGAGAAATCAAACGCAACAAAAGAAACACATACTTTACTATTTTTCTAGACACATACAAATGCATTACAAACACATTTTCCTACACAGAATTGTATGAAGATGCTGTATGCATTGAGAACATTGAATTGCGTGCATAGATGTTTCTATATATTTATATGTAGATATATACATGCATAGAACCATGTCCACAAGTATATATATAAGAACAACTGGAAATATAAAGGGGTTTTTTCAAATTCCTACTCTTCCTCCTTGGTTCAATTGTACCTCTTCCCACTTTCTTTCTCTTTGCTTCTTGCTTTCTTTAGTGTCTGCAAAAAATGCACAATAAATTATCATAGCCAACACTTTTGTAATGCTTTTCCAACTATCGCCTCATGTAGAAAACCGCAAAAAAAAACTTGTTGCTACCTTCACAGTAGTTTCACATTGCATGTTCGAAGTTGCACGTTTACAAAAGCTTGATTTTGTTGCTTGCACCTGTGATAGTTGGTAAAGCCATAAAATGATAGTCAACAATGCCTGGTTGAAAATTGTATAGACATTTGATTGTACACTGATGGGCAATGTGTTTCACCTATTTATGGGAATGTATGTATGTCATAGTGGATGCAAAGAACATTGATATATAGTGATCCCCAACTTTATTTTGTTGGGACATATTTGGAATCATAAGATGTGTTTTCACTATTTTATAATAATGTTTTTTGCATCTAATATCACCTATGTAGATTTTTGTGGATAGTCAAAATAAAATCACTCACTATGATAGTCAAGAATTCCTTTTAGATAACAAAATAAAATCTATAATGTTAACTATTTTATTATGCATTGCAAATGGAACAATATAGCCAAAGCTAGAGAACAACAATTAGCATTGCATTATGGAAAACGATAAAGACTATTTTAATATATTGCAACCATTTGCACAAATCGAAAGCCATAAATGAGACAATATTAAATTTTCCTATGCACGTAGATTTTTATGTATGTCAAAGTAGATGTGAACAATGTACATATGTACTCTTCCCATTGTTTATTATTTTCTGAAAAATAGTTATTTTTCTGAACCTTGGTAGGGCATACTTCAAATGATATACTTTATATTAACTGTTATATTGAACATTGAAGCCTTTTTCCTAATTATTTCTTTTCCTTCGTTTTCTTGATGTCTCTAGATAAAAAAGGAGAAATTAAAAAATGAAACAAAAAAATTGGAATAACAAATTGTATATTAAGTATTATATGAATCATTGAAGCCTTTATTTTTATTAATCCTTTGCTGTTACATTCTTAATGACTGTGCAAAAAAATTGAGATCCCATGTTGTGTTTTGAAGTTATACCTTGTAGTCATATGTCGGTGTTGCAGCTCTTAGCTTTTAAAAGAGCAGCCCCAACAATGTCAGTGGCCTCTAGCTCTACCCAGGATGGCGAACAATTCTCAAGCACCAATCCTATAAGTTTGTTTATTGTTTTTTTTTGGTGCTGCAAATTAAATTGACACTTTGTCAAGTGCATCAAACAAACCGAGAATATGCTTCATTTGAATTAACCATTGTTATGATATATGTTCTAACTAATTTATATTTTAACTATTTGTCTTTGATTTTCCTTTCAATTTTTTGGCTATTTGGGAGTGACCTATGTGTTAGAGGGGAAAATGTTACAGTTTTCAAATGTGTCAATATTGTTGTTTGCTTCTAGAGTTGAATCACAGTCATAAATATCTCATTGTTGTCGCTATGTTGAGTTTAACTGCCTTGTATGATACAAATATGAATCCATCCTTAACAACACATGCAATATGATCTATTGATGCTATAGATGTTGTCCCATCTTGAGTTCTCCAGCTAATGTCTTTCCAAAAAATAGGAGGCAATCAAAGCCCGGTTGACCGGTACAAATTCATCCTCTCTGATGGAACCCACATGCAAATAGGAACTTTGCTTGCAAAATACAATGACCTTTTGTTTATAGGGGCATTGAAAATAGGTTCCATCTTGTGCTTGACAAACTATCTATGTAGAAAGTTGCGGGAATCAAGGTTAGATATTGTTCTTCCCTACTTGTACTTGTAGCTTTTTGCTTTCTTGTTTGTCTGAACTACCTTTTAAAGTATTTGATGTTCATTTCATTCTAGGGTGATTGTCATACTATCCTTAGATGTCAAAATGTCAGATTTCTAGCTAATTGGAAAACCTAGATATTTTTTTTGAGATCAAGAAGAAAAAATAGTTAGCTGTGACTCGCCCTACCCATCCAAATGAGCCTCCACATTTGGGATTAATACATCCCTAAGACAACATGATGCTCATCCCAATATCAGCCTTGTTAAAGGGTTGAATGTTTACCAAACCAAATGGACAATAAAAGGTCGGGTAACAACAAAAAGGGATATGCACCATTAGAACAGATAGAGGCCTGAGGGCCAATTATTCAACTTTGACATTATTGACAATGAGGGAACAAAAATATGAATTACTTGCTTTAATGACATAGCAGAATTGCATTATGATAGGGTTGAGGTGGGTCATACTTATTATGTGTCAAAGGGCTCGGTGAGACAGGAAGACAAGAAATTTAATAAGGTAAAGAGCTAGATGGAAATCATTTTGGATCAAAAATCAATGTTAAAATGTTGTGATGATGAGGCCTTTGTGTTAGAGAATGTATTTAAATTTATCCCAATAAATGAAATTGCAAATTGCACAAATAACAGTTTGATTGATATTATTGGCGTTGTGGTGCATGCAAGAATGGTATCAACTATACAAAGGAAGGATTAGTCCCAAACAATTCGAAGGACTATTAAACTTAATGATTTTTCATCCTTTTCAATTGATTTTAATTTGTGGGGCTCAAATTGGGAAGAAAAGGGTGATGAGTTGGAAAGGTTGTACACCCCTAGTTCAACTCTCATCCTTGCTATTAAAGTTCCTGTGTTGGGTACTTCAATGGGCCAGTTCTAAACACAGCCGCAGGGACTCTTCTATATATAAATCCTGACATACCAGAAGCACAACTCTTCATCCAATGATAAAATATTGATCCACCTATTGTTGAGCCCCCTTGGATAGTTCCTCGAAAGGTTTCTTTGGAAAATGGGAGAGTCACTATTATATATATCTTGGATCACTACCTTGGCTTGCCAAAAAATTTGCAAGCTACTGTAAAGGAAATAGTAAAATATATAAAAACTGATGCATTTTGTTATGCTACATGTCTGTTGTAGGCCAATGGTAGAAAATTCAAGAAAAAGTGTGAACAATTTGAGAAAAATACATGGTTCTACCCTAAACGCCAAACAACAATAGTTGACCATGACTTTTGATATTTATTGTAGCTAAAGATGGAAGACCACACAGGAAAGATTTGGGCTACTACTTTTGATGAGGTTGTAACAAGCTTATTGTAGATGTCAACAAAACATCCTTACATGTTGCAATATGAGTCTTCCACTGTAATGACTGCTGAGTCTATTATCAATGTTGTCACCTACACCTCATTTTTTTTCACTGTTCTTATTAAAACTCAGACCTATAATTTAGAAACAAGGCTTAAAACAACAATAGTCAAAGTTACAAGGATTAACTTTGAAGCTAAGTGCAAGTTGTTACTGTCAGATTTGTCTGCTATTTCCCCTACCATGCAAGAGTCTCTAGAGATAGTTGTCGTACTGCCTTGAATGCCAAAATAACCATGCCTAATTGTGACTTTGGATATTTCTTATAGTTCTTGTTGATTGGAAATTTATTTCCTTTTCTTCCTTTGCAGTGCTTGTCACATTAGAAGACCTTTCCTTTCTATTGCTATTGATTGTTGTTCATTTAACTGGTTATATATTAAGACAATGGAGTATAACTTACAATGTTTCAGAAAAAAAGATACACTTGTTTTCTTTTCTATTCTTTAAGTTTCTTATAATTTTGTTCTGTTTTAACTGTATATTTTTTATTTTATAAATTATGTTGTTTTTTTATATAGTTATGTTGTCCTATTTAAGAGATGTATCAGTATCTATAGAGCTATTCATATATATACTTTTAGACATGGTTGTATGCATGTATACATTTACGTATGCATATACATAAACATACATGCATGTAATTCAAATTTATTAGTGCATACAACTTTTTGATACAAATGTTTGAAGATATATGTGTCTGTAATGGATATCTATGTGCATATGCATGCAAAATTCAATATTTAGAGGTATTTGTGAGTTTTGTTAAATAGATTTTTTTTATGATCTTGTTTTCAATGTTCTAAGCACATACAATATCTTGATAGAGTTCTGTGTAGATATATGTGTCTATGATGTATTTGCATATGTGAGTGTGTATTTTTACGTATGCATCAAATGCGTCTCAAATTTTCTCCCTACTGCTTTGAGATGTCTAATGATAATCTCATGTTGGATATGGATATCATATGGTTCTTGGCTATAATGTTTGTTGCATATGTTGTGCTCAATCTACAATCCAACACTGAACAATGCCTTATTGAAAATACCATAAATTTCTCAATTACTTTGGTAAGTTTTAAATGCAAGGTATTATTGCAACCATTGCGAATATATGTAGCATATACATGAAACAATGTTGCCATGGAAAGCTGTGCCAAGTGATATTTTTTTCCTCTGCATAGGCAACATACACATATATGTGCATTTAAACTTATCTATATTTCTTTCATATGTATTGACAACTTTGGGTGTGCATATGTATGCATGTTATTTGTAGAAACAATCGTCTCTATGGTGGCTCACAATTTTCATAGCAACTAAAGCTATACAACATCAATAAAAAATTCGCTATGGAAAGTAACATAAACTGTTCAATTGCTCCAGAGGTAACTTTAGAACTCTAAATATTATCATGGCCATTGCCAGTCTATGGAATGCATATATGAAACAATGTTGTTATTGGTATGTTTTTATTGTTTTGCAACTATCACCCCTATATGGAAAAGATAAATGAACTAATCTTTATTGCTTTGCAACGATTGCCTCTATATGTAAAATTTTACCCGTTAGGCTATATGAGTGAACTTTGGATGGAATTTTTGTCAGCCTTACTGGTTTTAAAGCTGCTCGACAACAATCAACAATGCATATATATTTGCATCTGCCTCCACATTCATATATATTGGTGTACATTTTGTTTTCCACCCCATCTTTATCAATTTCATGCGGCCAATGCATAGATAGGAATCTGTTGCTTCGAAATATATTGCCATAAAAAAATATTTACTTCTTCTGTTGCGTATCATTTTCATTTTTATGTGTGCAGATATGTATGTATTTCAAATTAGCTCTAAGCAACATATACTTCTCCCTTTGTTTATTGGTTGTAATAACACCTACTGTTTAAAACCTCAGGAAACGTAGAAAATACCTACGAAATTTTTGATAAGGCATTGTTCTCTCTTGTTCTATTGCCATATGTTAGTGTGATTTTTTGTGTTTTGTGGGTTTTTCCATTTGGGTCATTGTTGCAACCAATGGTTTTTTATTTATGGCCTCAATTCTGTGGTGATGGGTTGCAACGCAGTAGTGGTGATGGTTGTAAGTAACACCTTCCTATAAAATCCTCTGAAAACATAGCGAATGTCTGTGCAATCTTTGATAGTGCATTGTTGGGTGTCATTTTCTAGGTTTCCCTTGTTCTCCAAGAAAGTTGTTAGTGAGGAGGTCAAGCTTCTATGAAGGTGCAAGTGTGATCATCAGTTGTGGAATTTTTGTGAAGGTGGTTGGAGGTTATTTTTATTTTTTTGCATGGGGTGATGGTTGCAAAATCATTATAAAAGTGTGTTGTCCATAGATGAAACAATATAGCTTAAGCTAAATAATTACAATCATCACCACAGAACAAAATGCATAGATAAAACAATATTGGTATCAGTAGTCACACAGATGGGAAAATTGACAAAGATAATTTCATTCCCATATTTTCTACTTTGCAACCAATATTCACCATTGTGTATAGATATGTATGTATGTAAGCTTAGATGGAGAGAACATTCATATATATTGCTTCCTATGTTTATTCTTTTCATAGGGTAGTTTTTTTTTTTTTTATCTCTATACTTAAACTTCTACACATAAATTTATTGCTACTTCCTATCATGTAGCCTTATATCTATTCATTTAGAGTTTCCATCACATCTAACAAAATAATGGGTACCTATGTTTCAATTGATAGTTGCAGTTTTGTTGTTTGAGACCCACATCATTCATTTATTGAAATTTGTTTTCTCAACTGAAACATGTGGTACCTATTCTTCTGTGAAGTAATTGGCTTAGGCTTAGTATTTTCAAGTTATTTTTTCCAAAAAAAAGGGGGGGGGAATAATCCACATGTGTCAAATCACATTTTCCCACATATGTTTAAAACCTCGGGAAGAATAACGAATGTGTGAAATTTCTAATAGGTACAAGTTCAATCAAGCATTGTTCAACTTATGTGAAAATGGTTGGAGGTTATTTTGTGTCTTTTACATGGGGTTATTGTTTCTAAAGAAAAATAAAAGTGTCATCTATGATAATTTTCCCTAGCTATTTTGCACAGAAGCTAGCGACGAGATATATGTTTGAAGGAAGTGACAAGAGGAGTATATCGAAAAAACCCTTTGCAATATTGTTACATTTGGGGTTTGAGAAGGAATTCACTATGTTTTCCAAGGATTTAAAAGGAATCTATTACTTACAACCATGAAAACTACACATAAAGCATACAACAATTAACGCTAAGATACAAGTTCGAACAAGCGTTGTTTAGCTTCTGTGAAGCTGGTTGGATGTTACTTTGTGTTCTTTGCATGGGGCGATGGTTGCAAAAGCTCTAAAAAAGTTTTAGTTATGATAATTCTTTTCCCATTTCTTGTAAGCATGAATCTTGTATATAACAATTTGAACCATACATTTTTGGCACTAATGCACTTCTCTAGCTCTTCTAGGGTTTTTTACCTAAAAGGAGAGAGGTATGACCAAAAATGCTAAAGGGTTCATTAAAAGTATGAAATGTATGATGTTTAAATGACTAAATAGGATGATATAAGTGCAAATAATTGATAATATTGATTAAATATGTAAAACCTAAGAAATATGACTTGTTTGAAAACACATTATGTAATGCAACAATGAACTAGAAATGAATGCAAAATTGCAACAAAAATGAATCAAACTGAAAGTGTGCACTTGAAAGCTTGAAGGAGATTGGAAATTGATTTTGAAATGTTGCTAATGCTATTTTTCAGGCCTGGAGGGACTCATTTGCCATTCTGGGAAAATTAGTCCCTGTTTTGCAAAACTGAGCCGAAACCCGTTTCTGACAAAAGGGTATCTAAAAATGCAGAAAACCCAAAATTGACCATAGAATGGGACTCATTCATCACCCATGGAAAATGAGTCCACATTTGAATTTCTATATTTTCAAAAGTGGATTCCAAAACTTTTGATCTGCACTTTGACTTCCTACAAGTGTCCACTTTCAAAACTCTAATTTACGGGTTTGAAAATGAGTTTTTGTTGATATTTTGACTTGTTGAATGAGGAGAAGACTTTAGCAACCTTGCAACTTGATCTTCAATGATTTCCAAGCTTCTGAGAGTCCTAAATCTGCAAACAAACTATGAACCAATGAAGTTAACCCTTTCTAAGTGATGCAAAGCAACATGCAACAACAAGGAAAACAACACTAACACCTTGAGATAAGCCTAGTTGAATTCAAAACAAAGAAAGATAACAAAAAAAAGATATTTACATTGTCTTGAATTGGTATTTTGGTTGGCCCTTGATGGTTTATTTTTTGTGCTCCTTTCGATGGAAAGATAGATGGAAGTGGATGCAAAATGATGTATGAAAGATGAGGATTCAAATGAAGGATGTGAGTAGTTGAGAAAATGAACAAGATAGATGCAATGAGAGCTTAATGTATGCAAAAATGTTGGTTGATAGTAGAGGTTGAATGGGCTTGGGATGAGAGATAGATGAATGAGAATGCATAATGAATTAGAATTAAGGAAAAGTCCTTCATTTTATGGAGAGAAACCATAGGGAAATAGACGGTTGATATCTTTCTACCATGGGAAAGATGAAGGGTTGAGATCTTTCCACCATGGACAAGATGGATAAGGACACATGAGATGGAAGATGACATGTGATGGGAAGGTACTTGTAAGTACCTTGGAGTAAGGATGATGTGACCTCTCCATGATCACATGGGGAAGAGGATAATCTTGGGTGAATAAAAGTGAATTTAAAATTTGAATGATTGGGAGATCTTGAGAATAAGACAAGGTTCCCAAAAAGAGAGGTGAGCAGTACCTTGGATAAGACAAGGTCCTTAAAAGGTTAAGTACTTACCCACATGTGAGTAATGTGACAAGTCAAAGGTTCTAGAAGACTTTGACACATGTGAGTGATGTGACAAGTCAAGGGTTCGAGAACTTACATGGGAATAAGGAGAGTCTTGGAAGGATAAATCTGAATTAAAAATTCACATGGGGAAGAGAGGAGTCTTGGATGAATAAAAAGGAATTAAAAATTCCTTTAGGGATGGGGAGTGTTGACCAAGGTACTGATTAGGCTTAATTAATCAGTAATTAGAAGATAATTAGTGGTTAAGGAAGATTAGAAGCCAACTTGCAAATGTTGGAGGATGTGACACATCCTAATCAAGGATTAGGCATGTGCACATCTCTAATGATGAGATTAGGAGGTTGATTAGGATTAAGGAATATGATGTGACATGTGAGGAATTAAATAAATGTCATAGTGATATAATTCATTTGATGAAAAGGAGAGTAAAAGGGGTAATGTATTTAATTATTAACTGAATACCTTAGGGATTTTAGAAGGATTAAGGGTATTAAAATTAGATAATAGAAATATTACCTAATTAATGTGAATAAGAGGATGTTTAGATGAAAAGGGACAAATTTGGACAAATGTGAGTGTCCAAATTTAGGTTTCTACCTTTTGCCCCTCTTTGAGATGGTGTTACGAAGTAACATCATTTCAAAGAATATTAAAAAATAGAACCTAGGAGAAGATGGTTAGATTGGGAAAGATTCCTAAGTCATTCAAATGAGTGACTAGGAAGAAATATGATGGGGGTGAAGATGAAGACTAGAGATTGAGGATTCCCCTCGAGAGGACATGCGGGTTGAAGAGAACATGGGTGTGCTATCAAAATGGATGAGATGATGAAAGGAGAGATGGGGATGATGATTCAAAGTGAGGGATAAGAGAGGATGATAAGTGATAGGATAGGGATGAAGCACATATGGATGTAAGGACTAATGTGATGTTGCCCCAGTCAAATTAGAAGCCAAAATGGGTTGATGATGGATGGAGTGTTGTCGATGAGGGAATGATATATCCCGAAAAAGCATGAGGATAGGGAAGGATACGTCCCAATGATGATGATGAAAGTGTTGTTGATGAGGGAAGGATACATCCAAAAACAACACGAAAAGATAGGGAAGGATACATCCCAAAAATATGGTTGTTGATGAGGGAAGGATACATCCCGAAACAACACCAAAGGATAGGGAAGGATACATCCTGATGATGATGATGATGGTGATGATTGGATCAAGGCTTGTAGAAAGGATGGGAACAAGACCAAGGATGTGATTAGATTATTTGTGCAAGATTGAATGGAGGAGGATTGGATTGGGATGTGAGATGGATGAAAGGAACAAAAATGATGGGGGACAAGATTCCTAGAATAACCAATCTATATTATTCTAAAAAGATTGAAGAGATGATGATAAGAGATTGGATGGATAGGGGGGAGAGATTGATGAAGGATGAATGGATGGGGGAGGTTTGATAGATGAGAGGATGGAATGGGAGATGAAATGAAATCCTAATGCAATTTGTCATTTTCAGAGCACTGATTTTTGCTATAGAATAAGACACAAGATGCCAAGGTATGAAGAACCAAGGCCTATTCGTGTCTAATGCATAAAAAAACCACAATAGACAAGAAGGCTATCCCAACACCCCAAAGTAACGAAGACCTTGGTCGAGCTAGGCATTAGGATAACCACAAGCATAAAAGGATGCTTTGGTATAACACAAGACTGTGGGAGTCTTGGTGGGGACTACGTGGGACAACTAGGAAGACAACAATAAAGCAAAGAGATCAAGATATGCCCCTATGATTACTAGTCAAAGCACACCATGATATGATGGATCAAGGCGACCGTGAAAATTGATGATAAGGAGGTCAAATGATAAACAAAATCCAAAAGTATCAAAATATCACAGTCAATTTCAAACATCCTTTGCCATAGGATCAAGGGGATGGATGGGATTGATGAGGTCTATTAGGTAGGATACATCTTGTTGAGACCAAAGATGGATACTAAACTAAAAGATTGATATGACGTGGGATATTCAAAACTAATTGGATCTAATGATACTAGTGGATCTTGTTTGCTAAGAACTAGTGAGATAAGGGTGTAGCTTGATGACATGACACAAGAGAGACAAGACACAATATTGACACACCCTAAAGACCTAGGGGCTTGGGGGCTAATCAAAGATTAGCCTTGCCTACGTGAAAGCGCAGAGCCTCATAGTTTGATAAAAGGCTGACAATGGTAGATCAAAGACAGGAAGAGGATGATGGAGACCTCGATGGATGACAAAGACTAGATGGACAAAATCCCTGGGGGTGGATCAAATGATTGACCTCACTTATATGAAAGCACAAGGGAAACATAGTTTCACAAAAGGCCAAAGACAAATGATGGATAAAGGATGATGAGATAACCCCAGATAAGGGGATAAAATGATGGGACCGATACGATGAGACAAGATAGACCTAGTTGGATAGGATAGGATGATGGTGATCAAATGAAGCTCAAGAATGGGGTAGTTATCTGACTCAGAAAAATATGAAAGAGGATGATGATTTGATGAAGAGATGCGTGATGAAAAGGGATAGGAGATTGGAAAGATGTGGAAAAGAAGCAGGAGCGATGACGATGAGATAGATGGCATTGGATTGCATGGGTAGAATATTGTAGCTAGATACCAATGAAAAGGAATTAGGAGATGGAATGAGGATAGAAATAAATTGATAGGGAGATAAAGAGGGGGGATGTAAGGGATTGTTTGGATAGATAGGAAGATAAGGATGAGGAGATGGAAGGGATTCTATGATGGATGGATAGGAAGAGAAGGATGGAGAGATGGAAAAGGATGATAAACTTGATGAATGATGTCTCCAAGGACTATGTCACAAACAAGGAGATGCCCCACTCTAGATATGTCATGTATGATGAGGAAAGAGGGATGGAAGATGGAAAGCTGGGAAAATAAGGGAGTGATATGGATATGGATAGGATGCATGGATAAGGAAGGGAGATTAATGGTAGTATCATTTGATTAATGGCAGATCAAAGAGGGGAAGAGGATGATGGAGACCTCGATGGATGACAAAGACTAGATGGACAAAATCCCTGGGGGTGGATCAAATGATTGTCCTCACCTATGTGAAAGCACAAGGGAAACATAGTTCAACAAAAGGCCAAAGACAAATGATGGATAAAGGATGATGAGATAACCCTAGATAAGGGGATAAATTGATGGGACCGATACGATGAGACAAGATAGACCTAGTTGGATAGGATAGGATGATGGTGATCAAATGAAGCTCAAGAATGGGGTAGCTATCTGACTCAGTAAAATATGAATGGGGATGATGATATGATGAAGAGATGAGTGATGAAAAGGGATAGGAGATTGGAAAGATGTGGAAAAGAAGCAGGAGTGATGACGATGAGATAGATGGCATTGGATTGCATGGGGAGAATATTGTAGCTAGATACCAATGAAAAGGAATTAGGAGATGGGATGAGGATAGAGATAAATGGATAGGGAGATAAAGAGGGGGGATGGAAGGGATTGTTTTGATAGATGGGCATGTGCAGGATCATGGTATGCCAAACAGGCCCTTAAGTGGCAAAAAATTCAGAAAAATCAGTGTTAGGCAACTTGACGTAAATATTTGAATAAGTTATCTATATTATTTCAAAAATATGTAAGAATAAAATTTGTAGAAAATTGAATGTAGTTCCTAAAATACTAGGTTTATTTAAAATAAATAAAATATATTTGGTGAAAATTTGAAATTTCAATCAAGAGTACTTAAAATTTGGGGAAAAATAAGTAGGTCTGCAATGGACCACCCTAACCATAATAAAATGATAATATTTTTTTGTAGATTTATATATAAAGTAGGGGACTCTATTATGGGATGTGATGCATATTTTTTTGTAATTTTTCAAAGTAAATAATTAATTATGAATTTTTTATTACAACTTTAGAAAATATAAAAACTCGTCTGCTACCTTAAACTTTGGTCAAAATTCATGAAATTTAATTTTTTCTTTTTTTAATCCTATAGTATGTAAAGCATAGAATGTGATGCATGTTTTGGATTCAAAAAATATGATACCTTTGAAAGTTATAGATGTTTTTCAATCACCTATCATTCAGGACTTTAGTGTAATTCTAATAGAAAATGAATAATAATTATTTATTAAATTCAAATTAAATCATAATTTATATTTTTGGAAAGTTGAGAATCTCCTCTAAAAACCCTTTTCGTTTCATTAATTTTGGGTGAAAAAAAAGTCGTCAGCCACATACCCTACAAATATTGCCACTTTTTGGCATACCATGATCCTGCACATACCCAGATAGGAAGATAAGGATGAGGATATGGAAGGGATTATATGATGGATGTATAGGAAGAGAAGGATGGAGAGATGGAAAAGGATGATAAAATTGATGAATGATGTCTCCAAGGACTATGTCACAAACAAGGAGATGCCCCACTCTAGATATGTCATGTATGATGAGGAAAGAGGGATGGAAGATGGAAAGCTGGAAAAATAAGGGAGTGATATGGATATGGATAGGATGCATGGATAAGGAAGGGAGATTAATGGTAGTATCATTTGATTAATGGCAGATCAAAGAGGGGAAGAGGATGATGGAGACCTCGATGGATGACAAAGACTAGATGGACAAAATCCCTGGGGGCGGATCAAATGATTGTCCTCACCTATGTGAAAGCACAAGGGAAACATAGTTCGACAAAAGGCCAAAGACAAATGATGGATAAAGGATGATGAGATAACCCTAGATAAGGGGATAAAATGATGGGACCGATACGATGAGACAAGATAGACCTAGTTGGATAGGATAGGATGATGGTGATCAAATGAAGCTCAAGAATGGGGTAGTTATCTAACTCAGCAAAATATGAACAGGGATGATGATATGATGAAGAGATGAGTGATGAAAAGGGATAGGAGATTGGAAAGATATGGAAAAGAAGCAGGAGTGATGACGATGAGATAGATGGCATTGGATTGCATGGGGAGAATATTGTAGCTAGATACCATTGAAAAGGAATTAGGAGATGGGATGAGGATAGAGATAAATGGATAGGGAGATAAAGAGGGGGGATGGAAGGGATTGTTTGGATAGATAGGAAGATAAGGATGAGGAGATGGAAGGGATTCTATGATGGATGGATAGGAAGAGAAGGATGGAGGGATGGAAAAGGATGATAAAACTAATGAATGATGTCTCCAAGGACTATGTCACAAACAAGGAGATGCCCCACTCTAGATATGTCATGTATGATGAGGCAAGAGGGATGGAAGATGGAAAGCTGGGAAAATAAGGGAGTGATATGGATATGGATAGGATGCATGGATAAGGAAGGGAGATTAATGGTACTATGATGTGTGGACAAGGAAGGTAGATGGATGAGGTGGATGAATTCCAAGAGGTGTCCAAAGCATGTATGTATGATTTCCCCTATCTATATCAAGACCACAAGGAGGATGGGGGGTTGGGATAAATGGGACGTGATAGGTAGGATGTGTACGATAGGTGGGATGGAAGAGGTGGGGGAAGGGAATGCAATTTACCCCAAGTGCAGAAGTAAGTTAGATGGGGGATTCACTCATGATGCCTATTTTCTAGGTTTTCATCATGGTACTTATCCAAGGCACTTGTTTGCCGGGTTTTCACCATTGGACGAATTATCCTTCTTTACTTTTTTCTCTTTTATTGTTTTATTTTATTTTTTTGAACTTTTTTGGATAGCATGTGGATGGAGATGGATTAGGATAGGGATGTGGATGAGTGGATTCAAAAGACATGCGATAAGGAGATGGATGAAGGACTCAAGCATCAAGTTCCATACAAGGTATTAAGATCCCATATGTGAAGTGACTATTAGATGTTGGTACAACCTTATTAGGATAAATGGATTATGAAAGAGGACAAGTTAGAGGGATTTGATGGGGACGATACGTGGGATAATGGATGGGATGTTGGAAAGCATATGGATAGAATAATGGGTTAGGTGTGTGATGGGATGATGAGTTCAAGACCAAAATTGGCACATATGGTGATGGATGTAAAATGATAGGAGTGTTAATGGATAGAAAATGTGGGGATAGAGGAGGAGATAGGATAGTGAATTTTGGAACATAAGGACCCAAAACAGATTTAGGTGATGGAAGGGCTATATGAGTAGCTTTTGGATTAGCAACCTTGGATGTTGTTACAAATTTTTCATTTGAAGGCATTGCATCTTTTTTCTTGGGGATCCACATAGTTTTTATTTTTTCTTTGGTGGGCCTTTGTGGCCTATGGATTTGATTTTTCTTTTCTTCAACATGTATTTTTAAGGGGACATGCAAAGAATTAGATTCATGTGGATGTTTAGATTTATGCGATTTTGTTGTGGTATCCAAAGTGTTGTTAATAGAAATGGGATGAGTGCTACGAGATAGATGAGATGGAGAAGACATGAATGGAATGAAAGAGGTAGGATTTTGAGGATGATATGTGGATGGAGTACGTGTAGGTATGTGCCTTTATTGATCTTGATTAGGGAACATGAGAGTGGGATGTTGATGATGGGTGACATGGAGGGGTGATGGATGGATGAAAGGATGAATAGGATGAGATGGAGGAGGTTATTTTGGGATATAAGGGCCCAAAATAGATGTAGTACCCAAAGGATGCGTGATAGTGAGTGGAGGGACATAATGAACCAAAATGGGTGGAGTGGATGAAGAATGGGAGATGGTGGATGGAGGGATGTCATGACCCAAAATGGATGGATCAGATGGAGGAATATGGATGGTTGTTTTGAGGCGATATGATGGAGGAGGGATGGTAGCAAATGATCTGGTGGAGTGATGGGGAGAGCCTATATTTCTTTTGGAAGAGGCTCGTTGAGGACATCTAGAGGTTGTACCAACATTTTTAGATTGTAAGTATTGAGAAATATGTCCAAGAACTTGCATACAAATTTTTTCTTTGATCTGGATGGGCTCTAAAATACCTTGCTCATGAAGGCCTAAACCTTTTCCTTGATAGTTCATGTTCTCGAGCATTCGATCCATGATAGAATTTTTGTTATTCTAGAAGAATGATGCGAGTTCATTATTAGGTGAAGGATGATGGGTGGTATATATTCTTTGTTTTTATTTTGCAAGGAAACCACCATGGAAGAATGTGAGAGTACCAAGGGGATATAAAAGCGGTGAGGGAATTGTAGGTTTAGGCGACAATGGAGGATCATGAGATGGAGATGATGGGATAGTAGCATCTTGATGGGTGGTATTAGGAGAGGGATTAGGTGATATGATAAGATTTGGATTTGTGGCAGTAGGTGATAAGGGATCATGTGATGGAGTGATGAAATTTTGAGTGTCAAGGGGATCATGGATTGGAATGGATGGGGGATTGTGACCTTCAGATGGACTAGATGGGATGACAAGATCTTGATGTGGAGAAGGGGATATGTTGGTATGCTTTGGATCAAGCTCTTGGCATGAATCATTTTGTGTGGGAGACATGATAATGGAGTGTTGGAGGGACTCTTCAAGTGGGGGAGATGGGAGGATTGAAGATTCATGAATTTCATGGGAATGGATTTCAGTGATAGTAGGAGTGGGAGGAGTGGATTGGATTTGAATGTCGCCAATGGGTTCAGTGGATTCCAAAGTAGGAGATGGGGGTTCAATGGATTCGGTGATGGTTTCAATGGTGTCAATGGTTTGAGTGGTGCTAGGGGTGGTAGCATCAATGATAGGTATGGGATAGAGAAGGGTGTCATCATTAGTGACTGTGGATGATGGATTGGGATAGCATGGTTCCACGACTTCGAGTGGTGGAGTTGAGGATGTCTTCTTTGTCATAAGTCCTTGGAGAACTTCTGGAGTGAGAGATTTGCATACTCTACGCTTGGCTTGGGTGATGGGCATAAATGAAGGATTAGGGATTAGTGAAGGATTGGGATCATGGATTGGTGGACTAGGATTAGATGGGGGAATGGGTTTGGATGAAGGAATGGGATTGGATGGAGGATTGGGAGTAGATGGAGGATTAGGATTAGATGAAGGTTTAAGGTAGGGATATTGGAATGGGGAATTAGGATAGGAGGACATTGATAGTGGATTAGGAAAAGAGAAGACAACTGGTGGATTAGGACAAGGGGATGTAGGTGGTGGATTGGATTAAGGGTATTGGGATGGTGGATTAGGATGGATTGATGGGGGCATGGGATTAGGATGGGAAGACTGGGAAGGAAGATTAGGATAGGGGGACATGGATGGGAAATTATAATAGGAGTATTGGGATGGTAGAGTAGGATAAGAGGATGGTGCAGATGAAGGATATGACAAATATGTGGATGGGGAAGATACTGGATATCCCTTGTCAAAGGTAGCACAAGGAGCATTATTAGGCATGGATGAAGACATAATAGGATAGCTTGAAGGGATGATTGGATTGTGGAAAGCAGGTGGAGAAAGCTTACTAGTGATTATAGCATCAAGGGGATCTATGTCGTATACTTCTTGATCAACAAGAATCTCATTATCACCATCATCATAATTAGGGTTTCCCTTGATTACTATTGATTGAGGATAAGGATTCATGATGATGAAAGGATAAATAATATGGATCAAATATTTTGGATGGAAATGGACTAAAGATCAAATCAGGATTTAGGTCAAGCTCAGATTGGGATTGGATTAAAGCTCAGATTAGGATGATTGCATGATGCAATGGGATTAATTCTAATGATCAGATTTCATTACCAAAGGATGATCTCGACACCGAATCTACTTTGAGATGGAAGTAGATTGATTGGGTTGAAGGTGATTGGATAGGGATGTGATTGGATTAGATTGGATAAGATTGATTGATGAGATGATTGACAAGATCGAATAATGGATCGGATATGATAATGAAAGGGGTTCTAAACCAAGTTCAGAGATTACCCTAGGTGACATAGGATACTAATTGATTAGATTAAAGGATAAAAGGATGATTGCGGCACTGAATCCACCTTGAGATTGAAAGTGGATTGATTAGATTGACGATGATGATTGACTAACTTAGGATAGATGACAATCCTAAGAAGATTTGGATGATGGCGATCAGATTCAAACACCTAGGTCAATTTGGATAATTACTTCAAACGAAGTTTAGGGGATTCAGATAGATGAATGATTGGATTGGAGAAATAAATGATTGGATTGGGGAAATAGATGATTGGATTGGGGGAACAAATGACAAGAATGGATGAATGAATACTTGAAACGAGTAAACGACTATTCATAATGGATGAATGATTTTCAGAATGAGGAGGTGAGAAGTCAGAAAGGATGCAAGATTACTCATAACGAGTGAATGAATGATCGAGAGGGGTGAATGACTACTCAGAATGGGTAAGCGACTGCTAATATTAGATGAATGACTCTCAAAACAAGGAGACAAAAGCTCAAAATGAATGAACGATTACTGAAAATGAGTAATGATTGATTGAAGCAGATGAATGACTCGAGGAGATGGAGCCTCATAATGGATGGAAAAGTTCTTGGAATGAATGAATGAGAGCTTGAAATGAGAGAATGAGTGATCAGAATAGATGAATAATTCTCAGAATGAGGAGATGAAGATTCGAAATGGATGAATGAATGCTTGAATTGAGTAAACAAGCACTCAGAAGGAGTGAATGACTACTCAGAACAAGAGAAGGAGGTTCAGAATGGATGAACATTTACTCAGAATGAGTGAATGGATGATTGAAATGGGTGAATGAATGCTTAGAATGAGAGGTTCAAAATAAATGAATGAAAGCTCGAAACATGTAAATGATTGATTGAAATGGATGAACAGCTGCCTGGATAGGGAGATTGACTCTCAGAATGGATGAAAGGATGCTCAGAATGAGTGAAAAAATGATCATAATGAAAGAAAGATTGATTAGATGGAGAGAAAAAATGTTCGAAATGGATGAATGACTCTCAGAATGAGAAAATGAAAGTTCAGAATAGTTGAATGATTGGTCAGAATAAGTAAATGAACACTCAAAATGGGAGACTGAATCTCAAAATGGAAGAAATTATTCTCATAACGGGAAGATGGGTGCTCGAAGCAAGGCAAAGAATGCTCAAAATGTGAAGAAGGGTGCTCGAAACAATCAAATGAAGGGTAAAATCAGCTATTTGGAGGTAAGGTTCACCCAAGTTAGGGTAGGTACACCCCTTTAGAGGGTAGGTACACCCTTTTAGAGGGAAGGTACACCCAAAGACTAGGCAGGTTCACCCAAGAATATTTATTGAAAGATAGGTGGCGAATAGATGTTCAAAATAGGTGGATGGGTGCTCGGATCAAGGAGACGATTGTTCCGATCAAGGGGATGAATACTTAGAATAAGGAGATGAATTTTGGGTATGGGGAATGGATGCTCGGAATGAGGAGACAAAAAATTGAAATGAGGAGGTGGATGATCAAACTGAGGAGACAGACCTTTGGAACGGGCGAACGAGTGCTCAAAACGGGGGAACGAAGGCCCGAAATGATAGGATGAAGACCTAGATTGAGGGGGTTAATGCTCAAAGTAGAGAATGGATGTTTAGAACAAGGGAAAAAATGCTTGGAATGAGCAAACAAGTGCTCAAAATGGGTAAATGGTTGCTCAGAATGAGCAAACGAGTGCTCAAAACAGGCAAACAGGTGCTCAGAATGGCTGAACGGAAGGTGAAAAAGGTTGTTTGGAGGTTACGACCCTCTGGGAGGGAATGTATGCCCCTTTGGGAGGGTAGGTTCACCCCTTTAGGAGTGCAGGTACACCCCTCTGGGAGGGCAGGTACGCCCCTCTATGTCAAGGGAAGGTTCACCCCTTTGGGAGGGCAGGTACACCTATTTGGGAGGGTAGGTTCACCCCTCTAAGAGGGAATGTATTCCTGTTTGGTAAAAAGATTGATAACTCTGGCCAAAAACAAGTTGATGCAGAGGGAAGGTACGCCCCTTTAGAGGGTAAGTACTCCCCCATGTAGGGAATTTGGACTTGACTTAAGCAAAAATAGTTATGGCAAAGACAAAAAACATAGCAAACAACAAGAAATAAGGCTGACTTGAAAAAAATTCATTGGTTCTACACAAGAAGACAATTCAGACAGCACAATCCTACAATTAATGTTAAAGGTATGGTAAACACAGTCCTTAATCAAGGATAAACAAGGTGTCTAGGAAGTCCTTGATATACTCTCGGTACGTGAGGCACAAACCGTGAACACTAGCCTATCACAAGCATGAGTTGGGAACCCTAGCGAGATACTGAAGGGCTTGGAACAACTCTTCATGTCTATCTAGGTATCACCCTAGCTTCAACACTCTGCCCGACATGACGTGACTGGATTGGGCTATAGCTTTGGCTCTCCCCCGTTTGTATACACCACTGATACATGTGGTTGGGATCATCCCTTGGGGTGATGAAATCCCCAAGTAGGTCCCGCTAAAGAAGAAAACACTAATAGTTTTTGGCTACTCCCTAGGCTCACAAGAAGTGCAAGGGGAAAGCGTAGACTGGATAGTGTCTCCTTGGGTGACAAATAGACTGTTAAAGACACATAACATAATAAGTTCACTCTCCCATAATTAAACTATGTGCCTAAGTATCAAAGAAAGTGGCAAAGCAAACAACTAATTGAAAACCTCCACCCTACATCAAATGTGTTAGGAGTTTTTATCTTGATCTTCAATATGAGTTTTCTAACACAAAAAAATCACAAGACAGGTTAGGATCAGTATTAATTGAAAAAAATTGAAAATAGAAACTGAAAATGAAGTTTACCCCCTATTTTTACCTTGAAGCGGTCATTATCCAGGGCAAGTACACCCCTCTGGGAGGGAAGGTACACCCCTCTAGGATGGGAGGTACACTCCTTTGCAAGAAACAGTCAGAACAAAAGCTAAAAACTAAAAAATAGAAGGTTGTTTTACCTATGTCAAGAGTAGGTACGCCCCTCTAGGAGGGTAGGTATGCCCCTCTACACAAAATAGTTAGAACATAAGCTAAAAAGTGAAAAATAGAAAGCTATTTTAGTTGTGTCAAGGGCACGTACGCTCCTTTGGGAGGGAAAGTATGGCCTTCTATAGGAAATAGTTAGAACAAAAGCTAAAAACTAAAAAATATAAGGTTATTTTACCTGTGTCAAGAGCAGGTATGCCCCTCTAGGAGGGCATGTATGCCCCTCTACAAAAAATAGTTAAAAAAGAAGATAAAAAGTGAAAAATAGAGTTGTTTTAGCTATGTCAAGGGCATGCACACCCCTCTACGAGGGAAGGTACACTCCTCTGTAGAAAATAGTCAGAAACAAAAGCTAAAAAGTGAAAACTACAAAGTATTTTACCTGTGTCAAGGGCAGGTATGCCCCTCTCAGAGGGTAGGTATTCCCCTCTATAGAAAATAGTTAAAAAAAATCTAAAAGGTGAAAAATAGAAAGGTTTCAAGGGAAGGTATGCCCCTCTGGGAGGGAAGGTACGCCCCTCTATAGAAAATAGTTAATAAATAGTAAAAAAGGGTTTTAATGCCCACCAGGCATGCCAAAAATGTGAACCAATGAAGTTAACCTATTTTAAGTGACGCATAACAACATGCAACAACAAGGAAAACAACACTAACACCTTGAGATAAGCCTAGTTGAATTCAGAACAAAGAAAGATAACAAAAAGCATATATTTACTTTGTCTTGAATTGATCTTTTGGTTGGCTCTTGATGGTTGATTTTGTGTGATCCTTTCAATGGAAAGATGGATGAAAGTGGATGCAAAATGATGTATCCAAGATGAAGATTCAAATGAAGGATGTCAGTAGTTGAGAAAATGAACAAGATAGATGCAATGAGACCATAAGATATGCAACAATGGTGGTTGATAGTAGAGGTTGAATGAGCTTGAGATGATAGATAGATGAATGAGAATGCATAATGAATTAGAATGAAAGAAAAATCCTTAATTTTATGGAGAGAAACCCTAGGGAAATAGACAGTTGAGATCTTTCCACCATGGACAAGATGGATAAGGACATATGAAATGGAAGATGACATGTGATAGGAAGGTACTTGTAAATACCTTGGATTAAGGATGATGTGACCTCTCAATGATCACATGGGGAAGAGGAGAATCTTGGGTGAATAAAAGTGAATTTAAAATTCACATGATTGGGAGATCTTGAGGATAAGACAAGGTTCCCAAAAAGAGAGGTGAGAAGTACCTTAGATAAGACAAATTCCTTAAAAAGGTAAGTACTTATCCACATGTGAGTGATGTGACAAGTCAAAGGTTCTAGAACTTGCATGGGAATAAGGAGAGTCTTGGAAGGATAAATGTGAATTAAAAATTCACATGGGGAAGAGAGGAGTCTTGGATGAATAAAAAGGAATTAAAAATTCCTTGGGGGATGGGGAGTGTTGACCAAGGTATTGATTAGGCTTAACTGGTCAGTAATTAGAAGATAATTAGTGGTTAAGGAAGATTAGCCAACTTGCAAAAGTTGGAGGATGTGACACATCCTAATCAAGGATTAGGCATGTACACATCCCTAATGATGAGATTAGGAGGTTGATTAGGATTAAGGAAAATGATGACATGTGATGAATTAAATTAATGTCATATTTATTTAATTCATTTGATGAAAAGGAGAGTAAAGGGGGTAAGGTATTTAATTATTAACTGAATACCTTAGGGATTTTAGAAGGATTAAGGGTATTAATTAGATAATAGCAATATTACCTAATTAACGTGAATAAGAGGATGTTTAGATGAAAAGGGACAAATTTTGACAAATGTGAGTGTCCAAATTTAGGTGTCTACAAAAACAAGACAAAGGAGAGAAATGTTGAATGTTAGGGCATGGGGGTTTGCCTTGGTCAAACCCCTTTTAGGTAATTAAACCAAAATGACGAAAGAATAGAATGGAACATGCAATAACAGAGTTGATTACCTTGCCATGATAGTTGATCTCGTATTTCTGCAACAATGGACGAAGAATCAACCCTTGAATGTCTTTAGGAGCTTTCTTGACGTCTTGCAATGATAAAACCCTAAGTTTCTTGACTTGAGATAGAAGAATGATGGATGAATTAGTGATATGAGATAGAGATGTTAAAATGAATTACAATACTTATATTTATAGGAAATTCACCTATTTCACCTATTAATACCTCATCACAGGTTGACATGAATTAATATTAAACTCAAATTTCACTTTTTTTCCTTCTCATAGGTCAAAATTGAGCCAAATGGGACTAATTTTCCACACATGACCAATGGGTATCACCTGGATGGGACTTATTAGCCATGCATGGTGAATGGGTCCCATAGTGGTCAATTTGCTAGCTCAGATGCCAAGAGATAAGGAAATAAGGTCTAAAATGCAACCTTGTCAGGTATTTGATCAATTTAGGCCTTAGGATGCACAATATGGGACTTATTAATGATGATGTGAATGTCAAATAGGGCTTGTGACACAAAAATCAATGTGAAAGTGTGATTAAATACACTTTACAACACTAAAATGAGGTCCAGACAACCTAGGAAGGCACAAGAACCAATATGAGTGTGCAAGACACATTACAACACTAGTTTAATATTAAGTTTATTTTACAAGCCTTCTAGATTTATGTAATAATGTAATTAAATACATTTTATAATGTTGAATTAAGGGGGAATGGGTTCATTAAGTCTAGAAAAGTGTGAAAGTATCTTACAACACCTTACAACACCTTTACAAGACATCATTAAAAGAATGTTATACAATTTGCAAGGGTCCAAAGCCTAGTTTGGATGCATAAAATTCCTCACAACACCTAAATCAAGGCCTCATTAAGTCCAATTTATCATGAATTAATCCCATGTCAAGCAAAGGGTACCTTTTTCTATGGCACATTTAGGTGCAACTTTAGTGAGAGAATGAACTTGCTTCAAACTCACACTAAAGTATACATTCAAGAGAGATCTGAGTGTGCAGATGCAGATGAAAAAGAATGAAAAAGATGAAAGGAGGTGGCCAAGCCCCTAGGATCAAAGATCCTAAGTCAAACAATCAAGATACATAAGCATGCAATGGCAAGAACTAAAGGAAAGAAAAATGAGGTGGAAAAGATGTACTCACTCTGGGGCCATAGAACTTTAGGCTGTCTACAGGGTGAGAAGTCCACAACATACTCACTCTAGGGCCACAAAATTTTTGATTTTCCATGTGATGAGAAATTCCAAAGGGTGAGAAGCATACGCTAGTTGGTATGCACTCAAACACATAGGTGGCTATGGGGAAAGTCATGCCGCTAGATGGGCTTCCTGCTCAACCATATCAAAGTTATACCTCCTAATAACTTTAATAAGGAACCACAAAGAAAAGTGATTTTTGAGATCTATGAGGTAAGAAAAACTTCATATGCTTGACACTCATAGACATTGTTAATGAAAAATAGTGTAAGGATTGATCAAAGGGTTTTTTCTTTGTTTGTGCAATGTCTCATCTTAGGGAACATCATGCTCAATGTATCCAAGAGAGGATAAGTGCAAATGATCTCATATTTTTTCCAAGAGAGGACAAGTGCAAGGTCTCATCTTGGGCAACATTGTACCTAAGGTTTCCAAGAGAGGAAATCACAAGAAAAAGAAAATCACACAATGAAATGAGAGTGGTGATGTATGCCCCCACTTTAAAGAGGTTGTGAACACTAGTACTATGAGTAATTTCTTTAAAGTAGAAGAAGAGAAAATAAGACATGAGAGCTTACTCGAAAAGCCCTATTCCAATTTATATGTTTCCGATAAGCTACATCATGAAAAAGGGAAGTATGTCAAATGCGAGCAAACCTATGGCATGTCATCCACATCCCAAGCTTTCTCTTATGTATTCATGAAAGGTTAACGACTAGCCAAAGGAGATGACCATAAGTGACATATGAGGGTAAGGCTACATAACCGCTTTCCCCCACTTAGTACAGGACAAAGGTGAGCCGAAATGATTGATGAAATGCATGCTAGAGTGAAATTCAATATCAATTAGGGGGATTAGGTGCCCCCACAGAGGGAAGCATACCAAACTCCTAAAAATGTTGGATTTTATGACTCAAATCCTTACATTCATTAGTGAAGTGAACATGAACTCTATGATAGGCACAAAATGAAGTATTGTAAGAGCATTTCTTTTGAGTTCTAGGAGGTAGGTAAATCAAGTGATCTTGGAGGAGTCTCAACAAAATACCCTCTTGATAAATAGTAGAAGGTGGTCTTGTGGTTGGTGTCAAAGATACATCTTGCTTAGTAGTGGATGTCATACTTATGCAAGACTCTTTAGATTGCAAGAATTTATTTTCTCCATTATAGGAGGGTATAAAATATAATGAATTCAAATCATGAGCATTTTGCGAGATGACATTGATGAGATTAAGTGAAGGCATAGTTGTGTTTTGTATGTTTTGATAAAGGATGATGTTTAAGACCACTAGTTGTTAAGGATGATTTAGGAGTATGTTGTGTGATATTGTTGATGTTGGGTGAAGGTTTGGCGATCTCTATTGCAGGACAATAACCAAGACCATAAGTCATTTGTTGTGTGATAGGGTCAATAGGGTTACGGATACCTTGTTCATTAGCACCACATCCTTGTCCACTATAGCCAAGTTGTTTCATAAGCTCATAACCTTTTCCATAAATCTTTTTCATTGCTTTTCGATCGGGCGGTGGTTGGTCATAAGCACCATCAAAGGTGACTATGTATTTTTATTCTTTGTCTAAAGTGGTTGAGGCAGATGCTTTTGAAAGGTTTTCTGAATTTTGAGTGGACATTATTGTTGTGTCTTTGTTCTTATTGGAATTTTTGTAGATGATTTTGTACTCACCCATGAAGTCATGTTTGAAATCCAAGGAACCCTAATCATCTTCTAATAGCATTGTGATTTGGTCAATATGTTGTTAATTGTTTTATTGTGCGGGTTCCACTTGTGTACTTGGTGTTAATATGTTCAAGGGGTTCTCTTTGGTTTGCTCAAGTTGTAATACACTATAAGTGTCATCATCAGCATCAAGTGTGTAAACTTTGTTTTTGTGGATATATTTCATTTTATGATGAAGAGTGGAAGGCACACCATTCATTGCATGAATCCATGACCTTCCTAGAAGAAGGTTATGGGCATGTGCATGATCATCATGGAAAAAATAGGCCCTTAAGTGGGGATGCAAATTTAGAAAATTAGAGTTAGGCAACTTGACATAAAAATTTGAGTAAGTTATCTATATTCTTTCAAAAATATATGTAAGAATAGAATCTGTAGCAAATTGAATGTAGTTTCTAAATTACTAGGCTTATTTTAAAA
>VDFB02000008.1:355745367-355825823 GCA_007258455.2 Sequoia sempervirens | reverse complement strand
AACTATTGAAACAAGCCTAATATACCTTGTTCATGCTCAATCTAACATAAAATAATGCTGCCCAACTCATAAACTCAATTTCAGTTACCAAAAGCTCAATTTTGTTAAGGAAAACTCAACATTTCCTCATTTGGTTTGACGCCCTATCCAAGATCATCCTCCATTCAAGTTTATCATGGAATTTTATAATGTTTCCCTCTTAAAACAAACCAATTCAACTTTGAAAACTAACATTTGAAAGAGGTGATTGTTGGTCTTCCTCTTTAATAGACTTTTACAACCCTTCACTATTAGTTAATTTGACTTGACTTAGCACTTTTTGTACAGGTAAAATTATTCATCATGCCAAAGAAATGAACTGTTAAAAGGAAAAAACTAACAGATGATCAGCTCCAAGCCTTCAGAGATAAAGAGAAAAAATAGACGAGGGAATATCGTGAAAAGCAGAAATTGGGAACAATTGAAAAAAACAAGCCAGTTGAAGAGGAACCTCAATCGTCAAAAAGAGAAAATAAATTGGCAGTACAAAGGGAACAAATGCGAAAGAGTCATGCTAGAGGAGATGCAGATACCATAGTTGGAGACACACCCTCTACCGCAAGTGAATACGAAGGGACACCATTAAGCACAATAGAACATGCAGGGACACCATCTACCAAAAGTGAGTATGGTTGGACACCATCCACCACATCTGAAGTTGAGACTACATCATCACTCGGATTTGAAAAACAAGGTATGCCATCATCCCCAAATGAACCTCAAGGTATGTATTCTATTCCACCCTCAGTTGAAGGTACACAATATAGCCCACCTTAATTAAATATTGATGAAATTGCTAATGTTGAGATGTATGTACCTAAGAGAACACCACCTAGAATTTTGCGTAGAAATCCAAAGTTTTTGATTAATATTGATCAGGATATTTTGCAGCACATGGAAGGTAAGATTCCAGAATGCACTTGTAGAAGATTTGCTAATAATATTTGGAAAATTTTCTTTGAAAGGCTAAATGAAACCAGAAGATGTCAACTATTTGTTCAAATGATGCGGGGTTTAAAGTACAAAAACATCATGAAGACTCTTGGGTTGAGAACATCAAATGCATCAAGTGAAAACACTATTGTGAAGAATCTAATGGATGCTTATGAGAGTGTGGGTAAAATCTCATGCTCAAAGGATAGTAATGTCACCTGACATGTCATTGCATTGACTTTGGTAAGCTATCAAACAAAAAGATCTCGTCTCATTAAAAAGACAAGTGAAAAAATGGGAATTAGTAGAAAAACTTTATCCAAAGCCGTTCAAAGGTGGAAAAGAATTGAGGGAACTGATTCAAATGAATTATGGGCATTCACGGGAAGACTTCCACATAAAGATAGAAAAAATGTTGAAGCATTGAGAACACTAATTGAATATTATTGGAAGAATAATACAAGGCCATCTCTGAATCAAAGGGATGTCGTAAGAAGGAGAATCGGTAGTCGGAACCGTGAGCCACATCCTAAGCATTTTTTGGATATGACTCAAACCCATTTTTTTCATCAATTTCAAAATGCTTATCCTCAAATTAGTATTTCTCAAATATTTTTTGAAATGCTTAAACCTTTTTATGTCAAGATAAATCACACACGCACTACTTGTTGTTGTAGACTACATATTGAATTCGCTAACCATTATGATGTTTATCGTTTTATATGTTTAGATTTACATACTAATGATGTTTTGTAGGATTGTGGCATAGAAGCCCCACCAAAATCTTCAAGTGAGTTATTATCAAAAAATTTATGTCATATAGAGGATGGCCAAATATTCTACAGGAAAACATGCTTGAATGGTTCATGTGAGTATTGCAGTGGCTTGCAGTGAATTCCAATATGTCAACATATGGAAAGCATAGATGAGGTGGGGCATAAACAAGTAGATTTTGGGAAGTATAAAATAGTGGCATATCCTACAAAAGATGGGTCTCAAGCAAAAAGGTGTGATTTGGTTATTGAGAAGATTCCAGTGTATTAGTTTATGTCCATGTTTCATGAGAATCTAGTGTATGAGTATGCAAGGCATACCCATAGAGCTCGATGGCTAGACATACAACTCAAGCTATGAAAGGACACCTTTCTAGTTGGCAACATAGTATCAGTGGTTAAATTTGTAGAGAACTACACTCTACAAACACACATTGAGGTGTAGTCACAGTATTACAACTCCACACAGGTTTCGATATTTGTACACATAACATTCATTCATGCAGCTGATAGTACAAAGGACCATTGGAAGGTATTGAGGGAGTATCACTTTTATATTAGTGATGATTGCAAACATTCTCTAGAGTTCGTGACAGGTTGCTTCTAGATGTTCTATAGTGATTTGGCTCAAAGAAGCATAGCATACATTCAGAATATAAAATGGTCGGATAACTATGCTGCACAATTCAATCACGCATGCATGTTCTACTGGTTGTGCAGGATGCATCTCACTATAGATGTTCAACATATGTGGAACTTTTGTGAGGCCAGGCATGGAAAGGGAGAGCATGATGGTGTAGGAGCATGCATAAAAAGAGCATTAGCATGAGAAGAGTTAAAGTATAAAGACAATGCAAAGTTGATAGATGCAAGTTCAATCATTAAGTGGTGTAATGCTTCGATGGGTCTAGGTAATGAAGGTATGTCTTCAGTTAGTAGATTTTTTTGGTTGATGGATGATACTAACATTGTACCATATGAGGATTGTTGTACACTAACAAGATTGAGTGAGCTAAACTCTTTCCTTAGCTCAAATGTAGGTTCATGGAGTATCAATACATGCAAGATGGCATACTTTTGTTCTTTATGTACAATGCAAGCTTGGAATAATTGTAAGTCAAGAGAGTGGGTTGACAAATGGTTGACAATTTATCTTAACCCACTTCACACATATCACCCTCCGATGACATTGGAACTAACATAGATGTAATCATCAGTTGAATTTGACCACGTATCAGATCTAGTTCAACTAGGTAATATATCTACTTGCTTAGTTTTTCAAATTCCATATTGTTATCTTACTTTGTATTGTATTCGTAATGTTGACTAATTTCGAGTGATTTTATGCACATATCAATGTAGGGCATGTTTATGCAGTTATTGTAGATGAAGAAAATGAAGAGGGAATGAACTATTACTTGTGTCACCGTGTTGAGGACAAAAATAAATTGGAATCTCCAGTTATAGATGGAGAAAAAATTGAATACCCTACAGGCTCAGTTGTTGTTATTGGAACGTGGCTTAGAAGGTACCCACATAAGAGTGTTAAACATTGGTTGTATGAGGACTTTGACATTCATCGTAAGATTCTTCATTACTTGAACCTTGTTGTGGCATCCAATGTTCATTTGAGAAAATATGGTTGTAGACCTTTGAACAAGACCTTGTGGAAGGTCTATGAGTCTAACCATCAGGCAATAATTGACACAATAAAGAGTAGAGTAGATCAAGATGGTTCATTGGATTAATTTGTAAGTATATGCACAATGGTTCTTATTAATTTATACTTGTATCCATGTTATTTGTTTGATGCCAATGCTATCATGTCTTATTTTACTTTGTGTATCTTTAAGTAACCCGATAAACATTGAATGGTGTCCCCTTGTAGAAAATGCAGATTTATGAGCCATCTAAGAGAATCTTAGGCATAAAAGAAATGCAACATCCCTATTTTGATTATGAAGCCAAATCAAAATTATGATTTTCAGCCATTACAAAAGTGTGTGTGAATCTTGGTGAGGGAATTTAAAGTTATTCATTTGAAGTTAACCTTATCGTGAGCACCTATGATGTAGACATTATAGGACCATCTCGAATTTCAAGATATTCTAGATTCATGAGAGGTGTTGTGTGCAATAGGTATCTTGGAACTCGTAGTGAAGATGTATGAGTAGGAGTGACTAAGTTGAGAGACTTCCATGCCTATATGTAAGTGCCTTCCATCTATTTTCATTTCATTTCCATTTTGGACATGAGTTGTTTCTTTTTATTCTTTTACTTTTCCTATCTGTAACTAAACTAGTGAAAATTGATTGGTGTCTCCTTGCAAAAAATGCTAATTTTGGAGCCATCGAAGAGAATCTCAGCCAAAAAAGCAATGCAACATCCTTATTTTGATGATCTTGACAAATCTCAATTTTGATTTCAAGCCATTATAAAAGAGTGTGCAAAGCTTTGTGAGGGAATCTCAAGTTTCTCATTTGAAGTTAAACTCTAAATGAGAACCTATGATGTAGAAATTATAAGAGCATCTTGAATGTATGAGTGACATTGTAAAATATCTGTGAGAACAGAGTACATAAGGCATTGTAATGAGATTTATTTGTAATGACATTTACTAAAATAATGAATTTGGTGTAGGGGCACCAAGGTTATTGAGAAAATTTGGTTCACGAAAATCTTTTAAGTTAGTTTTGTGTTATGAGTTTTGTCAATTGAATAAGGTCATAACACATCCATAATTGATTTATAATGTAATAAGTCATGTTAGTTACAAAAAGAACAGTTAGGCATGATTGGAAAGTGTAGAATCATTTGTAAAGGCTATTTAAGTCAATATTTCAATTTGTAGCCTTTTGAAGGAAAATCTTTGAATATGGTTGTAAATGTATTATTAATAGCAGTGTTTATGTTGATGAAATTTCCTTTAGATGCAAGGATTCAAAGCACATCAACCATGTGGTACAAATGATTAAATCCCAGAAACGATCTGTAGCAATGCAAGAGTCTGAAAAGGAAGAGAGAGCTACACTGGTGACTCAGGAGAAACTTTAGTGATGCAGAGTTAAGGTGGAGAAGACTCAAAACAAATCAGATTTTAGTAAATCAACAACCTTTGTTATTTCATTTGGCCATCTTGGAACAACTACCAACAAAAAGGCTTCGAAACTCAACAATTTGGCTTAAATTTTAGAGAATTCCTCTCAAGGACCATCTCATCATCAATATAGCATCTACTCAAACCCCCAACACCTCCCAAGCCAAACATACAAGGTTTCTTTGTAATTTCTTGGAGATCCTTCAAACTACCCTGCAAAAAGGCTACAAAATTAGCCTTGTTTTACAAACAAACTGCTCTTTAAACTTCTTCTAACCCCACAAGCTCTTAGAAAGTCATCAAATAGGTCACAAAACTCCCAATTCCACAATTTTTAGAAAAGCACTCAACCTCTAAGCCATAATTGATTAAAACCCTCAATTTTCTAACAAATACATAGGGTTTTTAGCATCTCACAACTCCAAGGCCTTCCAAACCTCACCAAAGCATCAAATTTTTATTTTAGGGTCTGCACACACATAATAAACCTTCACCTATCCTTTAGACTTAGTAGATCTCAAAAACATCACTTTGGTTCCTCCATTTCAAGCCATAATCTCACATTCTCAACCTAAAACAACATCACCATCCCTATAAATGCCTTACCATTATTAAAAGAGTTAAGGAAACTTGAAAAAAAAAAATTGTGAACCTTTCCTCTAAGTCACAATTCACCATAGTAGGAGGAAGGGGTCCATCACAAAAATTAAAGTAAACTCAGACCCTACTGGTCTGTACAAGCGAAATAAAGAAAAATGGATTTTCCTTTCACTAAAACAACAAAATGTGTATCAAAATAGATTGAAATCTAGGTTAAGACCTGCCACCACAATGTTTCATGAATTTTTTTTCATAAGAGGCCTGTATTAGGCTGTACATAGAGAAAACAAATTGAAAACTCATAAAAATGTTGAAATTCCACAGTTTTAGGCTTTGTGAAGAGCACCAATCTTCAAAAAAAATATTGATTGAACCCCCATTATGGATTGAATGATTTTTTTAATAAATTTTAAATGAGAATCATCTCCCTTCAATTCCCATAACTACCTTTGAACCACCAAACCCTTATTAAGCCTAGAAATACGAGTATTTACTATTTAAGAATGGTTTTGCTTACTAAGCTTTATCATGCAAATTTAATATTCTAAAGGCCTAGGACCACTTAGACACCCTTATAACATGAATTTTAGACTCTTTCTCTACACTCCCACCTACTTTTTACATAATTTTCCTTTATGGCAATATCAACAATTATTTAATTCAAGAGTGCTTTTGCACATTTGTCCACCCTAACCTACTAATTCCCAAAGTACATAAAAGATTGGTCTATTAGACCTTATTCAAGACAAAAAGACCTCAACATAATAACATTTACCAACTATCCTCCCAATTTACCATCAAACAATCACAAATTGAGGGTGAGGTGTGGGTGCTCCTGCACCATTCAACTTTCACAAACAAAGTCAATTAGGCTGGTGGACGTCTGGATCGGGCTAGCATTTGGTGGAAGAGGAAGAAAGATGACTTGAACTCTAGAGGCCCACCATACTAGATTTTGGTATTGAACCATGAGAGTAGAAGAGAGATTTGATATCATGTATCAAAAAATTAACCATGCATTATTCCAACCAATGGAGAAGGAGATGATTACTTTGCTTCATTTTCATTTGCAAAAGCATATCAAGGCATGAGAACCAAGAAGATTAAGGATGTCCAGTTTTATGTGGAGGTAATGGATGTGGTCCAAAATTTAGGAGGGTCAAGAAGGTCAATGTATGATCTTGATGAAATTGAGGAAGAACAACAAGAGAGGGACAAGAAAAATAAAATCAATACAGAGTTTCAAGGCTTTTTTAATTGAGTAAGAGAGTTATGGGAGCAACCTCATCTAAAAGATTTTGAACTAGACTTTCATATGTACCATTTAGAGAGCTTGGTTTTCATGGAGTTCCTTTCAAAGCCTCTGCTTTTATTATTCTTATGGTAAACTGTTTGGTAGAGTTGGTGGAATTACCTTTCTTAGTAGTAATCACTATTAGTGAGATTGAGATTGTTAACCTTGAGAGAGTAGGAATTGGGAAAAAGGAATTTAATATGGCTATTGCTTTCAAAGACTTCAAGTTGGATGTACTACGCATTGATTCCATTCCTCAATCTTCACTTGATGGCATCAAGGAATGGCTGAATTCCATGGTTATAAAGTATTATGAAAGCAGAATGAACTTGTACTAGCAGCCAATTTTGAAGACTATTAATGATGATTCAAAGCACATCAACCATGTGGTACAGATGATTAAATCTCAAAGATGATTTGTAGCAATGAAAGAGCTTGAAAAGGTAGAGAGAGCTACATTGGTGACTCAGGAGAAACTTTAGCTTTCAAAAAATAGAGCCAATTAGGCTTGCAGATGTGTGGATTAGGCTAGCATTTGGTGGAAGAGGAAGAAAGATGACTAGAACTCTAGAGGCCCACCATACTAGATTTGGATATTCAACCATGAGAGCAGAAGAGAGAGTTGATATCATGTATCAAAACATTAAGCATGCATTCTTCTAGTCAGTGGAGAAGGAGGTGATTACTTTACTTCATTTTCATTTGCATAACCATATCAAGGCATGGGAACCAAGAAGACCAAGGATGTTGAGTTTTATGTGGAGGTAATGGATGTGGTCCAAAATTTAAGATGGGCAAGAAGGTCAATGTATGATTTTTAACCTTGAGAGATTATTTATGTTGAGGAAATTTCCTTTAGATGCACGGATTCAAAGCACATCAACCACATGTGGTACAAATTATTAAATCCTAGAGACGATCTATAGCAATGAAAGAGTCTAAAAAGGAAGATAGAGAAACACTGGTGACTTAGGAGAAACTCCAACTTTCAAAAATAAAGTCAATTAGGTTGGAAGATGTGTGGATCGAGCCAACATTTGGTGGAAGAGGAAGAAAGATGACTGGAACTCTAGAGGCCCACCATACTAGATTTTGGTATTCAACCATGAGAGTAGATGAGAGAGTTGATATCATGTATCAAAACATTAAGCGTGCATTCTTCCAGCCAGTGGAGAAGGAGATGATTACTTTGCTTCATTTTCATTTGCATAACCATATCAAGGCATGGGAACCAAGAAGACCAAGGATGCCACATTTTATGTGG
Source organism: Sequoia sempervirens (assembly GCA_007258455.2). Classification (NCBI taxonomy): domain Eukaryota; kingdom Viridiplantae; phylum Streptophyta; class Pinopsida; order Cupressales; family Cupressaceae; genus Sequoia; species Sequoia sempervirens. The sequence goes on along the minus strand of VDFB02000008.1, from coordinate 355,817,823 downwards.
AGGTAATGGATGTGGTCCAAACTTTAGGAGCGACAATAAGGTCAATGTATGATTTGTGCAGGAGCACCATTCAGTAGGTTTTGTTCATCAAGGCAAATAAGGAGTAGAATATCATCAATTTACTAAAATCGGCCCGAACTTGTACATTTGAAGGTTTTCAGTCAATAAAAATGGCTTTTTGACCCATTCCTCTTTCTGTAGCCTTTGTAACTTGAGGAATGGGTCTACACTAACATTATTAAGTTCTGGGAATGATGTGTTAGTGTTGGGGAGGTCTGAAAGTGAGATGGGTGTGAAAACCATGTGTGTAAAAATGAGTTTTCTTTAAGAAAAATGGTGGTTTTGAAGAGTTAAATTGTGTTTTTGTGTAGGGCAGCATTATTTTATGATTTTTTCAGCTTGTGTAGGATATCAAAAACTTGTTTGAGTAATTTCTAGGTTGTGGTTAGCTTTGGAAGTATCATTTTCAATAAACCCCTAGGGTTTAGGCTACAATAGAAGGTTTTGTGGTTTACCCATTGTACGGTCGTATAACTGAGATCTAATTGTGTATTTTAAAGTTTTGAAACCTTAGAATTGCCTCCCCAAGAGTTGGTAAGGTTTGGATAAGTTTAGAGTATAGACCCTTTGTTCAACCGGATTGATCCCTTAAGGGTCCAAAGAGAAAAATGGCTGCAAACTTTAACATGAGGTTACTCGGACACCATGATGCTTAGAACATTCTTGTTTGATCTGATGGGATCATGTTGGGCCCCTATACAATAACCTCTCTCAGTTTTCATTATCTTAGAGTGGTTTTCCCGTGGTGTCCAGTTTTTAGTTGATGAAAAAAATGTCAAATGGAAGCAGTGGAAAGTTGCAAAGTGGTGCAACTTTCATTCTGCAACTTGTGTGACCAAATAGACTATTCCAACACATCCAAATGGGCATTTTTATGCTATTCATGGTCCTCTTTCACACCCAAACACTCAGAATCGTTGCAAGCTACGTTCAACCAGATCGATCCCTTAAGGGTCCAAAGGGAAAAATGGTTGCAAACTTCAATATGAGGTTACTCAGACACCGTGAAGCTTAGGAAATTATCGTCTGATCCAATGGGATCATGTTGGGCCCCTCTACAATAACCTTTCTTAGTTTTCATTATCTCAAATTGGTTTTCCCGTGGTGTCTAGATTTCAGTTGATGAAAAAATTGTCAAATGAAAGCAATGGAAAGTTGCAAAGTGATGCAACTTTCGTTTTGCAACTCGTGTGACAAAAAACACTATTCCAACACATTTGAATATGCATGTTTATTCTAGGAATGGTCCTCTTTCACACCCAAACATGCAGAATCGCTTCGAGCTACATTCAACCGAATCGATCCCTTAAGGGTCTAAAGGAAAAAATGGCTACAAACTTCAGCATGAGGTTATTCGGACACCGTGATGCTTAGGAACTTCTCATCTAATCTGATGGGATCAAGTTGGGCCCCTCTACATAACCTCTCTTAATTTTCATTATCTCGGATGGTTTTCCCATGGCTTCCAGTTTTCAGTTGATGAAAAAAGTTTCAAATGGAAGCAGTGGAAAGTTGCAAAGTGGCGCAACTTTTGTTATGCAACTCATGTGACCAAATGGACTGTTCCACCACATCTAAATAGGAATTTTTACACTAGAAATAGTCCTCTTTCACACCCAAACACATGGAATCGCTCTGAGCTATGTTCAACCAAATCGATCCCTTAAGGGTCCAAAGGGAAAAATGGCTGCAAACTTGAGCATGAGGTTACTCAGACACCGTGATGCTTAGAAAATTCTTGTTTAATCCTATGGGATCATGTTGAGCCCCTCTACAATAAACTCTCTTGGTTTTCGTTATCTCAAAGTGGCTTTCCTGTGGTGTGAAAGTTTCAGTTGATGAAAAAATGTCAAATGGAAGCAGTGGAAAGTTGCAAAGTGATGCAACTTTCATTTTGCAACTCGTGTGACCAAACGAACTATTCCAATGCTTCTGAATAGGCATATTTACACTAGGAATGGTCCTGTTTTGCATCCAAACATGCAGAATCGCTCAGAGCTATGCTCAACTAGATCGATCCCTTAAAGGTCCAAAGGACAAAATGGCTGCAAACTTCAACATGAGGTTACTCGGACACAGTGATACTTAGAAACTTCTTGTTTGATCCCATGGGATCACGTTGGCTCCCTCTACAATAACCTCACTCGGTTTTTGTTATCTCATAGTTTTTCCCTTGGTGTCCAAATTTTAGTTGATGGAAAAAGTGACAAATAGAAGCAGTGGAAAGTTGCAAAGTGGTGCAACTTTCATTTTGCAATTCATGTGACCAAATAGACTGTTCCAACGCATCTGAATAGGCATGTTCACACTAGGCATGTTTACACTAGGCATGGTCCTCTTTCTCACCCAAACATGCAAAATCACTCTGAGCTATGTTGAACTAGATCAATCTCTTAAGGGTTTGAGTGTAGTATGTTGAAATAGGCCATTCCACCTATTGTTCAGGCTATGTCCTGGTGATATGGGCCTAATGTAAGTAGGATAGGGAGTAGGAATAAGAAAATAGAATTAGTAATGGCATTGGAAGAGATTACTAATGCTGCCCCTCTTGAAAATTCAAAATTGAGGCCCCTTAAAAGAAAGGCTAGAAGAGGTGAAAAGAATAAATTGCTTGAAAATAAGTTAGAATAGGCTGGAAATAGGGTGAGATTGTGGATTTTGATGTGTTCAAAAGGTCTACAAGGACAAGGTAGTTCAAAACTATGTTATGGCATGACATGCCCTAGTTGGGAAAATAGGGGTTTTGAATGAAAAAGAGAGGTTTGAGGGAGTAAACATGGGAAAAGTCAAGGGGTGACATAATTTGGTAGTCAATTAATTTTGTGCAGGAAAAATGAAGAGTGTTGGAATAGGTTTTGAGGTTCAGGTTTAGGGGTTCGGTTCACCGGTTTGGCCAAATTTTTTTGGAGGGGGCTTCAATTCATTTTGGGTTCGTTGGTGCAAAAAAATGTAAAAATAAAGTATATATATATATAGATATATATATATATATATATATATATATATATATATATATATATATATATATATATATATATATATATATATATACTATATATATATATATATATATATATGCAACCTAGAAGCATAAATTAGGATTAGAATATCACATATCATCATATAAATAGAAAAACCACCATAAACTTGAATATCATTTAAAACAACAAAATTGGCAACAAAAAAAAGTGTTTATAACCTGCAAAAAAATGTGAATAAAATCACACTAATTTTCGTGTAAAAATAAACCATGAGACCATAGATTGTTTCTTACTATTATGATTTGATAGATTTTTTCCAAGCATCCATAGATTGTTCAAAAGTACTTTTTTTAGGATTTTAGCCATAGTAGCAAGGCAGTGAATTGTTTGATAAAATGCTTTGGTAGACATGTATGAAAAATGTGGTAGCATAGACAAGGCAATGAACTGTTTAAAAAAATGCCTCAAAGAAATGTGGTTTCATGGTGATGGAATGGAATGATGAATGCCATGATAAGAAAATTGCTATGGATTTTCATGGAATTCCACCACCAATGAGACCACATTTCTTTGAGTCTTTTTTTCAAATAGTTCGTTGCCTTGTCTATGTTATTGCTTATTATTATGCTTTGATAGATTTTTTCCAAGCATCCATAGCTTGCTTGGAAGAACCTATTTTAGGCTTTTGGCCATAACAACAAGGAGGTGAACTGTTTGATAAAATGCTTTGGTAAACATGTATGAAAAATGTGGTAGCATAGACAAGATAGTGAATTGTTTGAAAAAATGCCTCAAAGAAATGTGGTCTCATGGTGATGGAATGCCATGACAATCCATAGCTTGTTTGGAAGAACCTATTTTAGGATTTTAGCCATAGTAGCAAGGAGGTGAACTATTTGATAAAATGCTTTGGTAAAAATGTATGAAAAATGTGGTAGCATAGACAAGGCAATGAACTGTTTGAAAAAATTCCTCAAAGAAATGTGGTCTCATGGTGATGGGATGCCATGACGAATGCCATGAAAAGAAAATTGCTATGGATTGTCATGGCATTCCACCACCATTGAGACCACATTTCTTTGAGGCTTTTATTCAAATAGTTCACTGCCTTGTGTATGTTATTGCTTATTATTATGCTTTGATAGATTTTTTCCAAGCATCCATAGCTTGCTTGGAAGAACCTATTTTAGGCTTTTAGCCATAGCAGCAAGGAGGTGAATTGTTTGATAAAATGATTTGGTAAACATGTATGAAAAATGTGGTAGCATAGACAAGACAGTGAATTGTTTGAAAAAATGCCTCAAAGAAATGTGGTCTCATGGTGATGGAATGCCATGACAATCCATAGCTTGTTTGAAAGCACCTGTTTTAGGCTTTTAGACATAGCAACAAGGCAATGAACTGTTTGATAAAATGATTTCATATACATGTATGAAAAATGTGTTATCATAGACAAGGCAATGAACTCTTTGAAAAAATGCCTCAAAGAAATGGGGTCTCATGGTGATGGAATTCCATGACAATAAAATATTTTGATTGTCATGGAATTCCATCACCATGAGACCCCATTTCTTTGAGGCATTTTTTCAAAGAGTTCACTGCCTTGTCTATGATATTGCTTACTATTATGATTTTGATATATTTTTTCCAAGCATCCATAGCTTGTTTGAAAGCACTTGCTTTAGGCTTTCAACCATAGCAACAAGGTAGTACTATTTGACAAAATTCTTTGGTAGACATGTATCAAAAATGTGGTAGTATAGACAAGGAAATGAATTATTTGAAGAAATGCCTCAAAGAAATGCGGTCTCAAAGAATGCCATGACAAGCAAATGCAATTGGGAGTTGCCCCTAGTTATTAGTTATGCAATGTGAAGTAATTGCATAACTGCTTAGGTTGACTTTGCAAAAACTATATTGTAATTGAAATTTTGTCATCTATCAACATCTAGTTATTAGTTATGCAATGTGAAGTAATGCGTTGAGTTTGAAATATGTGCAATGCAATGTAATCAACGATATGAATATAAACTAAAAAAATCTATTTCTTACAATTTATTAGTTAAACTCTTTATTTTATTTGCTCTCTATATCTCTATATTATGGAAATTCCTTTAAATTTTTTTTTTAAAGTTTTTATCTGTTCTACTTTTTTTTACCTTTTTTTTTAAATCTGATTTTTTTCCAATTATTTCAAAAAATCTTATACTTTAGGTTTGCCGATTTTTTCCCCAAAATATTTTTTCTGCTATGGTATAAACACATATCTTTTTGTAATATCAAGGATACTTTTTGAAACTTCCATGCATTGCTAATGTAAAAGGAAAATTCTTTTGCCTAATCTGTATGCAGCCATGGTTTTGACATTGTCAAAAAGAGAAAATATGGACACCATCAATCAAAAAGATTTGTATTAACTAAATAGCCATGTACACATACATCAATATATGTTGATATAAGTATAAAATATAGTTACAAAATAGCCATATAGGCTTATGAGAATGCCATATAGGCATACAATGTCAAATATATCCAATACAAGATATGTACAAAATTGCCATGTCTAGGCATACAACAAAGGGCTCTGGAATCAAAATTCATTTCTCTCCATACTATGGAAATAAATTATTTCCCTTTGTTTGGCGATCCGATGGCAATAAGTCTATCACTCATTTTTGCTGTGCTCGAGGAGTGCTCCTACTCCTCCTCCTATAGTTTAGCTCCTGGTGAAGTTTTAACTGTTATAATAAGAAGTAAAGACATTAATATATAGAAATTACATTATAAGATATGATATATTTAACAAAATAATCACTTACATCCATCTCATGATCACTCTCCATGGTAGAAATATTTGCATGCCGATGCTCAGGTGTGCTCAAACCCTGTATAAACCATCCAAATAGGAATTAAATTGTGAATCAATAATGGTTTGATTTATCACTAGAACTAACATCTATAACAACAAATGTAAATTGAAATTTAGTAATTTTCCCCATACCTCCTCTATTAGATCCATGGAGGATTGTATAACAGATGAAACACTGATATCCATTGCCCTTGTAACATTTGGAGGTGTTTCCACAACCAACATTTGAAAATAAAACAACAAATTATTCAATCAAAAAAAAGTTACAATAGTGATCCATGTCATGACATATAATGTATGAGAACTAATGAAGAAAATTTTGAGTACAAGTATTAAACTATATATTTCTAGTAGGCCTTGGCAGTTTGATAGGAAGGGCAAGCATGATGGGGAGAAGAACATATACTCCATTGTGAAGGATGGGAAGAATTGCAACCTTTCACCTCTCCTAGAAGAAGACAAGGCAAGGCATGAAGGGCCTAGTGTTTTGATGGTGGGTGAGAAGGAGTTCATAAAGACCTTGAAGGAAGGAGGAGGAAGAGGATTCTTCCTGATTATGAAGCCAAAAAGTGAAGCAGATCTGCCCACAAAGAAGAAGGAAGATGCACCAAAGGAAGTCCAACAGTTATTGGAAATGTACAAGGACATAACGGTGAATGAATTATCTAGTTCCCTACCTCCCATTAGGGATATAAGCCACCATATTGATCTGATTCTAGGGGTTACATTGCCCAATAAGGCTGCATACAAGATGACATCTGCTCAAAATGAGGAGATTGCAAGACAAGTGCAAGAGTTGATGGATAAATGGCTAGTGAGGAAGAGTTTGAGCCCATGTGTTGTTCCTACTGTCCTACCACCAAGGAAGGATGGGAATTGGAGGCTTTGCACTGATTCAAGAGCCATTAATAGGATCACAATCAGGTATAGGTTCCTGATGCCAAGAATGGAGGACCTCATGGATTGTCTATCAGGAGCATCTTACTTTTCCAAGATTGATCTAAAGAGCTGGTACCATTCGATAAGGATCAGAGAGGGGGATGAATGGAAGAAAACTTTTAAGACTAATGAAGGGCTCTATGAGTGGTTGGTGGTGCCCTTTGGGTTATCAAATTCCCCTAGTACATTTATGCGCCTTATGAATGAGGCATTGAGACCTTTCATTGGAAAGTTTGTTGTAGTTTATTTAGATGAAATCCTTGTGTTTAGCAGGTCTAAAGAAGAAAATTTGAAGCACCTTGACATGGTACTAAGGAGGTTACAAGAGGAGAAGCTGCTAATCAACATGGAAAAGTGTGAATTCATGAAGGAAGAACTAGTTTACCTTGGTTTTGTCATCTCCAAGGGAAGTTTGAAGATGTATCCTTCAAAGGTGGATTCTATTCTTACTTGGCCAACACCAAAATCCATGGGAGATGTGAGAAGCTTCCATGGACTTCCAAGCTTTTATAGAAGTCAACGCATGAGATTAGTTGTTTTCCAACATCTCTCTTTTCAAAAGACAATTGCAAAAAGTTTGAGGGAGTTTGTAAGACTTCAAATATACCTCTCTTGGTTGAGGCAAGGTTGATGTTGATGTTTTGAAGAAGTTTCAATAAGAAGTTTGTTGTTTTCCTTGTGTTTTTCTGAAGATTTTTTTGATCCCGTACTTGGTACGGACTGTATGTTTATTTTCATGCCCCAAGCCCATAATGGTTGGATAGGTAATTGAATAATCTTTCCTTTGGCTTTGGAGTAGTGAGATTTCATTGAGTATCAAGGGAGATATTTCAATTTCTCTATCGGGTGGTCTAAAAACCCTTAAAATTAGGGTTTTGGGTGAAAAATGTATATTTCTTCCATTCCCACGTTTTAAAATTTCTAAATCTTAGTGGGATGGAAGATATAAGGCTGTACTATCATTTCCTCACTATTTTGGAGAATGACAGGGTCATTGTTGGAAGTTGTACATGAATTTTGGCTTGACATCTCTATGTGGCAAGCATAATTGACAAGCAAAAAAAATGACTTTTTTCTTGATTTTGAAGAAGTTGTTTAAGAGGCACTTAGGAATGGTGGAAAAAGGTGTGGAGAACCTATAGGAGTTTTAATTTGAGCTTTGGGGTGAAGGGGAGAGCTTAGATAGTCAAGACCTAGGTGTAGGTATGTGAATTAGGCCTTTTGGCGCAGTAGTAGAAAGGGCCATTGTGAGTGATGTTTTGACAGTCAAGAGGAAGGGTTTTGGAACCTTGTAGGGATCCATCTTAGGGGTATGAATCCATAGGTTTTGTGTCTTTACAATCTTCCTTTTGTTTTTTATTCTGACTGTCCTACCGGGAAAGAGCTGCAAGCCTTAAGAGAGAGTGAGGTCTAAGTCACCATAGTGATGGGTGTTTGTTGAAACCTAAATGCTAGAGGGTTGTTAAACCTTGTTTTGACTTAATGAGACATGATCCAAATGTTTTCAAACTTTGTGAGTGGTCTGAGTTGTGAACCCTACGTGTGTGGGGTGTATCTCTTAAAGAATAGTGGAGTTTAAGACTCATGAGAGTATTTGAGAGAAGCATTCAATGGAGTGACTTTTCCATTTGTGATTGTGATTTTTCCTTCCCTTCCACTCTGCATCATTTCTAAAGCTTATGCAGGCTATTTCCATGGTGTTTGTGGTGGTGGCAAGAGTATTTAAGGTTTGTGAGTACCTTATGCAATAAACCCTCCTTTGTAGGGCTTGATTTGTGTATAGAATAAGCTTAGTCAATAAACATGATGTGAGTAATGTCTCAGAAGTCAGATGAAATGATTGAGGTGTAAATGGTTGATTGTAGTATCTTGGACTTGAGGAACTAGTTGGTAAAAGTGAAAATTTGGTGAGTTGTTTAAGGAATTGAAAGATTCAGAGCTCTTTATTAGGTTTTTGCTTTGAATTCATATAAATTGATGATGCCAAAGGTGTGTTAGGATTTGATGGATATAGGTTCTCTTTACTCTATTACCTCCATGTACATTTGAGTGAATCCACTAGAACTAGGAGGTGTTTGAGTTTGAAACTGCCAATATTAGCCTGTTCAACATCTAAAATCACATGTATTAAAACACCATTTGTAAAACAATGTTATTAACATGTAATAAATTTATAATTGTTTACTAGTTACATACCCCACTTATAGGTGTATTGCAAAAATAAGTAGGTGGAGGACCGGTGTATCTAGTCTCAACACTGTGACCCTACAATTTTATTAAAATAATAAAACTAAATTAGTTAATCATGCATTTTAGAATCAAAATTTAATAAATTAAATTCAATGAACATGTTGACTTTTACCTAACTATCAATGCTAGATGCACGATGCAAAATGTCAGTTGTCCTCTCCATCCTCGTAGCAGAATACAGATCCTGTGTAGTAGCATACGGATCCTGCATAGCAGCATACAGATCCTATGTAGCAGCCTCTTGAGTGCCAGTGGGGTCATATGAACATGTCATCCCAGAAGATTGACACACATGGGTTTGAAGGCCACCACTCGAAGACTCCCCTGGATGGTGCTGTATAATAGGGATAGTATGATGGATGAAACTTCGAGTCGAAGTGTTGATCGCCTACAATGTCTCTACATCGACACTCTCCTTTGCAACGACAGGCATAACAATGTGCTCACGAGGTGGCCTAGCGAGAGGTTGTCTCCCTTGCCATGTAGGATCCGATTGTGCACTGGGCCTATCCTGAGCCGACCCCCCACCTCTCCCCTGGAACTCCCTCATATCAAAATAATTTGGGATTTCATTCAATACGAACTCACTGTATAGTTTCCTAAGAAAATATTGGGGGACCTCACAATTGTTGCACGGTGGGTAATCAAAGGCCAAGTACCACCTATCATAAAAATGGTCCCTAATCTATTGGTGGTGGCACCAATGAATAGGAAACCTCTTCGCATTGAGGCTAAGATTTTGAATTTTTCTAGGGTTAGTGAATAGAGAGCACAAATCACCTTTAGTAATTTTTAAATCTTTTACTTGTTTATATGATAGTTTATCTGCATAATATTCCCTAGCTGCCTACCTCCTATCTTGCCATCCCATTATTTGTTGGGTTATTAAATCTACATTTTTTAACATCTCTTTCATTGAATTTGCTAGTGTCATTCTTTCTGTGGTTGAAGCATTTGGATCACTCAACCTACTAATAAGATCCTCAATTTGTTTTTTGTTGTTTTCAATTTCACTCCTCGAATTTTGTTGAGTGTCAGGAGGGTGTTGAGTGATTGGTGGGGGAGGTTGATTTTGTTGAGGAGGATTTTCCTATTCTTCTTGTTGAGGATTTTTAGGATTTGCAGGATTATTTGCATCTCCTACAAATTAAAAAAAAAAAAATCAAATCTAACCTAAAACAAACAAAATCAACTTGAAACTAAGAAATTCAAAAAAAAAAGAAAACAATACTTACCTCCTGCACCTCTTCATCATCGTGGCGCCATCTTTGCAAATGAAAAGCAAATATTGTTAATGAATTTTGTAAAATGCCTCCTCCTAGAATGTGAGTGCGAAAATGAGGGTTTTTGGCCATGGGTAGAGTAGAAAAATAGAAAAGAGAAAATGAATAGCTTTCACCTTTTGTTTTCTTTCAAAATGAAATAATGCAAGAGCGTTATAACACACTTGCGTTATGTCATTTTGAATCTTTTTTTGAAGTTGGCCACAAAAGTGTAACACAACTTCATGCACCCGCCCCCTTATCTGAAAGATCATTAGGCATAACATGAATTGGTGTATCTAATGTGGCCACTCCAACTGTAAGAGGTAAAGTGATCACGCCAAGTGGTTGTTTGCTTACATTGTTAAATCCCCTGATGGATAAAGAATCAGATTGGATGTTTGATCTATCGATACCAAGTCTATCGAGAAGGTTCACTCCACATACATTAAGAGAAAAACCAATATCTATAAGAGTTCTCTTAATCCCTATTCTTTTGTATTGAGCAATAATCATAAAAGCTTCATTTTGTTTTTGCACTTCCAAAGGAGGAAGCTCACTTTGGTGGAAAAAAATTTCAAGATGTATTCCTTGGATTATGGGTGCGATGTTAGTTGGTTGTGCATTAGAAGGGACAAGAACTTGTTGCAAGGAAGATTGGATCATGTTGTGATCGTGAGGGGAGGCTTGAATAAGGTACCATAATGAGATCTTAGCATGAGTGTTCTTAAGTTTCTCAACAAGATCATACTCCTTTGTGTGTGGGATGAAGCGAGGGTTGTTAGGAAGATTGAGTAAAGGTTAGGAAGGTGGTGTTGGTGGCGGTGGTTGCAGATTATTTTGAGTGTTATATGTATGCGCAATAGTACTGTAACTCGGTTGCTGTGACACATTAGTTTGAGGTGGGTAGAGGGTGAATTCAAGTTTATGTTGAGGTTGTTGTTTGTGTGAAGGTGGGTAGAGAGTAAACTTGGGTTTAGGTGAAGGTTTATGTGAAGGGGGATAAAGGATGAGTTGAGGTTGAATAATGTTAACATTCTATAACAAGTGAGAGCCTTCATTGTCTGTGAAGGGCATGATATCTTTGTCTTGGGTCATAATATCCTCCTTAGAAGGAGAGTTCTTAGGAGAACAACAATCCACATGTTCGTGACAATTAAGGTTGGGTTCATCCAAAATAAATTCATCTCCACTAAAGGAGTTATTAATGGTTGAATGTGTTTGATTATTGATAGTGGGGAGATTAGGGGAAGATTGTATTTGATTGTTGGTTGTTTCTAAGGTCTCATTATCTTGTTCCATACTATCTATCCTACTAGAAGAGCTTGTAATATGTTCATCCAAGTTTGAGGTAGCTTCATCACAAGTGGGAGAGGCATCAAGAGAAGGACCATTATGATTTTCAAATAGGTTTTCCCAAATGGGAGGAGCATTAGGAAAGGGAGGATCAAGGGTGTCATGGTTCTTAATAGGGATGTCTTCTAACACCAACCTATCATCTTTACATCGAGGAGGGATATCAGGAGATGAACAAGTGTGATTGCCATGAGCCTAGAGACTTGGTAAGGTTATATTTAAGAATGTATCTATGATCTCATGTTCTTGTTGTCTAACATCATCCAAAGGGGAATAATGAAATGGACAATCAAGACCCTCAATGCTTGTGACTTCTTTCACCAAGATACCTTCATCACAAATAGGAGGTATTGGGAGAAGAACAAGTATGTGTGTTATGATTGTTTACATTTCCATTCGCACTAAAGGGTAATGTAATGGTATGGTCAAGACTAAAATGTTCCTCATTGTTGTAATAAAAAAAAACTCATAAGAGGGAATGTTATGCTTATAAAATCCATGTTTAATCAAATCTAAGGCACATTTAAAGAACATGTTATGCAAAAATAAATAAAGTGCAATGTAATTTTCAGATGTAAAACAAAGGAAATTGTTGAATATAGTATGCAAGAATATGAAAAATGAAATGTAGATGTAAATGTGAAATTAAACAATGCATGAAATAAGCTATTTTAAGTGAGATTTAGTGAAATTCATGCTACCAAAATGCAACTAACTGATATAGGTAGGTTAAGGCACCAAATAGAAGCTTCAAAACATAGTTCCGAGTTCTATAAAATACAATTTTAAGGGTCAAAAGGGACTCATTCGCCCAGGGTGGCGAATGAGTCCCAATATGGAATTTTTTCAGATTTTTCAAAAAAATTTGAGGGATTTTTTATGGTTTCTGAGTGCTATAGTACAAAACTAAATGAAGAATGCGTAAATTCAGAAAAGTTACATGAAATTAGATGCCAAAAATGTAACCTAAATGCACTTTTTATGAATGCAAAACTTGAAATCTAGCATGAAAATTAATCCATGTAAATCCTAATGAAAGGTTAATGAAAACCTAGATATATGATGAAAGACTCCTAAATCAGAGAAGAAATTGTTCAAAAAGTTGGTTCAAGGTAAACCCACAAAAGTGGTTTACAATTTGAATGAGGAAGGAAAACTTGTAAAAAATGACCCCATGCAAAAAAATTTCATTCAGGGGGTTTGAATGAACTCACTGGTTCGAACTAACCAAAAAAGGATTCAATTGAACTAGGGTTCAAGTGCACCCATTTAACGCATGCAGAGACAAAAAAGAAATGAAAACCCCTTTTGTGAAGGGGGTTTGCTAGAAACCCCCTGGTTCTAGCGAACCCCCCTTTTCCCTGATTTTTGACCTTGTTCACAAAAAAAAACCTAAATGTTTATGCTTCAAAGCTTAGGTTGAGGATGAAAATGGAGGAATCTTCACAAACCCAATTGGAATTAGGTAGTCCTTAGAACAAGCTATCCAACGAATATAATTTTAATATGTTTTGGTTTTATTATGTATTTTTTTTAGTTTTATTAAACATAGGTTTTTCATCGAGAATGAAGGTCTCCTGCTCGGCATTACGTGGAAAAATAGAAGATTATCCAAAAAAATGAAAATAAGAGTGCACAAAATATTGAATTCCCTTGATCCGAACCAAAAAATTCAACTTTGATATATACAAAAGGCTATAGATTATACAATACGCTATGTTTGAATTGTAATCGCTTGACTTCAAAACTTGATTAAAGAAAAAATATTCAATAAAAAACTATCTAACCAAGTGGAACCACTAGATATCGGAGTTACAAATCTAAATTGAAAGAATTAGAATTTTATCCTTCATGGAAAAAAAATTATATGTTATATGGTGTGCGTCACTTTTTAAAAATGTTGTTTTTTGAAAAAAATTAGTTTTTGTGGGAGATGGAAAAAGAAGTGCAATCTAATTCCAAAAATTTTGAAAAAAATATTTTTAGAATCTACACACAAAATGTGACGAGACTCTAGTCATTTAACCGCTATAGATGCCCGAATGTGAAGATTTAGTTAAAAAAAAATTCAGTGTCCAGTTTGGCCAAAAACTGTATACCACTATTGTGGGATCACCCTTCACCAAAATGAATCAACAGATTTTGGCATCAATGCATTTCTAGACTGTATACCTAAATGTATGATGTTTAAATGGGATTGAATAGGGATGATCTAAGTAAACTAATTGGATAAGATTGATTGATTAAATATGCAAAACCTAAGAAACATGACTTTTGAAAACACATTGTGTAATGCAACAATGAACTAGAAATGAATGCAAAATTGCAACAAAAATGAATCACACTGAAAGTGTGCACCTGAATGCTTGAACGAGACTAGAAATTTCCTTTGAAATGTTGCTAATGCTATTTTTCAGGCCTAGAAGGACTCATTCGTCATTTTGGGTGAATTAGTCCCAGTTCTGCAAAACTGAGCTGAAACCTATTTTTAACAAAAAGGGTATCTAAAAATGCAAAAAACTCAAAATTGACCCTAGAATGGTACTCATTCACCACCCATGGTGAATGAGTCCACTTTTGAATTTCTAGTTTTTCAAAAGTGGATTATGAAGCTTCCAATCTGCACTTTGACTTCCTACAGGTGTCTACTTCTGAAACTCTGATTTATGGGTCTGAAAATGAGTTTTTGTTGATATTTTGACTTGTTGAATGAGGAGAAGACTTTAGCAACCTTGAAACTTGATCTTCAATGATTTCCAAGCTTCCAAGAGTTCTAAATCTACAAACAAACAAGGCAAAAGAGAGAAATGTTGAATGTTAGGGCATGGGGGTTTGCCTTGGTCAAACCCCTTTTAGGTGATTAAACCAAAATGATGAAAGAATAGAATGAAACATGCAATAATAGAGTTTATTACCTTTCCATGATAATTGATCTTGTATTTTTGCAACAATGGAGGAAGATTCAACCCTTGAATGTCTTTAGGAGCTTTCTTGATGTCTTGCAATGATGAAACCCTAAGTTGCTTAACTTGAGATAGAAGAATGATGGATGAATGAGTGATAGGAGATAAGAGATGTGAAAATGAGTTAAAAGACTTATATTTATAGGAAATTCACCTATTTCACCTATTAATACCTCATCACAGGCCGACATGAAGTAATATTAAACTCAAATTTCACTTTTCTTCCCACTCAAAGATCAAAATTGAGCCAAATTGGAATCATTCACCACACATGGAGAATGGGTCCCACCTTGATAGGAATGATTCACCATGCATGGTGAATGGGTCCCACAGGGGCCAATTTGACAATTCAAATGCCAAGAGATAAGGAAATAAGGTCTAAAATGCAACCTTGTCAGGTATTCAATCAATTTAGGTTTTAGGATGCATAATATGGGTTAATATGGGACTTATTAATGATTATGTGAATGTAAAGTAGGGCTTCAGGCACATAAATCAACATGAAAGTGTGATTAAATACACTTTGCAACACTAAAATGAGGTCCAGATAGCCTAGGAAGGCACATGAACCAATGTGAATGTGCAAGACACATTACAACACTAGTTTAACATTAAGTTTATTTTACAAGACTTCTAGATGGATGTAATAATGCAATTAAATACATTTTATAATGTTGAATTTAGGGGGAATGGGTTCATTAAGTCTATAAAAGCGTGAAAGTATCTTACAACACTTTATAACACCCTTACAAGACATAATTAAAAGCATGTTATACAATTTGCAAGGGTCCAAGACCTAGTTTGGATGCATAAAATGCCTCACAACACCTAAATGAAGGACTCATTAAGTCCAATTTATCATGACTTGATCCCATCTCAAGCAAAGAGTACTTTTTTCTACGACACACTTGAATTTCTAGAATTCATCATTCCAAGAATTTCCTATAAAGTAGACATAGGGATCAATACGTATCAATGGTGTTTGCATGTGTTATGGCATAAATACATACTTGTACATAGGGTAGATACATTTTCTACCACTGTGAACAATCTTGGCATCAATATTCCATATAACATTGAAAATACAATTTATTGTTCCAAAAAAGTGCCAACATGCATCAATCTTCTTTGCATTGGCTATGACATACATCCAAACGTGCACATTTTGTTTGATTTTATACTTCGAATGTAGAAATGTTTGCCTTTCTATGATTAAATGCAAGAAATATTCATATGTTTGAAGACTACTTATGGGTATGTATGTGTAATAGCCTATTTTGGTCCATGGACGAATTTGTTAGTGTGGGTAGGAGACTTTCCTTTGTTGTGTTTCATTTTATTTTAGTTTCCCTATGTGTAGATATGTATCTATGTTATTATTCCTTTCAGCCTCCAAAAACAATTATTTGAATGATAGACTGTATATAAAGTCTAATAAGGAACATTGATTTCACCATTCATCAAAGTGTTGGACACCCAATATGGCAGGGTAGAGAGCATGCCTCATTTTGTTTTGTTCCATTTTATATTTTCAATGTGCACAGCTAAATTCCTCACTTCAATTGGCTTTTTTAGGATTATGTGTAGATTCGCCTTTGTATTTTGCTAGATACTACAGGATACATACCAACAATTAGAGTGCACTATAAATCAAACAAGTTGATCATCTCCAACAATACTGTTCATGGGAATCATCATGAAATTTTGCTATTCTTTATGGTAAGTGTATTTCTTCTCCTTTCCTCTTCATTTCTATGCATATAGAATCTCCACCATTTCTAAATTCACTTCCTTATTGACAGGGTATGTGCAGGATCATGATGGGCCAAAAAGTGGCGATATGATGGGTATGTGTAGGGTATGTGGCTGATGACTTTTTTTTTACCCAAAATTGATGAAACGAAAAGGGTTTTTAGAGGATATTCTCCACAAAATAAATTATGCTTTACTTTGAATTTAATAAATAATTATTATTGATTTTCTCTTTGAATTATGACTAAAGTCCTTATTGATAGGCTGATTGAAAAACATCTATAGCTTTCAAACGATATCACATTTTTTAAATCCAAAACATGCATCACATTCTATGCTTCACATACTATAGGATTAAAAACAAAAATATCAATTTCATGAATTTTTGACCAAGTTAGGGTGGTTAGACATACAAGTTTTATATTTTAAAAGTTGTGATAAAAATCATAATTAATTATTTACTTGGAAAAAAAATTACAAAAAATATATGCAACACATCTAGACATGAGTTCTCTACTTATATCTAAAATCTTATAAAAAAATATTATCATTTTACTATGGTTAGGTGGTCTGACAAACACCTACTTCTTATTTTTTCCTGAAATTTAAGTACTATTGTATTGAAATTTCAAATTTTCACCAAATAGATTTTTATTTTAAAAATAACCTAGTATTTTATAAACTACATTCAATTTTTACAGATTCTATTCTTACATATTTTTGAAATAATATAGATAACTTATTCAAACTTTTTTACGCCAAGTTGTCTAACTCTGATTTTTCTCGAGTTTTTGCACTTAAGGTCCTATTTTTCCATGGTGATCCTGCACATGGCCATCATTTTTATATGTAACATGTAATTGTGGTATTACATATATTTCCCTTATAAATTATAGAACCATTTAAAATTTGTAATTTACATATTTCTTACCAATAAAACATGTTCGCCTCACCTTAGTTCACATTTCCCTTCTATGTAGCTATATCTTAGTTAAACCATTTTAGATTGCAAGAATAACTATATGATTGAAAATTTGCATGGTGTATGGCCTTTTCCTACATTCCATCTGTATACAACGTAAGCCTATATATCATTTTTTGCATTTCTTATTTCACAACTCCATGTCAATTTATTAAAAATGTATAGCATTGATTTCCACTCAACAAATTAATCAAAGTAGTGGAAAATTAATGTTTTTGCTTGGGGTTTTGGTGAGAGACCATGACACTCCATGAAACAATATGGTAGGGTGGAGATCATGCCTCCTTTTTTGTATCCATACTCCAATCCATTCCGTGCACAAGGTATTCCTAGATTTTATTTACTTAATCTGTTCTACTACAAGTGCATTACATATTATTTGTTATGAATTCTACAAGTCTTTATATTTTATGATTTATATATTGTCTACCAATGGTATGTGTTTATTACACTAAATTTTACATTATAATTTCATGTTTGCAGCTATACTTAACCCAAACAATCCTCCTTTGTGGACCTTTTGACGCCATTAGATCTTGTATAAAGTTAGAAGCAACCAAAACATTGCTTTCACCATTGATCACAGTGGTGGAAAATTTATTTTTTTGCTTGGGGGTTTGGTGAGATTGCATGATGCTCCATGAGCCAATATGGTAGGGTGGAGATCAGGCCTTGTTTTCTTGTGTTCATACTACATTCTGCCATGTGCACCAAGTATGCCTAAATTTTATTTACTTCATTCCTCCCATTACAAGTACATAGAAAATTACGTATTATAAAATATAGTTCTTTGATATCTCCTGATTTACATATTTTCTATGAATTAGAGATGATCACTACACTAAAATTCACACTTTATTGTTATTCTTCCAGAGCATACTTCAACGATAATGTGAATTTCGATGATCTTGTATAAAGTCATGTAGGGCCAAAACATTGCTTTTAACATTGATCACAGTGGTGGACAATTTATTTTTTTGCTTGGTGGTTTGGTGAGAGTGCATGTTGCTCCATGACCCAATATGGTAAGGTGGAGATCAAGCCTTCTTTTCTTGTCTTCATACTACAATATGCCACCTGAACAAGTATGGATATATTTTATTTATTTAATCCCTTGCACTATAGGTGCATTGTATATTATGTATTATAAATTATAGCACTCTTTATATCTCTTGATTTACATATTCTCTATTAGATAGAAATGAGCATGACACTAAAATTCACATTTTTTTGTTATTCTTGCAGAGCATACTCCATCCATAATGGGGAATTTGATGAACTAATGTGTTATAAACAGCCTTTCAGAATAATGACAGTGACTACAAAATCAGTAACAATGGTCAAATAGACAATTAGATCCTAATATACTCTATATTGATTGTAATAAGAAATATTCATTTCACCATTGATTAGAGTGGTGGATGATGTATATTCTTGCTTGGGGGTTTGGTGAGAGTCCACGAGGCTCCATGACCCAAAATGGTAGGGTGGAGACTAGGCCTCATTTTGTTGTGTTTCATTTTATATTTCTTATGTACAGATCTCTATGTTTCTAACATAAGATTCAAAAAAAATTCATATGTTTTAGGTTATAGTTGCAACAAAATAAAATAGTTAATGCTATACACTTTTTCTTCTAATTCCATTGGGAATTTTTGATTATTGTTCTCTTGCTTAAACTATATTGTTTCATTTTCGAGAAGGTGTTGTTGAAAAGGTTGTATTGTTTCAATTTGATGTTATGCATTTTTTGTCGATTGTTATTGTCTACCTCGGGCTATATTGTCTCATTTTCAATAAGGTTCTACCCAAAAGGCTTTATTGTTTTAATTTTTGATAGGGTGTTGTTGAGAAAAGACTATATTTTTTGTTAAAAGAAATATTGTTTTGTTTATGGTAGCGCTATGTGTCTATTGTTTTGCATGGGTTTTTTGGCTATGGTTTTGTGGGTTTCTCTATCTGGGTTGATGTTGAAACCAATATTGGTTGATTTATGGCTTCTATTTTGTGGTTATGGTTGGAACAAAATAAAATAGTTAATGTTGTACACTTTATGTTTGGTATAATATTAAATATTTTTTTGAACATTGATTACATTCATACAACAATCTCTATTTTTAAATCTTGCACCCAAAAGGTTTGCATATAATTTTTTGAGAGATATTCTAATCGCATGTAAAGTCAAACTTCCTAACAAAACAAAAAAATGTAGCTCAAAATTAATATCAACAAAAACATATGGATGTTATTATCTTTTTATTGTTTTTGGTTATCCATGATTTGTGGAAATATATATTTATTTCAAAATTGTATCGCATATTG
Organism: Sequoia sempervirens; assembly: GCA_007258455.2. NCBI lineage: Eukaryota > Viridiplantae > Streptophyta > Pinopsida > Cupressales > Cupressaceae > Sequoia > Sequoia sempervirens. Next base: position 355,798,087 of record VDFB02000008.1, on the reverse strand, counting down.
CAAATCAATAATATAATAACCTTTCAAATAATTCTATTATGTGTGACATTAGCATACATACAAATCTGTAGATAGGGGTAATAAAATATAGTAGTAGAAAATAAATGTTCCAACTAAAACTTATAATATATATTATGATTTTCTACATTCACATATCTAGACATCATTTTCTCTCTATGAGATTGCATTCTATCCATTTGTACTTCACTCCACCTATCGGCTCATCGTTGCATGTCACTACACACAACTGCTAGTTTTATAAAAAATAGGTAGTATTTTACTAAACTTGTACAACCTTAACATCTACATTATTTCATTTTATAACTATATTAGATTTGGAATTAAACAGGTTCCATAATGATTAGAAGACTCTAACATAATGCAAGACTATGTGATGTGGAAAGGGTTTGAATAAGGAAAATCCCTAAACAATGCCAAAAAAAATTCTTGTTTTGTGATGTTTACAAGTTAGGTAGATTCTTAAACTTGAGCTATACATTCTAGGAGTTTCTTGGGTGGCTGGTATGAGATGATATGGCAACATAAGGATGGCTACAAAATGTGCTACTTTTTTGGGAAAATATAGGTCCAAATTTAAATTGAAGGTTCCTTATCGTTTGTATTTATTGTTTCTATAGTTATACTATTTTAGTTATTTTTCTATTAGTAGATAGTTTCACTAGTTTATTTTCCTTCAAGAATTTTAACTAGTTAAGTTAATCTGAGTGTATGTATTGAGTGTATGTAATGAAATCTAATCTCAAAGGAGTGAAGATTTTCTTTTGTCAAAGTCAAATTTCATACATTATAGTATTCTAAACATCAATAATGGAATATTTCTAGTAGTGTTAGACCTGAAATCTAGGCATTAGGATATGTTTCTCTTTAGGATGACAAAGTAATAAGCTATTAGTCTATAATGTTAAGGAAATATAAGTTAGATCATCCTCTACATGATGTTGAGTTAGTAGCTAATGTGCATTCCCTATAGAAATAAAGGAAATTTCTCCTAGGAAAACCATTTGAACTCAAGATAAATCATTTGGGTTGGAGTATATGCTCACTTAATCCCATCTTATTTCATAATAAAAAAGTAGTTACTTTTTTTGTATGCGCATCATTTTGAGATTCATTTTATGAAAGGAAAATATTACATAGTGATTGATGTATTTAAAAATCATAAGAGATACTACAACTATTCTTAATACTGGAACAAATTTAAATAGATGCATTAACTCAGTAGAAAAATGAGTCATATTAGGAAGAATTCAATTTCAATTGGAGATTCATCCTAGTTATCATTATTTGAAATAAGTACAATTATAGTTACTCTCCCTTACATTTATTGTTTCAAATTTTATTTAAACTAAGCCTTGTTATTTATAACTAATTAAAAATATAAATAATTATAAAATATGTTTATTTTTTTCAAAAAATCATAACTCTTATATTTTATTTCATTCAAGAAAAAATATTATACAATAAAACCAAACTCTCTCTCTCTCTCTCTCTATATATATATATATATATATACCACCTTAGACCTTATTTGATGGTGATACTACTAACATTTTTGTTTCAACATTTTGTACTTTTTTCTTACAACATATAAATTGCATTCACTTCTAAATCATTCAAATCATATCAAAATACATCTACATTAAATATTTTATTTTTTTCTATTTGTAAAACATTTCAATTTTATTTAAAGGATGGTTGTTGGTAATCAACATAATACATGGTGACATGCCTCTCAATCTTCCAAATGGAAATTACAATTCATTTTGTTTCATTATTTCAAAGATAATTGACATATTATCTATAAGATATGATATTTAAAGTTAATTAAAAATGGTTAATAGAAAATTGTGTCTAAATTTTTTTATCAATATTATAAAACATATTGTGTAATTTATTAGTTGAAATCTTCAAAATATTGACATAAAACTTAGTACACATTATTTAATCAATGTTTAATAATTATAATATCAATATTTATTTTACATATAAATTTAATAAACTCAAAATTTACCTTTCTTTAATATTTTAAAAATAAAACAACTATTTATCATTTAAAAAAAATATAAAGTAGCAGTTCCATGTAGAAACACGCAACGATGAGCCGATAGGCAGAGATATACAAGAGAGGGAGGGGAGTTCCGGGAAATGAGGTTGGAAGGCTTCAAAATTTATTGTGATAGATGGAGAGAAGAGGAACAATGTAGGATGGAAGAACACAGAGAAAATAGTCAATAATACCTAATGTAATGAAACATGCAATGAATAGCATAAATTATTTTATCATAACCAAAAAATGAAAGCCATAAATCAATCACTTGAGATTGGTTTCAATAGTCACTTGGATGCAGAAAGCCACAATACAAGCCGAGCTATACAATAATAATTGACAAAAACTCCATAATCTAGATAATATAATTCTTACATGTATATATTGATATTAAAATTTACATAATATAGTGTAAGGAAGATAACATTAATTAATAGTACATAATGTAAGTAAACATAGGATGAAAAACATGTATTATTTTATTCTTTTGCAACCATAAGAAAAAAATGAAACCCATAAAATAGAGCCTTTTCAATAGCACTTTTTGTAGAATAAAACAATATAGCTTAAGCAACAAAATTGTAATCAACAATACGCAAATGGAGGTAACACAAAGCGTATACAACATAGAGAAATTGAAAAATTGTAGCATGGAGAAGAGAACCCTATGCAAAATAAATGAATGTAGGCTAAGATAGAGAACAATAATTAGTAAATTTTCTGATCTTTTGTGAACAGTATGGCTTTGAAAATTGAAAGGAGATAGGCTTTTGAAGCAGACCCCATTGAAAGCAATGTCCAATGCAGCGTAAGAGAAAGTGAATTAACATTAACTACTTTATTCCATGACAACCATAGCCTAAAACATATCAATTCTATTTGAATCTTATGTCAGAAATATACAGATGTCTACATAAAATATATAAAATAAAACACAATAAAATGAGTTGTGGTTTCCAGCCTTCCATATTGGGGCAGGGAGCCTAATGGACTGTCACCAAACCGCTGAGTAGGAATATATGGTCTTGATGACTCTGATCAAGGCTGGTATGAATTTTGATTATCCCAATCAACATTGAGTATAGTGGTATCTAGTTGCCATATGACCATTGCAACTAATTTTGCAATTACTTCATCAAAATCACCATTATAGCTAGAGTATGGTTTGGGAAAATAACAAAAAAATGTTAAGCTTAGTGTGGTGAACATCTGAATTTGACAGAGAATATGTAAATCAACGTATTTAAAGACCTGTGTAATGTATACTACAAAATATACAATACACATGCAATGTAATGTATGAAATAAGTAAAATTTAAGCATACTTGTGCATGCATTACACTCCAGCAAGCAGAGAAGAAAACAAGGGGTGGTGTGCACCCTAGTGCTTTGATCGATGATAGTAGGAATGTTTTGGCTACTAACAAGTATAAATAAAATCATTAGAAATCACATTATGGTTTGAGTATGATCTGGAAGAATAAGAGAAAAGTGCATATATTAGTGCAGTGGTCATCTCTAATTGATACACAACATGTAAACCAAGAGATGTGAAAGTTGGTTATTTTATAGCATATAATTTTCTATGAAGTTGTAATGTGAGGAATGAAGTTAAAAAAACTTATAAATACCTGATGTATGTTATAGATTGCACAGTCAACATAAGAAAGTAACACCTGATATCCACCCTACCATATTGGGTGATGAAGCATCATGCACTCTCACCAAACCCCCAAGCAAGGAAAAATATATTACCCACCATTGGAATCAATGGTGAAATCAATGTCTAGGCCGCTGCATACTTAATCCAAGCTCTCAATTGAAATAACATAGCGTGCACAAGAGAACCATATGCAAAATAAATGAATGCAAGCTAAGATAGAGAACAATAATCAGTAAATTTCCTTATCTTTTGTTAATAGTATGGCTTTGAAAATTGAAAGGGCACAACCTTTTGAAGAGGACCCCATCGAAAGAAATGTCCAATGGACCCTAAGAGAAAGTGGATAAACATTAACTATTTTATTCCATGACAACCATAGCCTCAAACATATGAATTCTATTTGAATCTTATGTCGGAAATATACAGATATGTACATAAAATATACAAAACAAAACACAAAAAAATGAGTGTAGTGTGGTGAACATCTATATTAGAGATAGACTATGTAAATCAACAGATTTTAAGAGCTCTATAATATATACTACAAAATATACAATACACATGTAATGCAAGTTATAAAGCATGACAACCATAGCCTCAAACATATGAATTCTATTTGAATATTATGTCAAAAATATACAGATATGTACATAAAATATATAAAACAAAACACAACAAAATGAGTGTAGTGTGGTGAACATCTATATTAGAGACAGAATATGTAAATCAACAGATTTTAATAGCTCTATAATATATACTACAAAATATACAATACACATGTAATGAAAGGTATGAAATAAGTAAAATTTAAGCATACTTGTGCATGAGGTACATTGCAACAGGAAGAGAAGAAAATGAGGGGTGGTGTGCAACCTACCACTTTGATCAATGATAGAAGGAATGTTTTGGCTACCAATGAGTATAAATAAAATCATTGGAATCCACATTATGGCTTGAGTATGATATGGAACAATAAGAGAAAAGTGAAAATATTAGTGTAGTGGTCATCTCTAATTGATACACAACATGTAAACTAAGAGATGTGAAAGTTGATTATTTTAAAACATACAATTTTCTATGAAGTTGTAATGTGAGGAATGAAGTAAAAAAAACTTAGGCATACCTAGTGTATGTCGCAGAATGCATTGTCAACATAAGAAAGCAACACTCGATGTCCACCCTACCATATTGGCTCATGGAGTGTTATGCGCTCTCACCAAACCCCCAAGCAAGGTAAAATAAATTTCCCACAATTGGGATCAATGGTGAAAGCAATGTCTAGGCCGCTGTTTACTTAATGCAAGCTCTAAAGGCATCAAAAGGTCCACATATGATGATTGTTTGGGTTGAGTATGGTTGCAAACATGAAAGAATAATTCAAAATTTAGTATACTAAACATATACCATTGGTAGATGATAAATCAATTAGAAAATAAAAAGACTTATAGAATTCATAACAAATTGTATGCAATAAAGGTGGAGTAGAAGAGTGGAAGAAAATAAAAAGTAGGCATAACTTGTGTAGGGAATGAAATGGAAGATTGATAGAGTAAGGGAGGCCTGCTTTGCACCCTTCAACATTATGGCATCAAGTGGCATCAAGTGTTGTGAATTCCCACCAAACCTCTAAGCAGAGTATTTTTTTCTCCATGAACTTAAACTATATGTTAGTACATAGATTTATAATTTAAAATGTTATCAATGAGATATCATTTGAAATAAGGGAATTTAGAAGTTTAGTACAACAAACATGTATCATCACTACAAACTATTTAGAGAAGGAAGTATAAACAACTGTATAATTTGTAAACAATAATATCTAATATATGTGGAAAAAAATACATGTTATAAACAGGATGCAGGTATAACTTTTGCAAAGGGCAAAAAAAAATATGTGGACAATTGAATACAATTATCTTCTGGAACCTAGAAATTTGATTAACTTGAAGTCACTATTCTCTTTTTGAAGAAATATAGAGTTGCAACATTTGTCACAAAGAACTTTGAATGTAATTACAAAAGAACATATGGAAAGAATGAGATACAACCTTACCTTGTATACAAATAAAATACAGTTTCAACTTGAACAACATGGGAGAATTGTGAGAATATTTAGGTATTAACTATTCTAAATATTTGTAGTAATAGATGAAAATGTTGCCAATCTAAATTTGTTAGAATATGAAATTGTTAGAAAGAAATAATTCTAGTGCGATAGCTATAGAGGGAGGATTATTTCAGTAAAGCACAAAAAGACAATGAGACCAAATTGAAATTTAGATGATGGATGTTTGTTGCTGGAAAGAAGGGGAAACAAAAAGCAATAGTTGAATAGAAACTTCTCGTACTGATGTCTATATAACTAAAACTTTTGGAATGTTGGGTAAACTGAATAGAAGTGGGAATGAAGGGTACTATGAAAGAATTGAGACAGAGAGGAAAAGGAGAAGTGGTGTAGGTACCGTGGAAAAAAAAAATCATGATGACCAATGGCAGTGCAGACAATTGTTGGAGACATTCCTCTTCTTTGATTCAAAGTGCATTGTATTTGTTGGAATACAACCTAGAATACCTATCAAAGGAGAACGGCGGATCTATGTGTATTCTTTCTAGTGATTTAACATGACAGAGAGCTGTGAATCTTAGTCCTTTCCTTTCTTTAGTTCCAATATCTATTGTAGCTTTTCCTAGTGTTAAGCCTTGAGATTTATGGATTGTGATAGCCTGGGCCATTGTCAATGGGAGATGTCTTCAACTACCTCATGTGATTGGGATAATGGGGATGAATCTTGAATTCCCTTGATCCCATGCTGGCCCAATGTAGTTCTGGAAGTCAACAACAACATATTCAGGCACTTGAGGCAGTTTAGCACCCCTGGCATATACAATAGCCTTCACTAAACTCAACAATCCATTCACCAGGCCAGCTGCCACCCAAATATTTGTTGTCAACATTACCTGTTGACCAATTGTAAGAAAGAGTTCAAGTTGAATTTTTTCATCATCGCCATAATCAAGTTCATTTTTTTGGGAACATTTTGTAGCACTAATTGCAATTGAAACATTTAATTGTTGTAGCATTTTCCTATTGTGCAAAGCAACCAAGCTATTAGTTGGGAATAAGTGGATAGCCTGATCAAGTACTGGTTTTTCTTAGATGCAAGCATGGATTTTTTTTTATTCATAAGAAGTTTCCAATCAGCCAAGGATGCCTGGTAGTTTCTAATATTCATAAGGAGCATACAAAAATGTTGTGATTTAGATTTCCCATGTTGGAAAAAGATAGTGTCAAGCGTAACAACAATATTGAAAGTGTGCCAAAGTGCCAATGCTATGGACATAGAACGATAGATAGGATTTTCCATAACAGGGGGTAGTTGTGCCAAGTCACCCATGAGTATAATAGAAACACCACCAAATGGCTACAAATCTCTTACAGGGAATGCTTGCCACAATTGGCTATCTATTTTTAGAAGAAACTTGGGACCCAAGAAACTCATTTCATCAATTAGTATGTACTTAATATGTTTGAAGTCTTCTTGAAATATGGTCAATGGTTGTCCTTTCAATGGATTCATATCTTTTATTAGTATGCAAAGAGTAGTATGCACTTTGGAGGCACAAACACTGTAAGTAGCAACACCCATTGGTGCCAAAACAAGCAAAGGGTTCAATTTTTGACTCAACGATCGATTTAGTTCTCTTTGTATCTTGTCAATCAAGAATGATTTACTTGTGTCAGTGGTTCCTTCAATGATCATACAAAGAGGAGGAAATGAGGGTGGGCCAAGGTGGTGTTGTTCAATGATTCTCAAAGCAAGCTCCTGTCTAGGAGATAGTCGATGAGAAAGGCTTGTCATTGTAAAGAAGCAAAGGGTGTGTTCAGTTGTAGGCAATTTACTTGTAGAAATAAACTATTTAGCAATGATATGAAGATTATTTGGAACATGGTGGTTGTCGCACCTATGGTGCAGGTCAAAGTCCTGCTGACCCAAGAGTTGTAGCTAGTCAAAACAAACATTATTTGTGGCACCAAGTCGAGAGAGAAAATCCCATTTGTATTGATCTGTATGTGGCCAAGACTATGCATTATCAATGTCGCTATCACTACCCTCCTCATCAACAAGGGGGTCACTAAGTCTATTCACATGCCAAGCAACATAGCCATCAACATGAAGTAGCCTTGAATTTTGTGTTATGCTTTCTCTTGTAATCCCTATGTCAACCTCCACATTTTGAAAAGGTTTGTATAGCAATAATTCTAACCAAAAAAATGTTTCATAGGCATCACTTTTTTTCGAGGGGATAGTCTTGAAAAGCGGGTAAACAATGATGATTTTAGGTTGTGGGTGAGCACACTAGGCTAGACCTTTGCAATTTTTGCGATATGTATAGAGTTGTACAGAATGAATAAGGGATATTGCCTCTATTTCAGGTGGTCTTTGCATGTAGGAATGAATATAAGAACTCTCAAGCTCATCACCATTTTCAACTATTTTCAACCAATGGAATGTCTTCCTGCTAACATTCAAAGACAAGAAATGATGACTTGAGATGACAAGGGTCAACTTTTGTAGCATATGGCATGTTTCTTTTGCACCAATGTCATGATCAACAACTAAATTCATCATGAATTTTTGGTATGCAAGCAACGCTTTATCCCCTAATGAATTTGTATTTGCAAGACTTTGCAAGATATCAATGTAGCTTTCATATTTTTTCTCAGACTTTGATGCATATTTGGAAATGTAGTTTAGGAAAAAATTTCTAGACAATACTTGCTAGCAATCAACATTTGCTCACCAGATTTCAAGCATATCAGGGTTGTAGATATTAACATGCTCATAATTTATTGTTGGTTTGTATGATTTGTTTAACTCACTATCAATTGTCAATGTTGAAGATGGTTGTGTATTCCATGGAGCTTTGTAGCGACATTGTAATTGTTGGCCTTTTTTCCTTAGGAAAGTGTATTGAGTGCACTTGGTATGCCTTTGAACCATGTTTAACAACTGTTCATAGTCCACCATTGGATCCATAAAAGAAATTTGTGTAGTATTAAGTAGGCATGGGTCATCCAAGGCTGAGTGTTGGATCCTTGATATTAGCTGCTCTAGGGCATGAGGGTTCCATGCTGAAACATAGCGATCAAATAATTTTTTTGCTTGTTGAAGCTCATGTGGGTTGGACCAATCAAGCATGTCCATATTTGGGGCATTTGGAATCCACAAGAACCATGTACATGTGCCGACCCATGATGTTGCCACTCATACCTATACCAATAGTCCTTTATGTGGAAAAGTCTCTCAATAACATCTTCGTAGAAAATAGTGAATCACAGGTGCATGTACAAGGCTGTTATGTGCGGGTTTTGCATAATGTTTTGTGTGAAGTTTCTTCAGGAGTATGGCACATCAAATTGGGTATGAGGTTCAATCATCGTATGTAGATTAGGCCATTTTGTATCTACAAAGCTCAAAGTGAAGAAAATAGTCGGTCTACCAAGCTGGTGGATCATTGCTACAAGCTTGTGTTGGCTCTTGGCCCAATATGAGTGGGTTCCTCACAAGGATGCACCAAAGTGAACAAGGTGGTTTTCTATTTGGGTGTCTGGTACATCCCGAAGCAACTGCTACAAAGCAAGAACCGACTTTGGGATTCTTTCCTCCAAGTTTTTTTTCATAAAAACTTATGTTGATTGTTGGCTTTGATGTCTCATTCTTAAATTATAAATATAATATTCAAATATGACATGCCCCCAAAATCTATTATTACAGTATCTCATCAAGTACAAGGCATATTCATGTAAGTGATCTTGTATTGTTCTCGATTATAGTGGCATTACCATGCCAATGGGGAACAATGTTGGAAAAGCCATACTTAATAACCCTTTTGTATTACATTCATTGATAGGGCTAGAATCTATTTCAGGCCAAGGCAAGGTATTTTGAGTAGTGTCTTTAATTTGTAAAGAATCTCTAATTGCCTGAAATTATCGAGGAGGGTTGGGCATCAATAGAATAAATGATGACAAGTCTTGAAGGTTAGCTTCCTCATCAACAACACTTTCTACAATTGCCATTGGTTCATTTGGGTCATTCCTCTGTACTTCCATTATGTGCAAGAGATCAAAGATGTCAATACTTTTAGGAGGCAACAAGTTTAAAGCATCACAATCTATTACAACATCACTATAGTATAGGTCATTCTCAATTTTATAAATTAATGCAGCCATGACATTATGTTTGTCAACATAGCAATCATAGTTTGTCCCTTGCATACCAATTCTTTGCACAATGACAACTTCAAGATCATGTAGTCATCACGACAACAAATTTGCAATGTTGGCGATGTCTTGTGGGAAGCATATAGTATAGCCACTATATTTTTATTAGCCTCCTTTAGCATGGGTTACTTGTAAAACATGAGCAACTCTGGCTATAAGAATTTCTTCAACTTGAGTAAGATTTGCAAGGATGGCTAGTTGTGGCCTTGGATCCATTTTGTTTGCTAGGATATATCTATGGACACCCTTTTAAGAAGCACAACACAAATAGACAACATCAGTGCTAGATGTTCAGACTCTCATGCCAGCATATGTCTGATTGCAAGTAGAACAAATTTTCAAGTCCGACAAAGCATAATTGCACCGATGGAAGGATTGCATTGCTATGCGGAAGGGTTCACCAAACATGTTGCCTAACGGTGGGGTTGTTGAAGATGTGGTTGGAAATGCATGCCCAAAAAGGGGCTGCGATAGTGTGTAGTCAGGTATTGTGGGAGCAGTTTCATAACGATGAGTGTGGTTCAAATGTTACTAGTGACCTTGCTTGCAATGGTGGTGTGCCTAGCTAGGCATGGGCCAGAAAGCTAGCTAGGTCTAATGCGCTTCTCTTTTGCAAGTACTTGGCTCACCTATCTACAAAAATCTGGTCTTTGTGGTGTGCATAATAAAGCTGGTTTCTTTCACGTTTTTCAGCCTTTCTACGATCTACACTTGATGTGCCATTGAAACCTGAAGAAGGTTGTGATTCCTACAACAATAATATTAACAACACAATAAAATGGTTGAAAACACCGAGTTAAAGGGAAATGGCATAATTATAACGGTCAACCTAATTGGATATGCAACAAAGTAGCCAAAGGCACAGTAGGACCAATATGTATACATAATTGTATGTATTCATATGCATTATATTTAAAAATGCTTTCAAACTCCGAATAAAAAAACAAGAATGCAAGCAGTCAATATCATTGAGCCAATGGCTAACCCAAAAGGAAATGCATTGATTGCATTACTAAATTTGCATATGGACAGGAATTAATGGCAACACCATGCATTGAAAAGACTTCTTTTCAGGAGAGCGTTATTAGTGTTAAACCATGTCGCATATACTAGTAATTTGTGAAGTATAATATGATACATAGTTTAATACTTAAATACTCTTCTAAAAAAGAAGTCTCATCAATGGTATTAGGTGAAGTATCTCCACAAATTTTTGCCATGCAATCAAACACGAAATGAATGTTGCTCATTATTGCAAATATACCACCTTCCATTCTAATGGTTACTAAAACAAGGAATAATAACCAAGGCATGAGTATTGACATTATGCATTACATGGGCATATACAATTCTTTTGCTTGCAGACAATAAGTGAGGGAGAATATATATAAAAAAAAAATTGCATGTAGACAATTTTTTTTTGCTATAATCACTTATTGACAGTAACCAAGATAAACATATATCAAAACATGTCTATAAATGTATATATGCATATGCAATATGTGTTCAATGCAGAGTGCCATGAATGAAAAGTATGATGCACTATTTAAGGAAGACTATAGTGCTACTGCAACCTATCATTCTGCATCATCCCTTCCTTCATGACGCATTGCATCCAAAATAAGTTCATATTTTTCATTGGACATGCATATATAAATATAAATATACATATACATATAGTAGAACGAAGGCAACAATTTCCAAGAATTTACAGGTTTTGCTACTTGGAAATATAAGAGCATGTCTATGACAACTAAGAAAGTAACAATGCAATTAATTAACAACAAGGCAATGGAAAATGAAACAGACCAATGAAATACTCACTCTCCAGTGTACAGTTATTACTAAGACATCACAATCAACAATATACATCGGATGCATACCTAGAAATTTGCTAGTTGTAAAATATAAAGCATTGTAGAGGAGTAAAAAAAATTGGAAATTACAAACCTATACATTCACAAATACTTTCTGCAATAGTGACCCATCAACAACAACCCAAGCATGTGCACACGTAAATGCATTTACAAATGTACCTATACATATGAAATGTTTCAATGGAGATTGAAATGAATGGAAAGTGCAATGTACACTTTACAGAAGAGTGCAATGTCATTACTTCCATGGTTGTGCATCACACCTTCATTCGTTCCAATGACCATCCATTAAAGCTTCACGTTTTGCATTGGAAATTCATATATACATACACATATACATATAGAAATATTACAATGAACACAAAACATGCTTTCAAACACCAAACCAAAAGAAAAGAAGATGTATTGTCCATCCTACCATCTTGGGAACACAATCTTATCAATGAAAATTTATATATACAAACAGATATACATATGGAATGAAAAAAAACAAAACAAGTCCTGCTCTCCACCCTACCATATTGGGTCATGATGCCCCATGGGCTCTCACCAAACCCCAGAGCAACAATATAGATTGTCTATCACTTTCATCAATGGTTGAAGCAATCCTTTTGATCACACATACCAGAAATCCTATGATTGCAACAATTTCATTTGAGATCCTTTAAGAAATAATGAATAACGAATAGAAAATTTGAAATGGAAAACAACAAAAGAAGGCCTGCTCTCCACCCTACCATATTGGCTCATGAAGCTCCATGGGCTCTCACCAAACCCCTGAGCAAGAACATAGATTGTCCATCAGTTCTATCTATGGTGGAAGCAATCTGTGTCATCACACAAGAAACAACTCCTTTTGTGAGCCTCTAACAAATAAGAACCTAAAAGGTATGCTTAGCAACTATGCCAACAAATACAATCCAACATCATTGATTGGATGCATATAGAGGGACTTGTTGTTTGGAAATATACATACTAAAGAAGTACATGTAGAAATGTACGTACATGGCATTACTTGTAGAAAATATAGATATATAGTTGAATGAGAACTTATAGATACAAAAAAAAAATGTTACATCTGTTGGAAAGGGCAGATGGACTTCAACCTTCAAAGAAGCTCACAATCTTGGCTCATAGATGTTCAAGGGGCCAAAGGCAGAGAAGAACTTTGAAAAATGCCTTATTGAAATTTGCAAAAACTTCCACTATCTTTGCTCACGGTTTTGAACAACATATATTGTTACAACAATTACCACTACATGAACACCATACAACAAAAAATGTTGATGCGAAGAGGATGAGCTTCTATGAAGATGCAAGTCCAACCATCTGCTGTGAAGTTTTTTCTGAAATTGGCGTCAACAAATTTTCCATTTTTTACATGGGGCAATGACTCCAAGAGGTATAGAAAAGTGTTGGAAATGACACTAATAGTCATAGTGATGCACAATGTATGTGCCATATGTATAGATATCTATCTATGCAAAGGAAGGACAAACATGTGCAGAAGAGGAGAGCTCTTTTGAATATTATTTCACTTGTGGTTCGTAGGTTGGTGTAGGCTATAATCCTTGATCTCTGTTAACACATGGTTGATTGTTCCAAATTTTGATAGTTTGCTATTCAGAGAATACTACATTTTTTTTTAAAGAAAAAATATTGTTTAATCTATGGTTAACGTCTTATGCCTATCATTTTGCAAGGATATGTTACTGTGCTTGTGTATATTTAATGGTTTTGTCTTCCTGGCTTTGTGCTTAAACAAATATTGTCTGATTTATGGAATCTATTCTATGGATATGCCTACAATGTAGCAAAATAGTTAATGTTATACAAGTTACAAAATAGTCAATCTTATATGCTTTCTGTTAGCTTCCATTGTGCATTGTTGATTATAGTTTTGTTGATTAAGCGATATTGTTTCATTTTGGAGAAGGTGTTATTTGGTAGGTTGTATTCTTTCAATTTTCGATTAGGTTGTGCTGAGAAAGAAGTTTTTTTTTTATGGGTTTGTTACTGTCAATTTTTGATGGGTTTCTCTTTAATGTTTGCATTTTTGTGGGTATGTTTGCAACATAATAAAATATATATATCTATATACATATATACATATATGTATATATATACATATATTCATATATGTATATATATATACATATATACATACATATATATATACATACATACATATATATACATATATATACACATAAATACACACACACACACACACACACACACACATATATATATATATACATTATTTGAATTTCCATCAAGACATTGTATGCAAAAGGTTGTACTGTTTGTTATAAAAAATATTATTTCATTAATTCTTAGCATCTTCTGGTTGTTCTAATTTTTAGGTGTTGTAGAGAAAAGCCTATATTGTGTGTGAAAATGACTATTATTTGGTTTAAGGTTCACACTTTGTGTGTATGGTTCTACATGTGTTTGATAGCTGTCATTTTTCTTGTGGTCCATGACTTTCTCATTAGGGGTGGTCTTGCAACTAAAAATATTCTACTTTATGAAAATACTGGCTTGTGAACAAAAGCTTATCCAAAATTGATTCTGAACCTAAACCCATCACAAATAGAAACAATATAACCCTCAGAAGAGCACCGTATTGAAAATTAACAATGACAAACACATCAGAAAATATACTCATTTCTGAATGAAATCTTTTAGCAAATTGAAAAATAATATAATCTAGCAAGAAGATTCACAGAAATTTCACAACCGATGAACGCACTTGCACCTTCACACAAGCTTTCCCTCTTCACTCACAACCACCTTGAAGAATAACATAAACCCAGACAATGACACCTAACAATGGATTTTTTGAAAATTACAAAGTCCTGCATCCAGCATATAATATCTTCACAGAGTATTATGTACATATATATGTGTATCATGTATTTTTGTATGTAAGTATCTATGTCGGGGTATCGATGTAATACTTTCCAAGTATTTTTTGCTACTACTTTGCAATCTCTAATGATAGTGCCAAGTTGGATATGGATGTCATATCATACTTGGCTATAATGTTTGTTATGTATGCCATGGAGCTCAATCCAGAGACCACCATTGAACAATCCTTCATTAAGAATACCCTAAATTTCTCTAGTAGTTTGGTGAATTTTAAATGAAAAGTATTATTGTAACCATTGCCAATGTATGCAACACATACAGGAAACCTATGTGACATTGTTTCATTTATATTAGTGAGCATCGTGTGGCACACTAATCTGGGTAGCAGGTGGCAGATGCGTTATAACTCTGGCCAACATATTTTTTCAACCTCCCATACATACATTGGATAATTTTTAACAAGGAATTGTTTGGTGTCATTCTATTGCTATACCTGATATGAGAGCCATGAGGGATGGGGGTAAGCTTCTGTGAGGATGCAAGCTAGATTAAGCTCTGTGAAAATTTTGTGAAGGTTCTTGTAGGTTATTTTGTGTTTTTTGAATGGACAAATGGATGCAAATGAAAAATAAAAGTGTCACCTCTGATAATATTTTTCCCATTTTTCTTAAGGAAACTTAGCAGGAAGAAATGTGTTTGAAGAAAGTGGGAAGAGCTTCATGTCGAAGGAACCCTTCATGATTCTGCTTGATTTGTGGTTCACGTGTTATACCACACTAAATTGCTTTATTTTCCACAAGTTACTGTTGATTGATTCAAATATCTTTCCTCATCTATCATTTAGGTTTTGTCTGCATCCCTTTGCATGGATTTGATACTATGGTTTTTGTTGGGTTTCATATATCTGTACATATATAAATGTGTATATATATATATGCACATATACATATATCTGTATATACATATATATGTATATATATATACATACATATATATGTATATATATGTTCATACATGTATATCTATATATATATGTACATACACACACACACACACACACACACACACACATATATATGCAACTGTCATCACTACATGGATATCATAAATGAGTGAGAAGGGCATACTACTGTGAAGGTGCAGGTGCATTAATCACAATTGGAATTCCTGTGAAGTTGGTTGGAGGGAATCTTGTGTTTTTTGCATGTAGCGGTGGTCACAAAAGGTGTGGGATGTGACAATTCTTGTATATAAATGTATATCTGTCTATATATATCTATGTACATGCTTACCAATATTACTTATTTTGTGGTTTACAGTCTGTTCCAGGGTATATTGCTTCATTTACAAGAAGGTACTATTCATCACTTGAAGTCTCAATACGTTGTTCTTCACAAAATACTATATAGTTTCTAAGTACACAATATTACCTCATTTTTGGCTCGCCATTTGTATCTATCATTTTCCATGTATTTGAGGCTATCAATTTTCATGTGTTTATGTTTATGGGCTCTGTGTTTTGGCTATGTTTGCAGGCTTGGGGGAAGAATGCATACTATAAACAACCAGCAAGCAAAGGTCTATTTGAACCAAGTTAGAAAATTTGCATGCTAGTAATACCATTTTCCACATTGTTTCATTTTTGGTATGCGGTTTTTGGAGCCCTATATTGTGTAATCTGCAATAAAGAACTGTCAATTACTTCAAATTTTGATAAGCTGAACAAACAAGTATATTTTTTTGGTGGGCTTGTCATTGTTAACTTTCGGCAAGATGTTGTTGACTAAGCTACATTGTATGAATTTTTTGATAAGGTTTTGTCGACACATAAGTAAATTTCAACTCTAGTTTATTTATGTGACTCTTTGTGGGTTTTTTGTATATGGCTTGAACTATTTTCTGGTTATGTTTCGAATCCAATATAATTGTCCATGTTATGCAATGTTTTTTGGTTGCTCTTCTGTATCTTGGGGTATATTGTCTCATCCTCAGAAAAGGTGTTGTTGACAAGTCTTCCAATTCTCCCTAAGGTGCTATATTTGTTGGCTTTTGTTTTGTGGTTATGGCTGCAATGGCATAAAATAGTTAATCCTATACACTTTGTGTTAGATTCCATTGGGCATTCTTGATTATTTTTCTCTTGCTTTAGCTACATGGTTTAATTCTCGAGAAGCTCCTGTTGAAAAGTCTCTATTCTCTCAATCTTCAATGATGTTTCGTTGAGAGAACAATATATTTTTGAATGGCTTTGTGACCGTCAAATTTCAGTGGATTTTTCTTTAAGGTTTGTGTGTTTTGTGGCTGTGGATTTCCACCAGTTTGTAATGGAAACAGTATTCGTCAAATACCATGTTTGTTTTCTATCTGTGGTGCATCTATATTGTTTACTAAAACAATACAACCTACCCAAATTATTCAAAACCCTCTATTATTAGTAAACAAATAGAAAAATAAAATGGTCTCAACAAAACCTTCTCAAAATTAGAATAGCCAGAAAATTCCAAGAATTAATAAAATAACATTGTTTATAACAAACAATACAGCTTTTTGCATACAATGTCTTGAGGGAAATTAAAATTATGTATATATATATGTGTGTGTGTCTAACAACTAACATGCAAGATGGGTGGATATCCCCTATTTGTGTGAACTTTGGTTAGAATTTTCGTCAGCCTTGCCATGTTTTAAAGTTAGTTAAGTCAACATATATGCACTTTCAAAAAAGCAGCATTGTAAAGCCAGCAAAGCAACTATACAATCTATGCCATTTACAAAAAAGGCATTATTGACTATAGGTATATAGCCCTAGATTATAACCAAAGATAGAGGATGATAAAGAAAACAACACTTTGCAAAGTACAATAAGCCCAACAGCCTCTTGGCCAGCCATCAGCCCTTCTATATCAAAACTTTTCCAGTGGCCGAGGGAAAGGTTCTAGAGGTGACTGGCACACACTGGGAAGCTATAGAACAACTGTCAATAATGCCTTGTACAAAATAGCATAAACTGTATAGCGGTGCAAGAATGAACACAAAGCAAAATAATTCAATCACACAATCATGATTTCAACAAAAATGTACAAAGAAATTTTGCAATCCACCAGTATTCAATATATACAACAGCTATCAACAAGTCTATAATTACCACTAGAGAGTGCATAGGAAATATTGCAACAAAAAGAAAGCTATATGAAACTCCAGTGAAAAGAAAAACACGTAAATAGCTAAACAATGGATACTCCCAAATATCAAGCAAAAAAAGATATGAAATCACATAAATACGTCAAATATAAACAAGCCACACTATACACTAGTAAGGCTGCAAATGCAAGCAAAGCATGTCTGAAGTTTTCTCAATGCACATGGGAAACAACCAATAGCGGTGGCAGGAACATAGAATAAATAAGGCATAGACTTACATAATCAGGGCCTAATAGTTGTTGTGTAGCCTCGAGAAAGCTAGAGTCCACCGAAATTACTAGAGCCGCTATTTGTAAAAGACAGAGTTGCAACACTAGCAGCTCGCCACAAGTTCTATTGCGACAAGAATACAACAACAAAAGATTCAATTAAACCATCAAAAGCTAACAAGGTCCATTCTCAAATTTTAAATAGCGAACCTTTCTACATTCCTATTTTTTTTCTTGGCACATCTACAATATAATGAAAAAACATAAAATAAAAAATGCACATTTACAGATATGTCCATAAATAATTTCAAAAACAATCTATATTCCTCCAACACAACCAACCTAGAACATACACTCTCCATCAATGTGATCAATGGTGGCATCAATCTTCCATATATCAATAAAAATAAAAATTATCATTCTAAGAATAACCCAAACGAAAATAACATACGAATCACTATATACCAATATTATTTGTATCCACTGTGACATTGATATGTATCTACACTTAGGGGAGGAAAAAATTTCTAATTCATGTCATATGTTTTTTGGCCATCGTTCCAATATGGCATTCTTCATTGTTATACTCTAGCCTAGGCCATATCCTATCATTTTGAATGACACGCCGTAAGAATGCTATATTCTTTCATTTTCAGATAAGCTACTATTGAGAAGAGGCTATATTGTTTCCACATCTAGGAGAAACAAATTTTTGATTGGTCCCCTTTATTTTCTAACCATCATTCCAATATGGCATTCTTTATTGTTAGACTCTAGCCTAGGATACTTCGTATCATTTTCAACAAGGTGTCCTCAGACTACTATATTGTTTCAATTTTAGATAAGGTGTTGTCTAGAAAAAGGTTGTATTGTTCGTTAATATCAATATTCTTACCAAACTCAACAATGACTTCTGAGAATAGTAGCTTGTATCTTAAGTGTGACATGGAGGATCCATTTTACCATTGATCAAAGTGGTGGACAATGTATCTTGTTGCTCAAGGGCTCACTTTCAAATTCTACTTGCAATGGAGTAAAACAATTAATCTTATAGAGACATTGTGTTACATTCCATTGGGCATCCTTGATTATGACTGATTTATAAGAGTATTTTATGCATCTAATACCATACATGTATATTTCTCTAGATATTCCAAATGAAATGAGTCAAGGTGATTTTCAAGAATTCCTTTTGGGTAACAAGATTAAAACACTCCATCAGTCAATATGGCAACATGGAAATCAAGCGTACTTTTTTTCTTCTAGATACTGCATCCTATCATATGCACCAAGTATGGCTAAATTATAACTACTTCATTCATCCTATTGCAACTACAGAGAAAATTATCCATTATAAAATCTATAACTTTTATATCTCTTGATTTACATATTCTTTATGTAATAGATATGATCGCTGCTCTAAAATTTACACTTTGTATACACAAAAGATGTATATGGTTTGGTGTTTCCAATAGAAGTTTTACATAAGGCAGTAGGTGTCAGTTTTACCTTTGTGTTGCAATGGCTGTAGTGGAATAAAATACTTGATGCTATGTAGTTCATTCCATTTTTCCATAATCACCACACTAAACTCCACACTTTTTTGCTATTCTTGTAGGCCATAGCCTAGCCATAATGTGGCAATTGATGTTACAAACAACCTTTCAAAATAATGATAGTGACTGCAAAACTAATAACAACGGATAAATTGACAAGCAAATCCCAATGCACTTATTTTTTTGATAGCATCTTCTTCTAAACACCAGGGTCTATCAATCTTTCCTAATGCTCCATCCATAATACACTACATTTCAAATACACATATACATATATACATCTAGGTATATATACATGTACACATACACACACACACGCATATATATACATACAAAAATCCACATACATACACACATATATACATATATGCATATAGATATACATACATATATATAGGTACATTATATATATACACACACACATATATATACATACATATATATACATACATATATATACACATATATATACACATATATACACATATATAGATTTATAGACACACACACACACACATATTTATATATACATATACACATTTGTATACATATATACATATAGTTACACACATTATATGCTTTACATGAACTGAGGATTGGCGTAATAATAGTTTCCCTTTTAACACCTCGAGGAACAAAACAAATGTTTGGGTAATTTTCAATAAGGAATTGTTTGGTGTCGCTTTGTTGCTATACCTGCTATGAGGGCCGAGAGGGACAATAGTAAGCTTTTGTGGGGCTATAAGCTGGATTAAGCTTTGTGTAGCTTCTGCAAATGTGGATGGAGGCTATTTGGTCTTTTTTGCAAAGGCAGATGGCTAGAAATGCAAAAGAAAAGTGTCCCCTATGATAATATTTTGCCCTCTTTTTTGTAGGAAAGTAGTCCAGAAGATGGGTTATAAGTCTGCACAGATTTTTCATAAGCCTCCCAGTATTTTTTGTCTTCTGATGGCTATGGGAAGTTGGAGTCTACAGTTGCTGACTGCTTTTAGAAATAGAGTTCATATATATGCATGTATATATATATATATATATATATCATTTCTCGATCTAGGTCGCTATTGAAACCAATATTGTTTAATTTATCGCTTTCATTTTGTGGCTATGGTTGGAACAAAATAAAACAATTAATTATGTTCATTCAATGTTTTCTTAATATATGGCTTCCGTTTTGTGGCTTTGGCTAGAACAGGAGGAAAAAGAGTTAATGTTGTGCCTTAGGGTATATTGTTTCATTTTTGGAATAGAATAAAACAATTGATGCTATTGATTCAATGTTTTGTTACATTAGGTATTATTAATTATTGTTCTCTCTTTTATGCTATAGTGGGTTTATTTTAATATCAACACACATATATATCTATATATATATATACATACATTTTTATATATTTCAATTTCCCATGGGTCTGTCTTTATGGCTTTCATTTAGCTGATATGGTGGGAAAAGGGATAAATATATACATATATATTTTCATAGGGTTTGTGTTTGATGTTTGTGCTTTGTGGTTGTGTTTGTAATAAAATTAAATTATAGAGGCTGTGGAGTTTTTGTCAATAGTTATTGTATAGCTCGGGCTATATTGTGGCTTGTTGCATGTGGGTGGAAGTTGAAAGTAATGTTACTTGATTTATGGCTTTCACTTTCTAGTTATGGTTGGAACACAATAAAATAATTAATGTTGTTGATTCTATGTTTGGTTACACTAGGTATCATTAATTACTGTTATCTTCCTTAGGATATATATGGTATATTTTAATATCAATATATATATGTAACACTAAAATTGTTAACATTATAGAGATTTGGTTGTTCTTATTGTATAGCTCATGGTATATTCTGGCTTTCTGCATCTGGGTAGCTATTGAAACCATTGATATTTGATTTATGGCTTTTATTTTTTGGTTATGGTTGGAATAAAATAAAATAATTATATATATATATATATTTATATATCAATTTCTGGTGGGTCTCTCTCTATGGCTTGCATTTAGTTGATATGGTGGAAAAATGGACACACATACACACACACACACACACACACACATATATATGCACATGTATACATATATATACACATATACATATATACATACACACACACACACACACAAACATATATATATATACATATATATTTTTTGTATGGTTTGTGTTTGATATTTGTAGTTTGTGGCTATGTTTTCAATGGGATAAAATTGTATAGGCTATGGAGTTTTTTTTTGTTGTTATTGTATAGCTCAGGCTATATTGTGGCTTACTCCATATGGGTGGCTGTTGAAAGTAATGTTGTCTCATTTATGCCTTTCATTTTCTGCTTATGGTTGGAATAGAATAAAATAATTAATATTGTTGATTCTATGTTTGGTTACATTAGGTATTATTGATTATTGTTCTCTCCCTTAGGCTATATAGGATATATTTTAATATCAATATATATGTAAAATTAAAATTGTTAAGGTTATGGAGTTTTGGTTGATTCTTATTTTGTAGCTCGCACTATATTGTGGATTTCTACATTTGGGTGGCTGTTGAAACCAACGTTGTTTGATTTATGACTTTCATTATCTAGTTATGGTTGGAATAGAATAAATTAATTAATGTTGTCCATTCTATGTTTAGTTACATTAGGTATTATTGATTATTGTTCTCTAACTTAGGCTATACTTGTGTCAACTTTGCTCAGAATTTTCGTTAGCCTCACCGTTTTTCCTCTTTTGCGGCGCTGAGTAAGACCTGGTGGATGGGTTATAGTTTGGCCAGGATTTTCATTAACCCTTCCGATACAGACACACACACACATACATATATATACACATTTCTATACATATATAAAAATATATACAAATATATATTGTTATTGTATAGCTCAGGCTATATTGTGGCTTACTCCATACGGGTGGCCATTGAAAGTAATGTTGTTTCATCTATGCCTTAAATTCTCTACTTATGGTTGGAACAAAATAAAACAATCAATGTTGTTGATTCTATGTTTAGTTACTTTAGGTATTATTCATTTTTGTTCACTCCGTTTGGCTATATAGGATATATTTTAATATAAATATATATATGTAAGATTAAAATTGTTAAGGTTATGGAGTTTTGGTCGATTCTTATTATATAGCTCAGGTTATATTGCGTCTTTCTGCATCTGGTTGGCTGCTGAAACCAACACTGTTTGATTTATGGCTTTCGTTATCTAGTTATGGCTGGAATAGAATAAAATAATTAATGTTGTCCATTCTATGTTTGGTTACATTAGGTATTATTGATTATTGATATACACATACATATACATATATATACATATATATAGATATATAGATATATACATATATATATACACATTTCTATACATATATACATATATATACAAATATATATTGTTATTATATAGCTTAGGGTATATTGTGGCTTACTCCATGCGGGTGGCCATTCAAAGTAATGTTGTTTCTTCTATGCCTTTCATTCTTTGCTTATGGTTGAAACAGAATAAAACAATCAATGATGTCGATTCTATGTTTGGTTACATTAGGTATTAGTCATTTTTGTTCTCTCCCTTAGACTATATAGGATGTATTTTAATATCAATATATATATATATAAGATTAAAAATTTTAAGGTTATAGAGTTTTGGTCAATTCTTATTGTATAACTCGGGCTATATTGTGGCTTTTTGCATCTGGGTGTCTATTGAAACCAACGTTGTTTGATTTATGGCTTTCATTATCTAGTTATCATTGGAACAAAATAAAATAATTAATGTTGTCCATTCTATGTTTGGTTACATTAGGTATTATTGATTATTGATTAACAGATACATACATATATATACACACACACACACACACATATATATATAGATATATAGATATATATAGATATATAGATATATATACATATATACATATATACATATATATACAAATTTCTATATATATACATATATATACAGATATATATTGTTATTGTATAGCTCAAGCTATATTGTGGCTTACTCCATGTGGGTGGCCGTTGAAAGTAATGTTGTTTCATCTATGCCTTTCATTCTCTTCTTATGGTTGGAACAAAATAACACAATCAATGTTGTCGATTCTATGTTTGGTTACATTAGGTATTATTCATTTTTGTTCTCTCCCTTAGGCTATATAAGATATATTTTAATATCAATATATATATGTAAGATTAAAATTGTTAAGGTTATGGAGTTTTGGTCGATTCTTATTGTATAACTCAAGCTATATTGTGCTTTTCTACATCTGGGTGGCTGTTGAAACCAACATTATTTAATTTATGGCTTTCATTATTTGGTATCGTTGGAACAAAATAAAATAATTAATGTTGTCGATTCTATGTTTGGTTACATTAGGTATTATTGATTATTGTTCTCTAGCTTAGGTTATAATTGTGTCAACTTTGCTCAGAATTTTTTACTATCAATATGTATTTGTAAGATTAAAATGGTTAAAGTTATAGTTTTTTGGTTGTTTCTTATTGTATAGGCCACGCTATATCGTGGCTTTCTACATCTAGGTGGCTGTTTAAACCAATGTTGTTTGATTTATGGCTTTCATTATCTGGTTGTGGTTGGAACAAAATAAAATGATTAATGTTGTCCATTCTATGTTTGTTTACAATAGGTATTATTGATTACTCTTCTCTAGCTTAGGCTATACTTGTGTCAACTTTCCTCAAAATTTTTGATAACCTCACCATTTTCTAACTTTTCCAGCATTGGGGAAAACTTTGTGGATGGGTTATAGTTTGGTCGGGATTTTCGCTAGCCCTGCTGATTTATATATATATATACATACATATATACATATATATACACATTTGTATACATATATATATATATATAGATATATATATATATATACACATATACAGATATAGTGGCAGATGGATTATAAGTTTGATCATAAGTTTGCTCGGCCTTCCTTTTTTTGGCTGTCCAATTGTCATGGAAAAGGTGGCAAAGACAGTTGTTGGGTGCTTTAGTAATAGGGCGTCATTTTCTGGGCCACATGGATGGAGAAGGCTATGGAAATTAAACGCTGATTTGAATCAACATTAATTGTTGTATGCTTTTCATGTACTGGCGATTGTCATAATAACAACAATGATAAATACACGCCATAAACAGAACAATAAAGCCTAACGCAAACAACAATAATAAATAATCCTTTTATGAAAAACAACATGGAGTACATAACATTAACTATTTTACTGCATTCCAACCATCACCACAAAAAAAAAGACATGAAGGAAACAATATTTTTATCCACACTCACCTAGATGGCCAAATGCGCAAAACACTAAAAAATCAGAGTCACAAATCCACACAAAAACATGCATGCAAAAGTCAAACCATAAATCAAACAATATCGTTGCGAACAAACTATATACTCTTTTTCAAATAGAACCCTATAAAAAATGCAACAATATATCATAAAAAAATGCAACCTATATTACATTAACTATTTCATTGGGTTGAAACCATCACACACAAAAATACGGCTTCCAACAGTGGCTCACATACAAAACCCACAAAACACAGAAAGCTCCTAGTAACAGACAGACTCAAAAACTTCACCACGAAAACGTGAACCCTAAATGAATCAATATTGGTTTCAATGGTAACCCAGATGGGGAAACTCACAAAAAACACAATAGATTAACTATTTTCCAACATTCCCACAAAATGGAAGCCATAAATGAAACAATATTGCCAACACTCACCCACATATGAAAACCCACAAAACACAAGAAATCTTGATTTCAAGATTCACCAAAAACACAATAGATTAACTATTTTCCAACCTTTTACATAGAACCAAAGCCATAAATGGAACAATATAACCAACGGTCACTGACATGCCAAAACCCACAAAACTATATAGTCTTTCAAACAACAATCGACAAAGTGAAACAATATTTCTTTCAAGAATAACCTAGATGAGATGCAGCTCTTCCCACTTCCTTCAATAGCACCCCTTCCCACATGCTTCCTCTTTCCTGCATTCTTTCTCCACAACCTACAAAAGAACACCACAAAATCATCACAACCCACACCTATTGGAACCATCGACACATGCAAAAAAAAAAAGATAACCTTCAAACACCATCACAGAAATTGCACAGTCGTTTAATGCACTTGCACCTTCATAGAAGTTTTCCCTCCACACTCATAGTTACCTTCAACAACAACATAAACCCTTAGAATGACACCAAACAATACGTTATCGATAACTTTACAAGCATTCATTTTGTTTTCCAAGGACTTTAAAACATATATTACTTGCACCATCACCATTACACAGAAACCATACAACAATCAATGCTAATCACATTTTGATGGCCTCCTCTATAGTTCCCTCATTTCATCAGACTCCTCTATTGTCGCGCCAAATGCCTATCACCTTTTACATGGCAAAAGAGACCCAAGTCCGACAGCTTAAAACGACAGGGCTAATGAAAATTGCAACCAAACTATAAGCCATCCACCAAGTTTTCTCTGGCACCAGACAAGTTGGAAAACGATGAGGCTGACGAAAATTACAATCAAAGTTGATGTTTCAAAGGTAACCCAAATTCAAATTTTCACCAAAAACACAACAGATTAACTATTTTCCATCCATTCTCACAAAACGGAAGCCAAAAATGAAACAATATTGCCAACACTCACCCACATGTCAAAACCCACAAAACACAAGAAATCTCAATTTCAAGATTCACCAAAAACACAATAGATTAACTATTTTCCAACCATTCACACAAAATCAAAGCCATAAATGGAACAATATAACCAACAGCCACCGACATGCGAAAAACCACAAAACTATATAGTCTTTTCAAAAACAATCGACAAAATGAAACAATATTTCTTTCAAGAATAACCCAGATGAGATGCACCTCTTCCCGCTTCCTTCAATAACATCCCTTCCCGCTTGCTTCTTCTTTCCTCCATTCTTTCTCCATGAACTGCAAAAGAATACCACAGAATTATCACATCCCACACATTTTGGAACCATCGACACATGCAAAAAAACACAAGATAACCTTCAACCACCTTCACAAAAATTGCATAGTCATTCAAAGCACTTGCACCTACACAAAAGCTTACCCTCTGCACTCACAACTACCTTCAACAACAACATAAAACCTCATAATGACAACGAACAATACATTATCGATAACTACACAGACATTCATTTTGTTTTTTGAGGACTTTAAAATAGATGTTACTTGCACCATCACCACAGAAACCATACAACAATCAATGCTAATGACATTTCACTGGCCTCCTCTACACTTCCCTCATTTCGCCAGACTCCTCTATTGTTGCGCCAAACACCCGCCACCTTTTATACAACAACGAAGACCCAAGTCCGACAGTTTAAACCGGCAGGGCTGACGAAAATTTCATCCAAACTATAACCCATCCGCCAAGTTTTCCCTGGCACTGGAAAAGTCAGAAAATGGTGAGACTGATGAAAATTCCCAGCAAAGTTGACACAAATAGCCTATCAGCTAATAAATAGTTGTTCAACACATCCATCAAAGTTCCAACCCCTATGCACCATTGTAATAAGTGAATTATACCTTTGTTGATCAATATATTCATGAGTTTGAATCTTCACGATATTCCTCCACCGGTTCACCATTGAAACTAACAATTTAATAAAAACACAACGTGACAATTTATTGAAGAAGCTCTTATAAATTCAAACCTGCAAGAATTGAATTATTGGCTTACACCATTGACCGTATTCTGGATAGACACGATTGCTTCGGAGGAGGATTTCCATTGAGAAGCATTTGAATGACTCTTCCAATCTCAAAAATTTCGTCTAATAATCAATGGTCTCCTCTGCCTTATAGAGGATTTCGCAAACAAGAACGTGGTTTGATTTGCATGTTTTTGACGTTGTCAATAGAAAGAACTTAAGTTGCCCGCACAATGTGCAGGCGATGTATTAAGAACTGTTCAATTGCCTATCTGGCCAGCACTCGTCTTTCACACGAATTCCCATGCTGAAATTCCCAAAGGGCTTATATATTTGACCTAATCTCGCCCACTCTCCAATACACGCTGCATTTTTCTAACGTAAGAGTATTCGATCGATTATCGGATTTCCTTCAGAATTTCTTTTCCCCCTTCTCTGAGGGATCACAAATGTAGTATTTGGGCTGGTTTGTATAAATTCATAGCTATATGTTCTCTCCTCTGTAAACTTGGCCTCATGGAGCCCCTGAACCCACATAGTCCAGAGTGGCATTTTTTCTCTAAGATTTCTTATCTCCAGGAAGCCATAAATATCAAAGATCAGTTGCCTATCACTACATTTAGGCATTTTGCAGGTGGGCTTGGTGAGATTGAGGATGTAATTTGTGCCATTTGCCTCAACTCATTTGAAGAAGATGACAAAATTTGAGAGCTGTGTAATTGTTGTCACATGTTTCACATGGATTGTCTGGATAAGTGGATCAATCACCATCACAAGACGTGCCTCTCTGCAGATCTCTTCTCATTGAATAAGCTGATGACCTTGACGAAGAAGAAAGTGATGATTATTTTGGCTGACTATTTATTGATTTTCTTGCAAAATAGATTTTGAAAGCTCAATTGTCTTTTGGCATTGCGATGTCTGCAGATATTGTTGTGTACACCCTTTATACAACTATTCAAGTTCATTGTTCTATCTAATATAATCACATGGTTGAGATTTTACATTCATCTTTACCCATCTGTTAGGAATTTAATGTCAAACAATTTTGGAACTTTTATATCAAATTTTTCGAAAGTGTTTTCCCTTGAAATCTTTTTCCAAGCAAAGGAAAAAATATCTGCACTTGGATTTTGCTGGCTATGGAGGGAAGGCTATATCAAGAAAAGGATTTCCTACAAACTTCAATCAAATTTTAATCTGGGCAAGACAACCCCACAAACCACAAAAAGGTTTTTCCCCAGTCTATTACTTAACATCGCCTTTTAAATTATTTGTTTTCTATTTTGTATGTCAAATAATTTATTCATCTATGTTGCTTAACCTAAAATTTCAATTGAAAAGATTTATCGAGCAGGAATTCTGAAAAAATTTAATGAACATATGTCAGAGGGGTGTGGAACGATGAGAGCACTATTCTGAGGGTAGCTTATGCTGTAGTTTCTGAAGTTGTTGAAAGCATCATACATGAATTGGAGTGTATTTTTGTGAGGGAAGAGGGAATGTGAATACCAATTCTACATTTTAAATATATAAACTGATATTTTCAAAGTTAAAGGATTTTGTTAGGGACTTCCGTAACTGGTAAGTACAGTCATCGTCATCATCAGAAAGCTCTCCCTCGCTCAACAACTTCCCCAGGAAACTCATAATCAACTGATCCTTTCCTATATATAGCTCCACTACAACTTGCAGTCGTTGGCAGAATTATAAAAATTGGATAAGTACGTAGACTAGCTATTGCACCTTGGTGAGAAATGGCTACGGGAAGAGGTGTGGAAGGTTAATTATGGGAAAAAATTGGTTCATTTTTTTGATATTAGATCATTTAGCAATTATGCATTCACTTACAAGGATTGAAATATAATTGAAACAAAACCTTTGAAATTATGCATTCTGTACGGAATAAATTTTAATTTCCTTTTCAATATAAACTGGAGCTTCTATTGTAGTAACCTGTCCATTGATTCAGAGAGAATCCATAGAAGATATATGATAGTGAGCTTTGACTTCTAAAAGGCTATGGGTTAGACCAAGGAAAAAACTAATTTTTTCCTTTGAAGCATTCAGAGCATCATTGAACGAGTCTCTTACGTCAAATTTAGCTTCCAACTAATATAATTTAGAGCTGATTTTAGATAATAGCTAATAGCTGATAGTGGCATCCCAGTTCTACCAATCTATAATGTCCAACTATAAAAAAATGTACTTACCTATTTTTCCCAATAAATTTCCATACTCTGTTCGAAAGCTCCCATTTTTGCACATGAAGATAGAATGCTGACAAAATTTATGAGATTTTGGCTTTACACCTAAAAATTGCATTTTCTTGGAGGGTGGTAGATTTTTTTTAACAAATTCATATTGTGCAATTATGGCAGGTCATGAGGCAACATTTGTTTGAAGCATTCTACTAAACATTTAAACTCCCTAATTCATTTCAAAATTTCATTTCTATGATCTTGCTTGTTGGTGAGCCATTTTGTGATAACTATGGTAAATTATTATTTACTATTTGAAATCAATAGTTAACAATTGAAATTTGACTACATTAACAACCTGTTTGTGGTTGAGGACTTGATTGGAATGATAAATTTCCTTTTCCAAACATCCTTATCCTTTTCTTTATTATTTTGTTTCTTCCATATTTGCATGACTAGAAAAATTAACAATACCCAGTTGAAGAAATTTGTTGGAGTCGAACTATCTAGTAGTACCTCTTGTATTCAACATACAAGTTTCTCTTACAAATAATGGAAAGATGGAATAACTGAACCACCAAATCTTTATAAATTATCACTCATATTTTTTTAAAACAAATTCACTCCATTCCCTAATTATTTGACCATTTCTAGAATTGAAATGTAAATTTTATCCTCTCCCATGCTAAGAGCTTCAAATTTTTTGATCAAAGCTGTCAAATCTATCATCAAACCAAGCGAATATATGAATGAGGATTTTTTTTAATTGGAAAATATATGTGTAATAGATAATAGGAATCGTAGTATTAATAAGTTTATATTTACCCCAAACATAGTTCAAGGCTATAGATAAAATTATTTGATTCTCTCAAATTTATTTGAATTGGCTGTAGATGAAGTACAAGAGTTGGGGGGACCAAATTAAAATGATTTGGCTCATCTTGGCCAAATTCCTTATAATGCACATAGTCCAATGTAGGCCCTACATGACAATTATCTACTTGAGAGTACCCAAGGTTGAATATTATTAAGGACTCTAAGACACTGTAATAGTTTTCAAATGATTGTGTTGAATATTTTCATTACAACTACCATTTCTAGCAGATGGATTAAAAGAAAGGTTGTTAGATTGTACAAATTCATAATGCAAAATAGTTTATAGACAAGATCAATTAACAATCTTATCTCTCTTGCCATTTCTAAAACCTGAAATATTTAGGTTACCAAAAGGAAATAATAGAAAATTAATTTATAACCCACTTAAGATTAGGGGAGCTCCCAAAATATTGAAAAATATTACAGTAAAATCTAACCTTCCTTAGACTCTGCTTTTCTCGTTGAATAACTTTATCCATAATTTCATGCTATAATATTAACAACCAGAGAAAACAATAGGGAAATGGGTTAGCTATTTTACTAAAATTATTTGGTACCTAGACATAAACATTTTATTTTCTAAAGTAAAAGTATTTTCGAGTGTGTCTTTTCCATTTTTAGGCTATCTTCTTACACTATATACATGCTAAATTCTTTCAATAGTGCTCATTTTTCTTGACGTAACCCTAGATAAGGTACTATTTAGATCATCTGCATTATTTTCTAGACCCTTCAATGAAAGTTGAGTGATAATTTACCAGTTGAAATCAATAATTAACAATTTGAAATTTTACCACATTCACAACCTTTTTTTGGTTGAGGACTTTCTTGGTCTATTCTGAGTCTGCTCAATTCTGCTAGTAGAGTTTGGGTGGATAAAAATTGAGAGTTACATTAGTGTAGTATGTGTCCAATTTATGGGCTTGAGTTAGCCACACTCTTTAGTTAATTTTTTCTATTGCTACTTCTAAGGGCATAATTTTGCAAGTCGCAAGTCAAGAAGGAAAACTTCTTGTATCATGGAGCCATTTTCACTGGAAATTGCTTCTAATTTCAGTCAATAGCTATGAAAATCATGTGACCCCTACCATGGCCTAGTTCCTCTATATTTTGAAAGCCATTAAAAAACTAATGCTATTTAGGAAAATTTCTATAGAAAAAAAATTAAAAACTACAAGTATTGCTGCAATGTATACCATTGTTTACAAAAATATTTCAGTCCATATGAAGATTTATGTAATTTACACTATTTGATGGAGGAGAGCTTCAAATCAAACAAATATCAATGTGATATCAAAAAAATACTTCAAATAATGTGAATACTGCTCTAGTTTACACCCACTTTACACTATTTGTGTAGGGAAAGTTCAAGTTGTACAAATACTGATGCAATTTAAAACATTATCTAAGAGAACCTTAAAACCATACAAACACAAATGTAATTTACATAGTGAAACTTTAGAGTCCAAAAATATTGTTGCTATCCACACCATGATTTCGAGAAAATCTCCAGATGGTTGTAATTTACACCAATTTGCAAAGGAAATAAGAAATTTTGACTGACCTTTGTAATTCTCCATATTCCTGTCGCTTTTTAGCAAGATTTCCCTTATCATCTATGCTCCTTGTGTTAAGCTCTCCATTTCTTGTCAAACCCCAATTGCCCTTCTTTGATTTCACCCTAAAATCCATATATCCAATGTCAATGACTTCAAATAATGTAAAACGGAGGGGCATAAACTGCTATCGCCTCATAGGTGCCCCAAAAGTTTTTCCTATGCTCTTTCCAATGGCTATACAAAATTTGCAATCTTTTAGTGAATCTTTCTTCATTTATTTTGTAGCCACTGCTAGAAGATTCTAAGGGTTTTGAGCCCCCATTTGTAGCTTCTGCCATTTCTACACAGCTTTGAACCCTGACACACAATACTATATGAATCTAGAGTTTGCAAATTTAAAAAAAGTATCACTCACATTGTCTTCCTCAAATTCCCCCTTGCTACACATTAGTCACCTAAAACTTTGGATCTGAAGGATTTTTTATGGAAAAATATCACTGTTAAAACCTAAAAAGATCGGATATTTTTTATGGCAA
Organism: Sequoia sempervirens; assembly: GCA_007258455.2. NCBI lineage: Eukaryota > Viridiplantae > Streptophyta > Pinopsida > Cupressales > Cupressaceae > Sequoia > Sequoia sempervirens. The sequence continues at coordinate 355,765,450 of VDFB02000008.1, read as the reverse complement.
TTACCGATATTACTCATTCCCGAGAGGGTGACATATTGAATACCCAGATCAATGGAATTTATTTATTACTATGATGTGAAGGAGTGGGGTTACGTGTCTTATTGATTGTAATTGGATTTCAACGTGGTAGGATCTATTCTTTCCACTTTTGGTTTCAATTGCACGAGACTTTTTTTGCATGAGATGAAGGATCAATGGCTGCCATCCCTTCAACCTTCTTGCAAGGGCTCTCCTTGCTTTTCCACCCTCGATAGACAATTTTTTCTCGACGCTCTCAAATAAAGAGATGCCTTTGGCGTAAAAATATTCAAAATTGATGTGTGCAATCAAGTTTGTTGAATCTACTAAGTTATTTTGTAACTAGGAAGTAGTCTGATTTTTGAATCAACTTTGTTTATCATAGTAGCGATTTCTTTATATCCATGACTTAATTTATAACTAGCACTTGCACCAGAAGGAGGTGCAAGGATCATGCTGATAGGAAAATATTTTTGTTTTCTTAAAACATGTTTTTATCCCATCCACATAAGTAATGGCTCTTGATTTTCATAGTCTTTAGAATTCTTTGACATGTGAACTTTTCCATATTTGACTACTTGTCTCATCATTTTGATTGGGTGTGTATTTTGGTAAAAATGATTTTTTTTTAACATTTTGGAGTCTATGCCAACAAGAAATTTGTGATGAGTTCATGATTAGTGTATCTATTTTCATGAATTAAGAATAAAGGTTATTATGCAATCTTTTATATAGGAAACAAATAATTTTTTTAGTGTTACTTCAAATTTAGTTCAATCAAACAAGAAACTCTCTATTGATGCATTATTCAATTCTAAGATTTATTAACTGGCTAGATTTAATGTTTTTATCAAATTATTAAATTATTAATTTGGATATAAAATCAATTACCATCCCTAGTGTTACAATCTTGCTTCAAAAATTGTATTGGTATTTGTGACTAATTTTTCACACTTCATTGGACATTTATTGTTATTTCATTAGGTTCAAGTGAAGTGGGTTTTATTAGTTTTTTGAAGACAACATAATTTTCTAGAGTGATAGAGTGAACATATCAAACTAATTTGACTTTAACTATACATGTTGACCTTCCTACTAAAAGACCAAATATCTATATGTTCAAATGGTTACAATGAAATTTTTCATATGCGAAACTGCTTGATGTGCTAACTTGCAATTGAATTCCCTGATGGTGTTCCATCCCCATAGTTGAAGAAGAGGTCTTATGAAGATGTAATTTGTAAAGGATTGTTGATTGTGTAATTCTTGCTAAGTGACACATGAAGATACATTGAGTCATGTGTCTAGACACATGGCAACACAATGAATTGTGCATAGTGAACACCACTAGATAATGATTTGTGGGTAGGGCACATATGATGTTGTTGAAGTTCACACACTAACATTGCATAATACTAAGTCTTGAATATTAATGAAGAATGTTTCATGGTGTGTAGAAGTTTCTCTAGGTTCATGTGGCTATGTTGATCATTCACTTTATTGTGGATTGTTTGTTATTAGGTAGTCAAAATATTTTGACGCATTATGGGCACCATCATTTGTATCAAAATTGTAGGTATTCAATCTATGACAGAAAAATGACACATGAGCATATAGGTGGATATCTTGGAGAGTTTTAGCAGGTTATGTGTTACTTCCCCACTGCCTCATGAAATTATACTACTTTTATAATGCACATGTACAACGAGATGCCCTTATATTTGTAAATGTTTTATTTTCTGCCAAATCATCCTACCAAGGTATTATTTTTGGAGAGATGTAAAATTTCCCATCATTTTCAAGATCATGCTAGTTTCATGGCTGACTCTGCTAGGTACAGTTGATCCACAACACAAGTTTGAGGACATGAGAAATCAACAAAGAGCTTGCTTAAAGATACGTGATATGCAAGTAGTTATACTTGGATAATAATTGATTTGTAAGAATTGGGAGCATGATCTTTCACATGTTGAAAATAAAAATTCTATTTTTTGTAATTTTTAGTGGTAGGTAGGTAGTAATTGTCAAAATTAGTAGTGGGAGATCCTTCATTCTATATTTCTCAAAGTATATTTTATTTAGCTAGAAATATGTGAGGAGGTTTATCTATACTTTTAGCAATGTAATTTAATGGCAGAAAAGGAATGTGAGAAGAGTATAAGCATTCTTTGATTGAATAAAACTTAGATTTATGAAAATTAATGGTGTAAAATTAGACCTCTCTTTGATCTTAAAATACATGTAGGATATTTATTATTTTTTAGTTGAAGCATACATGATATTGTGCAGAATAAAGTTCCTTTCACAAATTTACTTGTGTATTTAGAAGAAGAAGAAGGAAGTGGGGAAGTGATGGCACCCACCCCCTTGTTGGTGCCTAAAAATCCACTTTAAAATGAGCAAATAGGTGGAAAAGGAATTTTGTGTTGCTATAAACAACCTCACACAACCTTTACAGAGGTTGGCACATGAGCTGTAGGTCAAAAATTAATTTTGGAAGCATAAAAACAACTACAGAGGCACAAACTAAGTTGTAGAAAAAAATAGATTGTTGCTTTAGGTGCTCATGGCACTGGTTGTAGGTGACTGTTCATAATTTCAACAACATAAAATACTCAAAACTTGCACACAACATTTGATACTTCTAGAACAACAAACTCATAACCAATATAACTCATAGACACATGCATAGAGACAATATCTATGAAGAGGAAAATATTATATTACTTTTAAAGATCAAATTTTTGCACATTTATATAGGTTATCCCACAATATTGGTTTACAATTTTTGGTCAAACTGGACACTAAACTAGTTTTTTCTAACTAAATAATCAATTTCGGGCACCTATAGCGGCTAAACCGTGAGGAATTTGAAGATGATGAAAACTACTAATTTGTGAAATTTTTTCTATAGATTCTTAATATATAATTTTTCTAATTTTTTGGAATCAAATTGCACTTCTTTTTCCATCTCCTTTGAAAACTAGTTTTTTTCAGTAAACACCATTTTTAAGGAGTGACGCCACTGTATAACACAACTTTTTTTTCATGAAGGATAAAATTATCTTTTTTTTTGAATTTAGATTTGTAACTACGATATCTAGTGCTTCTAATTGGTTTCATAATTTTTTATTGTATATTTTTTCCTTAATCAAGTTTCAAAGTCAAACCAATTACAAATCAGAAATAGGCAGACTATATAACACACAACTTTGTTTGTATGTATCGAAATTCAATTTATTTTTGGTGGATCAAGGACTTCAATATCTGGTGCACTCGTATTTTTCAAAAAAAAAATAAATAATCTTCTATTTTTCCACATGTGCATAATAGAGAGCTTGATTTTCGGTGAAAAACCTACATTCACAAGAAATAAAAAAATAAATATAACAATAAAATTAAATTTATTCGAAATTATACTTTTTGGGAAGCTTATAGTAAGGACTACATACATACAGAAAATACATTTTATATGAATTCATTTGATCCCCTAAAAGGTAAATCAAAAGTGGTTTTTTTATCAACATTTTGATAGGTGTAAAGGAGACTCTATTATAGGTATGGTTTAAAACTAGTGGGGTTCTATCAAAGGGGATTTGTTCTAAGGTAGTTTGATCAAACCCTCTTCAATTGGAATGCTTTAAATGGAAATTTTCAAGGCTTAAATCATTGTATTTTCTAAAAAATATGTGATTTTAGCAAAAAATAGAATCTCCCAGAAATTGTAAACCAACTTTGTGGGATCACCCATATACATGCATTTCAAAAATATCTGCAAAACAGAGCATCCTTTGTTAATCTTCTTTCTTTCTCTTTATACTATTATTGTTTTCTACTGGTCTCTTTGACTGTTTCTAAACATTATTCTATTGTCCTCCAATATTCTTTATTGTCCTCTTATATTATCCTTTGTTTTCATTGTTTTGACCCTCTTTTCTCTATTCTGTATCCCTTTTTCTTTTGTTGTTATTTTATTCCTCTAAAAGCTATCCAAAATCTAGAAGCTTCTCCCAAAAATTTCACCTAAACAGTTGTAGTGTCCAAAATATGGCATTGATTTTGTCACCTACCTATTTTTTATTTCAAAAACTCCCGCTCAGCTTTTCCATTTACCATTTGTTTAATGTTGCTACTCATTAATTGAGCTCACCAGAGGTAATTACTAAATCTAAATATAACAAAATTCAAATTTAAAATTTAAAACTACTAATATTTCCTTCAGGTGGCATTAGTTAGGTAAAATAATAATAAAAAGATTTAAAAAAAATGATGCCCTTGCATCAAACTACCAGGCTAGAAAAATTTGTGAGCCCCTACTCACTATGTAAAGTTCTATGTTGTTGTAGGTTACAGGTCTTGTTGTTACAAGTCAACAACCTTGTCATGTTGTGCTAACTGGAGTGTTTATAACTCAATTGGGCTTAACGATGTTGCATCCTCCACTAGGCTACCCTTGCATTTCACCAAATATTCACTATACGCTTTGCCGCTTATCTTTTTAACAATTCTAGAATCCAAAATATCCTCATTATGCTCTTGTTCTTTCTTAAGTAGTTGCTCCTTCCATTTTTCTGGTATTTCTTTCTCTTTTTCTTGCTGTTGTGATGTCTCTCCCTCATGGTAGGTATATAAATATAAAACATTAAAGATGGGTGAGATTTCTAAACCTTTAGATAGCTCCAACTCATAGGCATTCAGTGAAAACCTCTTGATGATCTTTCAAGGTACAATATTCTTCCCCTTGAGTTTGTTGAAGGCATGGTTGGGAAATCTTTCCTTTCGTAGGTGTGTCAATACCATATCTCCAATTTCAAAATTATTTTCTCTCCTCTTCAAATCATCCTTCTCTTTAAATACTATTCTCTGCTCCAACTGAGTTTTTCCCTCACTTGGTGATACAAATCTTTCATAAATTTGGTAAACTCCTCTCCTTCAACACTTATTTTATATCCCTCCATATTCACAAGTTCCCTTAATTCTGAAATATCTAGGACTATGCCCATAAACAATCTGAAATGGAGTTTTACCTATACTTTTCTTGACAAAGTCATTGTATGCAAACTCATCTTGAGGCAATATCAAATCCCATCGCTTAGGCTTGTCACCAACTAAACATCTTAACAAGTTCCCTAAGCTCCAATTAACAACTTCGGTCTGTCCATCCATTTGAGGATGATATGCAGAACTAAACTTTAAATCAATTCCTAATTTCTTCCAAAGTGTCCTCCAAAAATTCCCTACAAACTTTGTATCATGATTTGAAACTATACTTCTTGGTAAACCATGTAATCTAACAACCTCCGCAAAGAACAAATTGACTACATGTGTTCAATCATCCCTCTTCTTGCATGCGATAAAGTGAGCCATTTTGGAAAATCTATCAACAACCACAAAAATGGAATCCTTACCTCATTGGGTTCTTGGTAATCCAAGCACAAAATACATACTTACATCTTCCCATGGTTTCTCTGGTATGGGTAATGGTTGATATAGGCCTGTATTTTGACTCCCTCCTTTGGCATATTGACAAACTTGAAATCCTTGTGCAAATTTTCTGATTTCAACCATCTTTGGCCAAAAATATCTTTCACTAAGTTCTGCCATAGTTTTAACAACTCCAAAATGTCTATCTAATCAACCACAGTGCTTTTCTCTTATCAAATTATGCCTCATTGATCCTTGAGGTATACAAAGTTGTTGTCCTTTGAACAACAGTCCATCTTGTATAAAATAGTCTATCCGTGGTGTTCTATCAACACTAATAGGCTTCATACATGATTTCCATGCATCATTAAAGTCTAAATCATCTTTATACAACTCTTTCATGGCATAAAATCCAACTACTTCAAATCTCAATGCAACCAACAACGTTGCTCTTCTACTTAATGAATTTTCCACTTTGTTTGAACTCCCACTTCTATGCTTGAGAATAAAAGTATATCCTTGTAGGAATTCTACCCATTTCATGTCTTTGGTTCAACTTGGTTTCACTATTAACGAATTGAAAAGCATGATGATCCATGTAGAGAATAAACTCCTTTGGAAGAAAATAATGACACCACTTTTTCAAAGCTTGCACAATAGTGTAAAATTCTTGGTCATAAACTAAATACCTCTTTTTGGCATCATTAAGCTTCTCACTAAAATATGCAATAGGTCTGCCTTATTGGCTTAAAAATGCTCCTATGACTATCCAACTTGCATCATAATCCACTTGAAATACCTTTTCAGGAAATGCTAATACTATTTCTTTGGTGACTTCTTCAAAATCTCAAAAAAATTATCTACTACTGTTGTCCACTTAATCTCTTTCTTGTCTCCCCTTATAGTTTCAGTTATGGGTGCACATATCCCACTAAAATTTCAAATAAATCTATGATAGAAACTTGCTAAACCTTGAAAATTTTGAACATCATGTACTCTCCTAGGTGTTGACCATTCTATGATAGCATGTATCTTTTCTGGATCCATTTGCAACCCTTGTTGTGAGATAACATACCCCAAACAAACAAAATTTTCCTTCATAAAACTGCACTTTTTCAAATTAACTAATAGACTCTTTTGCTTGAGCCTTTGTAAGAATTGTCTTGAATATGCAATAAATACTCTTCTTTGCTACTACTAAAAATAATAATATCATCAAGATAAACAATCACAAACTTCCCTAAAAGTGGTTTCAATACCTCATTCATTAACCTCATAAACATTCTTGGTTCATTTGTTAACCCAAAGGGCATTACTAACCACTCATACAACCCCTATTTGGTCTTAAATGTAGTCTTCCACTCATCACCCTCTCTTATCGTAATTTGATGATATCCACTTCTTAAATCAATCTTTTAAAATACCTAGCCTTTCCCAAAGAATCCATGAGATCATCTATTGTTGGTAAAGGAAAATGATACCTTATTGTTATTTTGTTGATGGCTTTTAAGTCTGTGTACATTCTCCATTCACCATCCTTTTTTGGTGCTAACATAGTTGGTACTACACATGGCCTAAGAAAATCTCTAATCAGTCCTCTTTCCAAGAACCGTTGCACTTGCTTATTCACCTCTTCATTTTCTATAGGTGTCAATCTATAGGCTACCTTGTTGGGTAAACTTTCCCTTGAAATCAAATCAATGTGATGGATGATTCTCCTCATAGGTGGTAGCCCTTCTGAAAAATCCTTGGACACAATTTCATCAAACTATTCAAGCAACTCCTCTACTTCTAAAGGCATGTCACCATTGTCCTTTGTTGTATCTACTTGTAACTCCTTAGGAACTATTGCAAAACATAATTTTCCCCCTTTAATATCTTTCAAGAATTGTTTCCCTTCTACTGGTAGCATTCTTGGACCACTTTCCACCTCTTCTTCCTTTGTTGCTAATTGCGTAAGAGTATGCTTTCTTCCATTTTTCTCCAAAGTGTAGGTCTTTGATCTTCCATTATGGATTGCCTTCCTATCAATCTACCATGGGCATGATATCACACCACACCTCATCTTCATATGTTCCTATTCAAAAATTAACTAGACATTATTGATCAACCAAGACCTGGTGCCCCTTTTGTAACCATGACACCTTGTAAGGGTTAAGGTGAGCTATTCGTTTTAACCCCAACTTGTCCACCATTTCTAATTGAACTTGTGTCATAGAAAAAAGGACCCTTTGCTTGACATGGGATTAATTCATGATAAAATGGACTTAATAAGGTCTTAATATAGTGTTGTGAGGTATTTTATGCATCCACACTAGGTCTTGGACCCTTGCAAATTGAATAATATGCTTTTAACGATGTCTTGGAAAGGTATTGTAAAGCCTTGTAAAGGACTTTCATGCTTTTCTAGACTTAATTAACCTATTTCTCCCTAATTCAACATTATAAAATGTGTTTAATAACATTATTGCATCAATCTAGAAGGTTCATGAATTAAATTTAATGATAAACTAGTGTTGTAATGTGTCTTGCACATTCACATTGGTTCTTGTGCCTTTCTAGGCTATGTGGACCTCATTTTAGTGTTGTAAAGTGTATTAAATCACACTTTCACATTGATTTACGTGTCCTAAGCCCTATTTGACATTTACATCATCACTAATAGGCCCCTATTAACCCATATTGTGCATCCTTAGGCATAATTTGATCAAATAACTGACATAGTCATCATATAAGCCTAATTTTCTTACTTCTTGGCATTCCAACATGAAAAAATGGCCCCTATGGGACCCATTCTCCATTAGTAGTAAATTAGTTCCATCTAGGTTGGACCCATTCACCATTAGTGGAAAATGAGTCCCATTTGAGCCATTTTTCGGGGTTTTGAGCAAGAAAAATTAGGTTTTAAGTTTAGTTTTTCACCATGTCGACCTTAGGGATCCAATTAATGGGAAAATAAGGTGTATTTCCTATAAATACAAGTCTTTTAACTCATTTTCACATCTCTTATCTATTTTCACTCATTATTCTTCTCTTTCAAGTCAAGAAACTTAGGGTGTTATCATTTCAAGGCATCAAGACATCAATTTCTAGACTTTCAAGATCAATCATCATGGAAAGGTAATCTATTCCATTGTTTCATGCTTTATTTCATTATTTCATCATTTTGGTTTAATTACCTAAAAGGGGTTTGACTTAGGCAAACCCCCATGCCCTAACATTCACCATTTCTTCTTCTCTTCTTGTGTGTTTATAGATCTAGGTATCTTGGAAGCTTGGAAATCATTGAAGATCAAGTTGAAAGGTTATTCAAGTCTTCTCCTCTTTATACAAGTCAAAATATCAACAAAAAGTGAGTTTGAGACTCGAATCTGACAATTTCATAAGTTGACACCTGTAGGGCATCAAAGTGCAAATCAAAAGCTTTGGAATCCACCTTTGAAAATCCAGAAATTAAAAAGTGGAATTATTCACCATGGAGAGAAAATGAGTCCCACAATAGGGTCAATTTTGAGTTTTCTACATTTTTAGTACCCTTTTGTAAGAAACGGGTTCTGAGACAGTTTACCAGAACTGGGACTAATTCGCCCAGAATGGTGAATGAGTCTCTCCAGGACTGAAAAATAACATCATCAACATTCCAACATCAATTTCCAATCCTCATCAAAGTTCCAAGTCCACACTTCCAATCTCATCCACTTCTGTTGCATTTTTCTATTCATTTGTAGGTGATTTTATAATACACAATGTGTTTTCAAACAATTTATTTTCCTTTAGTTTATATTCATTAGTCAATTAATATTATTCATTTATTGCATTCAAGCATTGTATCTAGGCATAGTGCATCCTTATTCTATTCATATTGCATTGACTTTGAATGTAACATAAGCATCTTTAGCCCATCTTTCTCTTTCTAGGTGAAAAACCCTAAGAGAGCTAGAAATCAAGAGAGTGCGAAAAATCTATGCTACAAAACTAATTTATCAGTGCTACCACTGTCTATTATGAATTTACAAAATTTTCCACTCATTTTACATATTATTCTGAATAAATTTTTCCTTTGGACAGGTTCATCTTCTTTCTTGGTTGGCTTCAATAATTTCTTCTTCATCATAAGTGCTTCTCCTCTCTTAGATTCATCTAGTTGACTAACAAACCCTATAGATTCATTATCACCCTTTGCTACATGTGCACTTGATACCCCTATTCTCCTTGATCCTTGTGGTCTGCGTTGTGTGAATTCATAGAATATATTGCCTGACTGTCCACAGTTAAAGCATGTGCACCTTGGAATCCTCTACCTTGTCCTCTTCCATATCCACCTCTGCCTCTCATTAGGTATGGTCTTGACTTTTTTTCATCTTTATCCTTTTGAATCTTTGAAGGACTAGCCTCCTTGCCATGACTGTAATTTTTCTATTGCTGCACTTTCCCTCTGTTGAATCCACCTTTACTTTTGTTTGTTCCTTTCTTTCTTGCTAATTTCTCTTCGGCCTTTAGAGCATGTTGATATGCTTCTTCCACATTTCACAGCCTTATCGTGCTTACTTCATCTTGGATGTTCAACCTCAACCCATTAACATACCTTGCCACTTTTTCATGCTCTAATTCATTATGATCAGATATGCTAGAAATTTTATAAAACTCCTCAGTACAGGCCTTCACACTTAACTCTCTTTGTCACAAATTTTGCAATTTCTTGAGAAGTTCCAACTAGTAATCTCCAAGAAAAAAATTAGTCTTCATCTTTCTTACAATTTGATCTCATCTTGTGATATTTTCTCTACTATTTCTTCTTCTTTCAGCTTACATCTCTTTCCATCATAGTGTTGCATGACCTTTCAACCTTGTTTGAGCAACCTTCACTCTTTTGGATTCCTCTACTTCATCATACTCAAAATATTCCTCCATCTCTATTATCCAATCAATCAACTCATCTGGTTCTAAAATTCTTGAGAAGCTCAGTAACTCTACCCTTGTTCCTTTCCCAATGTTGGAAATAGCTCTTATGATCCTTCTTTTTCTTGCATCCATATCTACATCTACATTGTCACCTTCTTGTTCAACCATCTCTGCTCCTCCATCATCTTCACTATCATTGTCTTCATGTGCTTTGCCTCTTCTTATTCCACCTTCTATTGCATTCATTCTTTCCTGCATTCCTCTCATAGTTTCTAGCACCTCATCTATATTCCTTATGCTTCTATAGCTACAACCTCTACCATCCTTATCCTTGGTGGAATCCTACTACTCTAACTCACCTTCATTTCTTTTCCTTCTTATTGTAGTCTTCTAGTTGTAATATCCCTTATTGTAGGGACACACCCATAGTTCACACTCAAAAGGGATTACTCTAACCCCAATCACAAGACACTGTCCTTCTTCCTAGAGCTATAGTTGTGCTTTCATACCACACTGATGCCACCCACCCCCTTGTAGCACTTAAAAACCCACTTTAAAATGAGAAAATGGGTGGAAAAGGAAGGTTTTGTTGCTATAATCAACCTCACACAACCTTTACAGAGGTTTACACACAAGCTGTAGGTCAAACAATTAATTTTGGAAGCATAAAAACAACTGCAGAGGCACAAACTAAGTTGCATAAAAAAATAGACTATTGTTGTGGGTGCCCTGACGCTGGTTGTAGATGACCGTTTAGAATTTCAGCAACACAAAATACTCAAAACTTGCACATAACATTTGATACTTATAGAATAGAAAACTCATAACTAATATAACTCATAGACACATGCATAGAGACAACATCTATAAAGGGGAAAATATTATATTACTTTTGAAGATCAAAATTTTACACATTTATACAGGTATTTACATAAATATCTGCAAAAGAGAGTACCCTCTATCAATCTTCTTTCTTTCTCTTTATCCTCCTATTGTTTGCTACTAGTCTCTTTGACTGTTTCCAAACATTCTTCTGTTGTCCTCCAATATTCTTTGATGTCATCTTCTATTCTCCTCTTTTTTTTCTATTATGCCCCCCTTTTCTCTATTTTGTCTCCCTTTTTCTTTTTTTTTTCTTTTTTTCCTCTAGAAGTTGTCCAAAATCTGGAAGCTTCTCCCAAAAATCCTACCTAAACAACTACAACATCCAAAATATGGCATTAATTTTATCACCTACCTATTTTTGATTTGAAATACTCTCACTCAGCTTTGCCATTTACCATTTGTTTAATATTGTTACTCATTAAATGAGCTCACAAGAGGTAGTTGTTGCCTCTAAATAGAACAAAATTCAAATTTAAAATTTAAAACTACTAATACTTCCTTCACGTGGAATTAGTTAGGTAAAATAATAATAAAACTTAGATTAAAAAAAAAATGATGCCCCTGCATTAGGAAGAGAGCTAGAAGATTTCTAGAAGGAAATCTTGGATAATTTACTAAATGAAAGGGTAAGTAGTCAAGGACATAATCAGACCCTGGTTCAAGGTGGTGACACATATGAAAGGAGAATTTCACCTAGTCTTTAGAGAATTGCAAATTGTGAGACAAAATGGTAGTTCAGGGTTAAATATATAGAATAGCTTATGAGATGCGAAATAGGAAAAAATTTGCAGGAAGATGAGTTCAAGCAGAAACTATATAGAATAGCTAATGAAATTCCATCTGAAATCTAATTTTCCTATCTTGTACTCAAAACCATAATATTTTCTTTTTCTATTTATCTATTGCGTATATTGTTGATTTATGTCTTGGTTGTAGTAGGAAGCCATCACCCCAGTTTAGGAAAATATTAACTTTATTTAAATCATGATATTTTTAGAGCTATTTTTTTTATTAGGCTTCTATAGTGTCACTCCTAAGTAGCACATACGATACATGCAAGGAATAAGCAAAAAATGGAGTAACTAGAATATAGATCTTAATGAAAAACTCTCTCAGGATACAGTTACCTTGTATCCCAGTGATGGAAAGATGACATCAGTGGCTTTCAAAATATTTGTTCCCCAGTTTGCTTTTTCCAGCACTCCATCTAATTTACTACGCGGCCTGGTAAAGAGAGCGGTGGGAATGTAACAAGTAAAATGTGAACCTAAAATATCAAGGTTTTAGAGTTGCTTGATTCTTGAGCTGGAGACAAAAATTTTGCAGCATTTTAAATAAAAATATCTTATTGCCGACTTGAAATGGGATTTGATTTGGAGATACTAAAATATCATGCGGTTAAAAAAAAATTTCTGGCGTGGGTGAAGGAATGTTTCAACTGGCCGAAAGTTGTTTTACAATGGCAATAAACAACAAATTGAAACCTGTTTCATGACGATTTAGAAGATGTTTTAGGCGTGAGGTAGGTATTCAAGTAAATTGTTTAAATTATTTTATGCTTTTGAATATTAATTACTTCTTAATGTCTAAGTAGATGTGTTCAGTTATCTTATATTTAGAGTCTATTTTTTCCCAACTCAATCTTTGTTGGTTAAATGATTGCTAGTGTATGACAATGATGTGTTATTATATTAAAATTAGATGTATAAAATTTATATTTTTTGTATTTCCTTCAGTCTAAAAGGGAATTTTTCACTAACATTTTAAAAAATTATAAATTATTTTGTGTTTATTTTATTTTAGAGTATCATTTCAAGATTAAATGATAATAATTTGTCTTATAATTGTTTTAGATTCTACACAAGAGTTATTTTACATTCAAATTCTTCCAAAGTGTATGCAAGAGGTTTGCTAACACCACAAGATTTGATCTTCACCTTGAAGATTAAAGCTATAGGTTGAGAGTCATGCATAAAACTTCCCAAAAATTATGCCTAAGAATCATGATGAAAAAATACAACTTTCTCTACCCACATCAGCTTTCATACATTTCTTATCAAATTTTCTCAAAACTAAACAATGGCATTGAAAGGAATTACATTTACTCCCAAAAGCATTTGTGAGATACAAAACAAAAGAGTGAGTGAAGACCAAATTTATTACCAATGGAATCAATATATTGAAGGTTTCTTTATGATGCCACTAAGTAAACCCTACATATTGATCATCCCAGAAGAGATTGAAAATATTCTAATGTATAAAATGTTTAACTTGGAGGAAGAAATTCATAGTCTAGGAGGAAATATTAAACATTAGGATTTTTTACCAAATAAGAGATGTTTTAAAGGGCTTCACAATTCTTTATTGGGTCCATGAGCTTGTTGGCTAAACAATAGTAGTTGAAGAAAACCATGTGTTAGAATTTCTTAGTGAATCTTCATCTCTTGTAAAATGTAGTTGGTTTTGAAAGTTTGAGCACGACTACCTTCTTTATTTCGGAGATCACGATTGGGGAATCACTTTCAACTTCAAAGGATGGCACATGCATCTCACAAACTAACCTTAGACCTTCAAACAATTATGATAATTTCATTTTGTTGCTTGACCTCCAAGGAATGAACGTAGAGGATTTTATTATCATTCAAGTAATCTTCCATCTCTAATTAAGTAATATTTACTTGCCCTATATATGTTAGATTTTAAAGTCTTGATGAAATTTAGATTCCACCAGAATGATAACTGAAGTTATCTTTTCAGCTCCCTTCAATAAATGGATTTATATTTTGATCAATTAGAAATTACTCTATTGATCTCTTCTTTGAAAGAGTAAAGATTTTTTTTTTTTTAAATGGAGAAATGAAATAGACGTACCAAAGAATTACTATATACCATTCCTATTATAATTCATTTAAAAACATGATTTACATAGGTAAATAATGTAGCTCTAGTTACAAAGCATATGAAAAAGTGATTTGTGTCTACAACCGTGCAATATGAAAATTTTAGATTCATGAGGATAGATAGATAAATGCATCATGATATTTGATTTTGTTATAACTCATTCATGAAATTTGGAACCCTTCTACAAGGTGAATACTATTTGACTTTCTTGTAACTTTCTATTTTCAATCATTATCCAATTTCTAATTTTTCTAAAGCAACTTAAAGCTCGAGTTTGTCAATTAAGTTTAATTAAATTTTTGTGTTCGTTGAATTCAATTTATTATTAATCTGGTTCACATCCATCCCACACCCTTGTATTTCCCAACATTCTTCATTTTATATGGAATACCTCGACTTTTAGGGGTCTGAAACCTCAAATTTTATGGTTATTAATAATTTGGTCTTGCCTTTACATAGGTGAGAGGATCCTTTCAATAATATTTAATTAAAATATCACCTTTGGAAACCTCCTCGCATACCATTTCCTCTGTCATGAAATTTTGAGACATGATTGGGAAATTAAACCTAGGTTTAACTATTCTCCTTAGATATATTTTATACTATATGGTTGTACCTTTGAGTTGTCCCTATCTTTCATGAGTCAACATATCTAAATAAAATTTTTGATTTTCATCATAGGGATTTAGAGGTTTCATCATATTGTGTTAGATAACATTTAACTTTAATTATCTTGAAATTCTTTAGATGTTAAGGGTATGATATAATTATATGTAATTGTAAGACTTATGGTTTTTTTCATTTATATTTAGTTTTGTATTTATTTTTGAAAAAATATTTTGATATAAATGTAGAGTGGAAAAAGGGATCTTAGATCCAACTAGTAGACATTTGCAGAGAGTGAACATGAGTACTTTGATAGCCTCAATTACTTCTTGCATGTGCAAGCTATTTGTGCAAGGGAGAGGAGGTTCTCATTGAACTTGATGTAGTGGGTGAATTTTTCTGTATTGTTTCTCTAGATCAACATGGAGTAGGGAAATTGTTTGACCAACCTATTCATTATGCAATGTAGAAGTGATGCAAATTGCATTTCCAACTAGGACCACACTTGGATGAGCAAAAAGGCCTCTTAGGGCATCTTCAACACACAAAAAATAATGCAGACAAACCACATGCTCAACAACTTGTAACCCCCATCCAAAAATCCTAGAGGTGTGCATGATGTTATATAGGAAGCACTCAACCAGATTGGCATTATGGATGTGCACTTGGGACATGAAGTGCTCACCAACGATCTTACAAATAACTTCTTCCACATCGTTTCAGATTAAGAATATTTCTCTCAATTGGTCTATCACTAACCTATGGATAGTACTCCACTCAATATCCTCTACAACCAAGAAATCACTCTCCACAGCCACTTCACTTGATGAACTCGACATACCAGAAGCAAAAATTAGCATTGTCCAAATGAATAATGGAAAAGTTAATTTATAGAGTGATGAAGGAAAATTGGAGGAGTTCAACAAGAAGTAATTAATGTTAAAAGTACACTTCAATTGCTTTGAACTCAATTAACTCGAGTAAGGTAATGTGATGGAAAGATTGCAAGTTAGATTTAAACAACAATGAAATCCTTTGAATTTAAAGAAGTTACATGGAATGATCTTAGGTGGCATGCCAACTATCATTGTAAGTTAAAAGTGGTTAATATTTCACACTAAGATAAGCCATGTGATATTCTTACAACAAGCGATGATTCATCCTTTTATCTTATCAATCAGGAGATTGTTGAATGAACAAGAAAACTGAGAGGGGGTGAATCACTTGTAGCAATTTATAACATCAAAACCCTCAATAGTAAATAGATCCACACATTTTTTAAACCCTTATTCTATTAAAGTGATTAATCATGAAATGTAGATAACAAAAAATAAAATAACAACACCATACACAAGAGAACACCAAATTTATGTGGAAAACCCAATGAGGGAAAAAATAGGGTGAGGATTAGCTCATAATATAATTAATTACAAAATCAATACAAGGGCTCTCTACTAGAATATGACACACTGTCCAAAAATGCTCACAACCACAAAAAGAACACAAGAAGATAAAAGAGAAATGTTACACAATGAAAAACTCCTTAATGCAATAGAGAATCCACCAAAAATGCTCCAACATTTTCGTAGCCTTGCATGAAAGATTTTAGACATCTTCAACTCACTTCCTTCAGGAATCCAACACTTTGAAATTCACACAACTCTACTCAAATTCACATCTATAGATTTGCAATTCACATCATATTCATCACTCACATTGATCTTGCATCTATTTTGTCTCTCTCTTGCATATTACAACAACATACCTCTTAGTTATATCAACCTCAATCTTGAAAACCTTCTCCAAGGTTGGTAACTAACTATTACATTTAAAATTTCAAATTAAGTCGGCACCTAAACATTCCCACGATGGATGGGAATAAAGGTGACCCACATAACTCCTTAGTTAGGACCCAAATAAATAGTAACACACCTCAAATATGATTTCATAAAATTCACATGTAGTGCTAACATAAGGTCAGCTAATACACGTGCTAAAGACCATAAAACATTAAGTACATGCTTCCTTAAATTAATCTGAAACTTTCAAAAAACAAAATTCACTTGAACATGATCTAGAGTAATCCTCAAACCGCTTGAGATTTAAAAAAAATACTTCATCCAAACTTGCAACATAGAAATACTTCATCCTAGAACATCTGGTTAACCTTATTCACACACTACGCATGAAAGACACACTGTACTCTACCAAATCAAGTGAAACCTTAAATTCTAAAAGATACAAAAATTATAAGCAACTTCCCAAATCTACACAACCTAAAACCAAAATATAGAGAAATGTGGAGAAAATACATTTCTCCCAATCCATTGAAAACATCACTAAAAGAATGGTTCACACACTTGTGAAAATATCTCTCTCTATACAATGATCCAAAAACCCAAATACTAGTCATAGAAACTACTAACAATATTGAACAACATATTAGATCTACACAGGCATAGCATCAACACAGAGGAAACATAGAGCACAACCTGAAGCACATTCTAAACACTTGCACATCATTTTTTTCTCTATTTATCAAATTTTTTGAAAAGCATTTGGAAACCAAGTACTAGAGACATCATCTCATCTCATTACTTCATTCCAAGTCATCCCTAGACACTACAACATAAAGATAGATCCATGTACTCACAACACTTTCTCAATATCTCAAGTACACATGCACAACCTACAACAACCTCTTTTCTTCTTTTCATAATTTTCTCAATATCCTCAACATCTTCATCATGGAAAAAACTTTCTCAACACATAGTTGGCATCAATGGCAAAACCAACTTGTTGAGATCAAGTTGACATAAATGAAAACACCTTCACACTTGCAATAGAGATGAGATGTAATCATAACCATCCTTAAAATTAGAAAGTAACGTAGGTGTTATCATAATATGACAAGGTTAGTCAATTTTCAACCAACCTTTTATTTGACCACACTACTATTAGCATCCAATAATTAATTTTCAAGAATACCTAACCTTTACTTTGTAAAATTTTAAATAATTCCTAGTTTGATGTTTGAGGGATCCAACATTTTGATCCCTCTTGCCCTATGATGCATGACTGAGAATCGATAATAATAGAAGAATCAAATTTTGTATTTTTAATTCATTGTTGTGAATGTTTATTGTCTATGTAGTAAATTGTGAATTGAATGCTAATGTTTATGAATAAGTTTGTGAGATTAGATGGGAATTTGGATATTCCTTCCCTATGAGGATGTGTTTTTTATTAGGAAAAACAAGTTTTGAAGGGATATCGAAACCCTTTACAATTAGAGAAGGCTACCCAAGGTTAAGCAACAAGCACCAATAGCCCCAAAAAACCAAAAAATAGATTAAATGATAGACCTAGACAAACCAACAACTAAACCAACATCAAAAAAATCAATACAAAAGCCGACTAAACATAGGCTGAAGCATTTTTTCTAAAACCTTAGGGGTGATTCCACAATACTGGTTTACAAGTTTTGGCCAAACTAGAAACTGAAATAAGTTTTTCTTACTAAATCTTCACTTTTGGGCACCTATAGCAGCTAAACCATAAGAAATTTGAAGATGATGCAAACTAGTGATTTGTGACATTTTTTTTGTAACTTCTAAATATATTTTTTTCAAAAATTTTAGAATCAGATTGCACTTATTTTTCCATCTCCTTCAAAAACTAGTTATTTTCAGTAAACATTATTTTTAAGGAGTGACACTCACCGTATAACGCATAACTTTTTTTCCATGAAGGATAAAATTCTAACTTTTTCGAATTCAGATTTCTAGCTACAATATCTAGTGCTTCCAATTGGTTTCATAGTGTTTTATTAAATATTTTTTCCTTAATAAAGCTTCGAAGTCAAACCAATTAGAATTCAGACATGTAGGTTGACCATATAACGTGTAACTTTTTTTGTATGTATCAAAATTCATTTTTTTAATTTGTTCAATCAAGGACTTCAATATGTGGTGCACTCATATTTTTTCAATTTTTTTTTGATAATCGGCTATTTTTCCACATGTTCAGAACAAAGAGCTTGATTTTTCAATGAAAAAATTATGTTTAATAAAACTAATTTAAAACAAATACATAATAAAACCAAAAAAAATTAAAATCATGTGTTGGATAGCTCATTCTAAGGACTACCATCATCTAATTAGGTGTGTGAATTCTCCTCCATTTTCATCGTCAACTCGATCTTTGAAGCGCAAAATTTTGGACGTTTTTTTTCCTGAGGGGGAGATGGGGGGAAAATGGGGGTTCAAGTGAAACAGGGGGTTTGCTCGAACCCCCTTTCCACAAGCCTTCACTTTTGTATTTTTTTTGAGAATGGTGGGCCCCATCTTTAAATGGGTTCACTCGAAGGAGGGTTCTATTGAATCCCCTTTGGGTTCGCGTGAGCCAAAAGTTCATTCGAACCCTGAAAAACCAATTTTTTTTGCATGGGGTCATTTTTTGAAACTTTTCCTTCCTCACTGGAATTGTAAACCAGTTTTATGGGTTTAACCTTAGTCGACTCTAGATTACTTGAGATGAAATTAGCATGCATCTCCATCACATCCTTGAGCTTTTAGAAAGAGATAACCACCCTCCTTTTAGTCTTGCTCTCAGTGTATGCAAACATGGGCCTTCATCCAAACTCTTCTCTACCTAGTTCATGTGATTAACATTAGCAATGGCCTCCTCATGCTCACCAAGATCCAACTATTTACTAGTCCATCTAAGGGATTTTTCATTCAACAGAGTTAGACCCTACACACTAGAATTAAGGGACTGGTTACTTATTTACACCATAGACTACAAATAAATAAAAATATTATTCACTTTATCCTCTAGAGAAATAATCCACTCCTTATGTATCCTACAAAAAATATCCTCCAAGGATTGCAACCTCTCCTCATGGTCTCAACCCATCTTTTCAACGTCCACCACCACCTTATCAAGCAATCAATTCAAGTGGGAAAAGGTGGGAGAGAGTGGGAGAACGTGGGAGATAGTGGGAGAAGGTGGGAGAACTTTTCCAATCATTCAACTTGAGATCAATATCTTAACCTCCAAAAACCCATTTAAAAAAGTGAATATTTTGGTCCCATCTTCACCATTCACAAAAAATCCAAAGTTGATTTCATCCAGTTCAATGGCTTGAGGGTGGGAGAGGGTGGGAGAGAGGAGGGAGGAAGGAAGAGAGTTGGAAAGAGGGGGGGAGAATGTGAGAGGGTGGGATATGGTGGGACAGAGTGGGAGAGAGTGGAAGAAAGTGGTATAGGGTTAGAGAGGGTGGGAGAGAGTGGGATAAGTTGGGAGAGAATGGGAGAGAGTGGGAGAAGGTGGTAGAGGGTGGGAG
>VDFB02000008.1:355620667-355739440 GCA_007258455.2 Sequoia sempervirens | reverse complement strand
GAGACCACATTTCTTTGAGGCTTTTTTTCAAACAGTTTGCTTCCTTTTCTATGCTATTGCTTATTAGTATGATTTGATAGATTTTTTCCAAGCATCCATAGCTTTTTTGGAAGCACCTATTTTAGGCTTTTAGCCGTAGCAACAACGAAGCGAACTATTTGATAGAATGCTTTGGTAAACAAGTATGATAAATGTACTAGCATAGAGAAGGCAATGAATTGTTTGAAAAAATGCCTCAAAGAAATGTGGTCTCATGGTGATGGAATGCCATGAAAATCCACAACAATTTTCTTGTCATGTGATGTACAGGGGATGGGACTTTAGTCAAAACTCAAAGTTTCAAGGAATACAATGATGCAATCTCAAACACTCTTCCAGGCACCCTGATGAAGACAAGCCTCAATAGGGCACTTATAACTTAGATGAGAATTTCCTAATGGACCCAAACCCTTGGAGTGATCTCAAGGAACTCAAAAAAACTTGTCTTGAATGGTTTCAAATCCCAAAACCTCTGTCTTAGACAAAACTCACTTTTGCACCTTGACTAGGCTTCTAGCCCAACTAGGCTTATAGCGATGGTTTTTTGACTTTTCACTCAACTTCACCAAAGGAATCCTCAATATAATGACTGATTCAGATGTGATTCATGATGATACACAACACATCAAATCATTTATGGCACTTGTTCTGGATCAAACCTACCAAAATCTGTTGTTTCCTAAAATTTAAGGCCTAATTAGCCCACTTTTTCAAAGAATCCCCTCTCTAAACTTATCCCCTGACTATGAAACTTAAAATAGTGTTTTAAAATTTTCCCAAACCAAATATTTTCAAGGTATTAGTCTTCTTTGACACCCTCAACACCTTAAATCACAAAACCCTCAATAAATTGCTCCAAAACTAGGCCCTCTTGAAAATTAGCTTTCCCAACACTTCCAAAACCTTCTCTTGGAATTTTCACCAATAACTCAACATATCTAAACACCTTAATTTTAGAAATATACCCCTTATTAAGGTAGATCTCATGCTACTACACTTTAGGCACCATTTTCATGCCCTATTCCTTGCTAAAACTTGGTGTACACCCAAGAATCACTATTTCCTGCACAATTACTTGTTAGATATGTATAATACAAGTTAGATATGATCTATTTCACAAGTTTTCAGTCACACTCTCCCATGAAATGGATCATTTATTCATGAAGACTCTCAAAACTAGTGAAAAATCTATACTTTTTGAGGATAGTCAGCAATATAACACAAGAAACTGATTCCCAACATTGTTCAGGTCATTCAAAAGTTTAAATACATTTAAATACGAGTTCTTAAACCATCCAAATGAGCATGACACCAAAAGGAATCAAAGATTCATCAAAAAAACTCAAGAAAATGCAAAAAGATTGAAGTTTTTGTTGATTTTCTGTAGCAGTCCATACAAAACTTGCAATATCAGCCAACCTTCCATACAAATGCTTTCTTCAGGCTTATAGACTCATCCTACAACTATCCCAACTAATTAGAATTGATTTTATTACATTATTGTGATTAAAACTCCTAAGACTCACTTTTCTGCCCAAAGTTGGATTTCAAAAATTTGAATTTCCAATATTGCAATTTATTAGTTCTCCTATTAACTATAAAGCTTCAAAAACTATTACATATCATCATTCAACCTTATTTAACCTAATTAAAACATCATATACCTATTTAAACTCCTAGAACATCATTGTTCCATTTACAAGTCAATTTGGTCCTATGGTCCTTATCAGGACCCTTAGGACTTTTGATCTTCCTATTACACTCATCCATGCCAAATGCCATTATAGGCTTCAAAATGCTATAAGTGATGCTTTGGAAAGGTTTATAGGCCTTAAAGACCCCTGCCATCTCCTTACTCTCCAAATGATCCTCAAGAAGCTTGGGTGCTCCTGCACCATCATGGCATTCCACCACCATGAGACCACATTTCTTTGAGGCATTTTTTTCAAACAGTTCATTCCCTTGTCTATGCTATTTCTTACTATTATGCTATGATAGATTTTTTCTAAGCATCCATAGTTGTTCGAAAGCACCTGTTTTAGGATTTTAGCCATAGCAGCAAGGCAATGAACTATTTGGCTAAATGCTTTGATAGACATGTATGAAAAATTTGTTAGCATAGACAACACAGTGAACTCTTTGAAAAAATGCCTCAAAGAAGTGAGGTATCATGGTGATGGGATGGCATGACGAATGCCATGACAAGAAAATTGCTATGGATTGTCATGGCATTCCATCACCATTCAGACCACATTTCTTTGAGGCTTTCTTTCAAATAGTTTGCTACCTTTTCTATGCTATTGCTTATTAGTATGCATTGATAGATTTTTTCCACAAGCATCCATAGCTTTTTTGGAAGCACCTATTTTAGGCTTTTAGCCATAGCAACAAGGAAGTGAACTGTTTGATAAAATGCTTTGGTAAACATGTATGATAAATGTAGTAGCATAGACAGCAGCAAATATCCATTTAGGGGTTGCCTCAGTTAGCTGGTTCATGTGGTGATGGAATGCCAAGACAATCCACAACACCCTAGTTGTCATGGCATTCCCACCACCATGAGACCACATTTCTTGAGGCATTTTTTCAAATAGTTCATTCCCTTTGCTCCATGATAATATTGCTTACTATTATGCTAAGGATAGATTTTTCTACATCCATAGCTTGTTCAAAAGCACCTATTTTAGGCTTTTAGCCATAGCAGCAAGGCAATGAACCTGCTTCACAATGCTTGATAGACATGTATGAAAAATGTAGGCATAGATAAGGCAGTTGAATCAAGAATGTTCATGGTGATGGAATGCCATGACAATCAAAAGCATTTGATTGTCATGGCATTCCATCAGGTCATGAGACCTCATTCCTTTGAGGCATTTTTTCAAAGAGTTCACTGCCTTGTCTATGATATTGCTTACTATTATGCTTTTGATAGATTTTTTCCAAGCATCCATAGCTTGTTTGAAAGCACTTGTTTTAGGCTTTCAACCATAGCAACAAGGCAACACTTGAACCATTTGACAAAATTATTTTGGTGTGGACATGTATGAAAAAAAATGTGGTAGTATAGACAAGGCAATGAACTATTTGAAAAATGCTCTCAAATAAATGTGGTCTCATAGAATGCCATGACAACCAAATGCAAATTTAAAAGTCAAGCCCTAGCTATTTGTTGGTGCAATGTGAAGTAATTGCATAACTGCTAGGGTTGACTTGTGAAAACTATATATTGTAATTGAAATTTTGGTTTCATCTATCAACATCTAGTTATTAGTTATGAACGCGGAAGTACCGCTTTCTAATTTGAAAGATGTGTAAAATGCAATGTAATCAACGCTATGAATATAAACTACAAAAATCTATTTTTACTAAGTTACCGATTCAGCTTTTGGGTTTGGATCGGTTCGAGAACCTCGTTCAATCGGTTCAAGAAATTTTTGGGGTTGGGTTTGTTTGGGTTCGTCAAACACCACCACCATTTTCATAGTGAAATATTAAAAATATTAGTGATCTACTCGGTCGTCACATGATACAAAATTATAAATTAAAGTTCAAACATAAAAATGTCAAGTGTTTACAATCAGCCATTATTGATCATTGATCAATCTGAAAAGTGTGAACATTTTTCTGTGCGGAAGGAAAACAAGAAAATAGTGTTACATAATTATTTACAACATCTGGAAAGAGCCAAAACCTTTTTCTTGCAGATCATAGAAGAATCTCGTGATTTTTTGGGTGTCCTTGCCTTGGAACGAAACTATCCTGAGCCATGAATGATTGACTAGGAATTGTGAGAAAGAAATAAGATAAATCACATGCAACTTGTTGCAACTTCTTTCCTTAGGAAAAAGGGTAAAGTTTTCTTTTCAGGGAGAATCTCCTTTAGAGTTTGAACGCATTGATAATTTTCAAGATAGACTTAGCCAAATATGTCATCTAGGTTTGAAGCTTTTAGGTAAAATGTTTGCTTCTTAAAATTTTGTTCAAAATTCAAGATGCAGACTCTCCTCCCTTAGGGAAGAGAAGGCCTATCAAACCTAACACTCTTATGCAACACTTCTTAAGTTCTTTTTGATGCAGTATTAGATGTGAAGTTTCAAAATAGGCATGGTTATATAGATTCTCATCTCATGACTATCATTGCATCAAATTAAGAATTTTCAATCCTTTATGGTCTAGACAAGAGAAGTATGGAGTAGTGTTCCAATTCTAAAGTCTTATTGTGAATCTCTTTACTATGAGTGGTTCAAAAATGAGGAATTTGTCTTTTGCACCAAATGAGAAATATTCACAA
Organism: Sequoia sempervirens; assembly: GCA_007258455.2. Lineage (NCBI taxonomy): Eukaryota > Viridiplantae > Streptophyta > Pinopsida > Cupressales > Cupressaceae > Sequoia > Sequoia sempervirens. The sequence continues at coordinate 355,735,110 of VDFB02000008.1, read as the reverse complement.
TATGTGCTAGGAAGGAATAAGTCCATAAGATCGAGTATGCAAGAACTGAGAATTGCAAAATTGGCTTACATTTGACTTCCAAACACAAAAAAATTCACACTTTTCGATGTTCACACATAAGTCAAAAAATATATGTGTGTAAGTTGTAAAGTATACACTTGAATACACGTAACTCATATCTATTGAACCATGAATTTATAATTTGCAAAATATGGACACCATCGATAAAAGGATTTTTATTAAGCAAATAACCATGTACGCATACATCAATATATGTCGATATAAGTATAAAATATAGTTACAAAATAGCCATATAGGCTTACAAGAATGCCATATAGGCATTCAATGTCAAATATATCCAATACAAAATATGTACAAAATTGCCATGTAGGCATACAAAAAATGGCTCTATGCATTCAAAATTCATTTCTCTCCATGCTCTAGTTCAAATACAATTTTCTTTCCATTTGTTGGGTGATCCGATGGTGATAAGTTTGTCACCCGTTTCTGCTGTGCTCGAGGAGTGCTCCTGCTACTCCTCCTAGTGTTTAGCTTCTGGTGAAGTTTCAACTGTTACAATAAGAAGTAAAGACATTAATATATAGAAATTACATTATAAAAATTAATATATTTAACAAAATAATCACTTACGGCCATCTCACGATCACTCTCCTCGATGGAAATATTTTCATGTCGATACTCAAGTGTGCTCAAGCCCTGTATAAACCATCCAAATGGGAATTAAAAAATGAATCAATAATTGTTTGATTTTTCACTAGAACTAGTTCATCTATAAGGGTATGTGCAGAATCATCGTGCAAAAAACAGGCCCTTAAGTGGCAAAAAATTCAGAAAAATCAATGTTAGGAAACTTGACGTGAAACATTTTCAATGCTATCATATACAATAGAATTTTGCAGAAAATTGAATGTAGTTTCTAAAATACTAGCTTCATTTAAAACAAATAAAATCTATTTGGTGAAAATTTGAAATTTCCAACGCAGTAGTACTTAAATTTCGTAAAATAAGAAGTAGGTGTCCGTCTCACCGTTCTTAACCATAATAAAATGATAATATTTTTGTAAGATTTTATATATAAGTATATAAGACTCCATAACCGATGTGATGCATATTTTTTGTAAGATCTTTATATATAAGCATAAAACCTGGCGTCCTGGATGTGATGCATATTTTTGTAATTTTTTTCCAAGTAAATAATTAATTATGAATTTTTATTACAACTTTAGAAAAATATCATAGAAACTCATCCATCAATTAATCTTTAACTTGGTCAAAATTTCATGAAATTCAATTTTTTTTTTTAATCCTATAGTATGCAAAGCATAGAATGTGACACATGTTTTGGATTCAAAAAATATGATACCGCTTGAAAGTTATAGATGTTTTTAAATCAGCCTATCGATCAGGACTTTAGTTGTAATTCTAATAGAAAATGAATAATAATTATTTATTAAATTCAAATTAAATCATAATTTATAATTTTGGAAAGCCGAGAATCTCCTCTAAAAACCCTTTTCGTTTCATTAATTTTGGGTGAAAAAAAGTCACAGCCATATAGCCCTTAACATTGCCACTTTTTGCCATCATGATCCCCGCACATACCCATAACAATGAATGTAAATTGAAATTTAGTAATTTGGCTCCCATACCTCCCCATCGAGCTATTGAGGATTATAAGCAGCGAGGAAACCCCATATCCATTTCCCTTGTATGTTTGGCAGTGTTTCTGTCACCAACATCCTAAAAATAAAACAACAAATTATTCAATCACAAAAAGTTACAATAGTGATCCATGTGATGACTTATAATGTATGAGATCTAATGAACAAAATTTTGAGTACAAGTATTAAACAGATATATTTCTGATTATTAGTTATCGAATTTGAAGTAATGCTTTGATTTTGAATGATCTGTGTAATGCAACGTAAGGTCAACAATATGAATATAAACTACACAAATCTATTAATCTTAGAATTCATTACTTAAGTTCTCTTTAAATTCTATATTACCTCCATGAACTTTTGATCAAATCTACTGGCATTCGGAGGTGTTTCCTTGAAACATCCAACAGTACCCTGTTCAACATCCAAAATCACATATTAAAATACCATTCGTAAAACAATGCTATTAATACATGTAATAAATTTATAATTGTTTACTAACTTTGCATACCCCACCGATAGGTGTACTGCAAAAATAAGTAGGTGGATGACTGGTGTATCCAGTCTCTACATTGTGACCCTACAATTTTATTAAAATAATAAAACTAAATTAGTTAATCTTGCATTTCACAATCACAATTTAATAAATTAAATTCAATGAACATGCTAAATTTTACCTGAGTGTCAATGCCATATGCATCATGCAAAATGTCAGTCATCCTCTCCATCCCTGTAGATGCATACAGATCAGGTTGCGTAGTAGCATATAGATCCTACGTAGCACCCTCTTGAGTGCTAGTAAGGTCATATGAACAAGTCGCCCCGCAAGATTGACACACATGGGTTCAAAGGCCACCACCTGAAGACTCCCCTGGATGGCGCTATACAATAGGGCTAGTGTGATGGATGACACTCTGGGTCAAAGTTGTGATCACCTGCAATGTCTCTATGTTAGCACTCTCCTTCGCAATGGCAGGCATCACAATCTACTCACAAGGCGGCCTGGCGAGAGGTCATCTCCCTTGCCACATAGGACCCGACTGTGCACTGGGCCTATTCTAAGCTGACACCCCCACCTCTCCCCTGGAACTCCCTCATATCAAAATAATTTGGGATTTGGTTCAATATAAATTCATTGTATAGTTTCCTAAGAAAATATTGGGGGACTTCACAATTATTGCACGGTGGGTAATCAAAGACCATATACCATCTTTCATAAAAATGGTTCTTAATCTCTTGGTGGTGGCACCAATGAAGAGGAAACCTCTTTGCATTGAGGGTAAGATTTTGATTTGTTTTAGGGTCAGTGAATAGAGAGCACAAATCACCTTTAGTAATTTTTAAATCTTTTACTTGTTTATATGATAATTTGTTTGCATAATATGCCCTAGTTGTCTGCCTCCTATCTTGCCATCCTGATATTTGTTGGGTGATTGCATCTACATTTTTTAACATGTCTTTCAATGAATTTGCTAAAAGCATTCTTTCTGTGGTTGAAGCATTTGGATCACTCAACCTACTGATAAGATCCTCAAGTTGTTTTCTATTGTTCTCAATTTCACTCAAATTTTCTTGAGCACCAGGAGGGAATTGAGAGAATGGTGGGGGAGGTTGATTTTGTTGAGGATTTTTCTATTGAGGATTTACCTCCTCTTCTTGTTGAGGATTTGCAGGATTTCCTATAGATTTAAAAAAAAACAATCAAATCTAACCTAAAACAAACAAAATCAATTTCAAACTAACAAATTCAAAACAAATAGTAAACAATACTTACCTCTTGCATCTCTTCATCATCGTGGCACCATATTTGCAGACAAAATCCAACTGTTGTTGATGAAATTTGTAGAAGTCCTTCCTCCTAGAATGCGAGCGTGAAAATCAGGGTTTTTTGCCGCGGGCAGAGCTAAGAAACAGTGAAAAGAAAATGATACACATTTCACCTTTTTTTTCTTTTAAAAGCACATAACGCACTTGTGTTATAATGCGAGTGCATTATGTGTTTCCCCATTTTTTTCCCATTTGGCCACAAAAGTTCGACCAACTTCGTGCACCTACCCATGTTTAGACATCCATTCCCATAACTCACATAATTCTTTTGCAATGTTTGGAGCATATACTGAACAAAAACCAATGGGTTGTCCATTGATAAAGGAGAGGGTCTTAATGCAGCTATGCAAAGGATCCTCTCCTTTATAAAAAAAAACCTATTGATCCATGGAGCCAGACCAATAACAACCCCCTACCTTGTCTATGAAGCATATGAGAAAAGGTTGTATCTCTCCATATGTTGGATAAAGAAGAGACAAATTGGGGGCCATTGATCTTGACTTCCTTTAAGAAAATGATATCTAGTTTCCATTTGAAAATAGATTCCTTAACCTCAAATTTATGATGAGGGAGAGGTAACCCTCTAACATTCCAAGAAAGTGTTTTGTAACTCATGATTAGACAAAATTAGTGAGGTTCTCCAATTGTGGCAGAAAATCAAAGCAATTAGCATGTAGAATAGATTGATCGGAGTTCCCATGTTCCTTCACACCTAAAGCAAGAGACCTAGGTCTATGTTTTGTAGTTGGAGACAAAGAAACATGTCTCTTAAGAGGAGAATGAGGCCTATGTCTCCTAAAAGGTGCTGGCGACACCCTATCCATATTACTCTCATCAGGATGGGTTGAAGAGATGTTACAACTTTATGTAGATCCCTCTCAAATTTTTGTTTCAAAGGACTTCAAAGGCTCTTTTATTTTCCTAATCATTCTCCAACCATTTATCATAATAGTGTCTTTGTAGGTGGGAGATTTTTCATTATTTGTTTTTTCCTTTAAAATGACATTTTCTTGTTTTAATTAAGGGATTGTATTAGAAAAAACAAGATAAGAATGTTGTTGCAATGGCTATGTATTTGATGAAGTTGCTACATTAGCTTGGATGTGTCTATTTTCCTTGAGAGGACAATCTCTAATTAAATGTCCATCTTGTCAAAAAAAGAAGAAGTGTTGGGCTTGTTTAAATAAACTAGTGGTTGGAAAAACTCAAACCTTGGTCCAGTTAGTTTAATATTCTCAAGTAATTGATTGTTTAAATCCATTTCCACACAAGCCCTTGGATGTACCCTTAGACTGGAAAATTTATTTGAGTTATTTTTACACCAAAGAACATCCCCAACTATGAGACAATATCACTTAAGAAAGGCTTGAATTCTAATTTTAAGAATGGAAACTCTATCCACATGGGGTAACTAGATTTAGAGGGGACTTCAGGATGAAAATCCAGAGTCTAGGTTTGCAAATAAAAAAATTGTCCACAAATAATCCAAGTTCCATATTGAAGGACAACTTTTGCATGATCGGCTGGTTTAAATTTTCATGAGACATACCCTTTCCCCAATCCTCTCAAAGCTTCGATTTCCCAACCCCTATTCTCCCAATTTATTTTAGCCCATTTGTAAAAATCAGTTTCAAATGGAATGCCTCTAAAAAAATAAAATAACAAATCTATGTTGACATTCAACAATGCTATCAATCACATCATCAAGAAGCAAACATTCTAAAGTCTTACCTGCTTCATTATTAGCGTGTTCCTTCTTTTTTGTCACCTGCATTTTCTACTCCATCTTTGTTTGTTTCAGAAGGTTTAGCTCCTTTTCTCCTATGAAATCCATGCCCTTTCTAGTTGGGTCAAATTTTATAGAATCTCCTTCTATTGTTATAGGGGTTTCATGTTGTTGAGCATCACCTAGCTCGTCCAACTGGTCATCCCTTGATTTCCTCATCTCTACCTTTAGCCTTATAGGATTTGTGTTATCTTTCTTGGTGTTGTGGGCAGAAGAAATACAAATTTAGGGTTAGCACATTCTAGAGTCCCCATCCCTTAATAGGAAGAATATTGTGAAAGGGTGAATAAATTGGAGTAGGGTCCTCAACTAGGAATGGATGCAACAAAATTGGCTCTAATCCCGCCACCTTAACGCACATCAACTCGCAAGATAGCAACCCTAGAATCGTAGCTGCCAAGAGAACATAAGAATAAATGGAAATGGAGAAACCTTACCTATATTGTTTTTATATACATTAAACCTAATTTAAAACAATATTATCTTAAATCTTGCGAATTAATAAAATGGTAATAGTTAGAGTATGCATTATATTCACCATTAGTTCCAATGGAGTAAAATAACCTAGAAAGTGCCTCCAACACGACTAATTCAGATGGCCTACACCACCAAACGAGTGGAGGGAATTTGGTAAACAACCTTAATATCCATCTCAGCGATGTACGAAGCCTTCAATATCTCAGATGACGTACGAATGGTGTACCAGGGATGTCCGTCTACACCGTTTTTTAAGCGTCACGCCAGAGAAAGATGACGTAAGCTTAGAGACAACACTATGAAATTATTTCATCTTTTACTGTCCAGTCATTGTACTGTAGAGTGTGGGTTGAAAGCAGATGAAATGCCGGCTACCGTCCACTGACTTGACCCATCTGCCCATCTTCTTGTTGGCTTTACATTCGGAAATTTCAACGCAAACCAAACACAATCAGTAGGAACCATAGCTTATATTCTACTTCTATCCATCCATACACAATGCTTATCTTGCTTTCTACATCTGTACTGGAATTTCTAAGTGCATTACTTGGGGCATTTGAACTTGCCGATTTCTCGATTATGGGCTTTCCAGTAAACTTCTGTGGTCTTTCGCTAGAGTTCCTCAGGATAGCATTTGGTTTAGATTACATGAAACATGCGATGTGTTGCTTTTTTTCTTGGTTTGGGCTGACCGAGCTCCGTCGACAGCAATTCTCTCAAACATCCTCTGCTATTTCCTGTGTCTCTGCTGCACAGATAAGAGAGAGGTTGCCCGTAATTGCATTCAGAGATTTTGCAGAGAGGTCTGGTGTGATTGAGGAGGATATTATGTGCTCCGTTTGTTTGAGCTCGTTGGAAGCGGATGACGAAATTAGAGAGCTCTGTAATTGTTGTCACGCATTTCATAGAAACTGTTTGGAAAAATGGATAGATCTTGAACAGAAGAGATGCCCTCTCTGCAGGTCTCCTCTTGTACCAGAAAGAGGAAGAGTTGAGGATGAAGAGACATGGGCATGAAAAGCGCTGATGGATTCAACGAAATTTCATGGAGAAAGAGAGCCATTTTCGGGAAATATTTAAGAAAATGTGTAACTGGTTGACCTTCATGAAAATCACCAAATGGAAATATTTAACACCTTTTAAATAGTACCTTAATCAATATAAAGCTAAATATAAACCATTTGCATTTCTTGTTCTAATAAATTTGAGAGAATTTGTTAACCAAATCAATCTTCATAAATGAATGTCATTAAATATGATATGTCACTTCTTTTTGGGGGCATTAGCTGAGGAACATATAAAGTTTTTTGAACATGTATATCTTTGAGTGAATAAATAGCGATTAACATTGTATTATGATATTTATATCATGATTTAATTGTGTAGTTGGATTTTAAAAATTATGTAGTTAAAATTAAAGAGAAAGATTTTGTATTGATTTGGTAAAGTGATTGTATATTCACTGTTCTTATTTGTATGTCATTGTTGATTAATTCAATTGTATTTTTAGTTAACAAATACAACATTGTTTTAGTGAAATAAAATATTCCCGAAATTAAATCTTGATTGAAAAGTGTTATGTAGTGTAGAAAATAAGATAGATTTTTTTTTTGATTAATAATAAAACTACTATAGAATATTTAAATATTGGCAAATTCAAAAGCACAAACATATGTGTAAATTTTAAAAATATAATGAGAATAAATAGAAGGAAATTCAAAACGACTAAATAGTTAGATGCATTATATGATATGATAATACTAAGCAATATGAATAAATTCAACTACATTTTCACTCAATAAGGATGTCAATTCTTTAAGAAATCAAGTATGCATAAAATTAGACACAAGTTAAGAACTATTATAGAGTTGTATAGAGAATCAAATCTCTTTTACATAAATCTAGTATAAATAGATAAATATAATTTATTAATAACTAATCATTATAGATAATAGATTTATGAAAAATAAATTTAGAGTTGAGGATTTAATTCAAGCATTGATAATGGAAGAAAGATGTGAATGATGTTTTAAACTAATTCCCACTTTAATGACTATCTCAAAATTGGTTGTGGAATAGGAAAACCTACAAATCAGATTTGAGCTCTACAAATTTGAGTCCTTCTATTGTGAATTTGATTTGTCACACATAATTGATTTATCTCATGTGGGATTGAACTAATAGAGTTTGAGCCTAAAAAATACTCTCCTTCACCTTCATGGAATCAAAATTTGTCAAGGTTGTGCTTAGAGACACCATTAAAAATATTATTGGCTCAATTGGTGAATGGGTTCTCCTTGATCCAACCACATACTAGTATAAATTAATGGTGATGAATGATTCCAAAGATAACATATGTAGACATGTAGATGGCCTATTTGATGTTGATATGGATCTAACTATTTATTTTCCTTTATAAATCAATGTGTTTCATAATGATTACTCTTAATATCCATTTTTCTAGATGATAAATGTTATCATGTGGGATTGCACCTGAATGCAAAGCAGTAAAGTTCAGCAATCTCGTGTAACATGGAAACACTTTTGGAGCCTATGGGTTGCTCACAATGAAAGTGAATCTCTAGATTATGGGCTGGCTCTCCTTTTGATTTTTCTATGATACTAATGAATTATGCAGGAAAAGAGATAAAAGGCTTAATGGAATGCAAAATTGAATTAAATGATGGTGATGCACCTAAAAGATGATAAACTTGCAAACTGATTCATAAGGACCTCTCAAAGATTCTATCTACGCAACTAGATCTGAACAATTCAATCACATAAATATTTCATATAAAGGCTTTAATGATATTATCATCTTTGAAGAAAAAAATAATATTTTCACAACAAAGATGATGACTCTAAATTATTTGCACAATGTATAACCTGTGAAACTGAACTTAATTGCATTCATACACTTATGAGTGAGATAGAAAAAATAAAGGTTTCAAGATTGAAACACAGTGAGTTTCTTATCAAATCAAGCATAAGGACAACACTTGAAATCTGGAAAGAAAACTTGACAATATTTGAAAGATGAAAGGAAAAATTTGCAACTGACAAACTATGATAGCATGTAAAAGCTCCTATATTATATTAAATTGTATAATAAAATTGAGTTACAAGATAGTCTCTTTCTAGAATGCAAAGGTATAAAACAAGAACTGAGAAAAAATAATGTCTTTTCCCATATATACAATGATATGTATACCATAGAAATAAGGGCAACTTGCTTGATTTGGGGAATAATTAATGATAAATTGGACTTAATAAGGCCTTGATTTAGTGTTGTGAGGTGTTTTTCACATCCAAACTAGGTCTTGGACCCTTTCAAATGCATTTAACGATGGTGTTGTAAAGTGTTGTAAAATAATTTCATGCCTCTCTAGACTTAATTTTCCTTTAATTCAACATTATAAAATGTATTTAAATGCATCTTCACATCAATCTAGAAGGCTTTTGAATTAAACTTAATGTTAATCAAGTGTTGTAATGTGTCCTACACATTCACATTAGATGTTGTGCCTTCCTAGTTTGTGTGGACCTCATTTTAGTGTTGTAAAGTGTATTTAATCACACTTTCACATTGAATTCTATGTCCCAAGCCCTAATTGACCTTCACATCATTATTAATAGGCCCCTATGACCCCATATTGTGCATCCTGAGGCAATATTTGATGAAATACCTGAGAAAGTCATCATATAAACCTTATTTTCTTACTTCCTAGCATCCTAATTGTTAATTAGGCCCCACTGGGACTAATTCTCCACCTGTGGTGAATGCATCTTTGTCAAGTGGGACTGATTTTCCCAAGGTGGCGAATGAGTCCCATTTGGGCCAATTTTGACCTTTGAGTGGGAAAAAATAAAATTTAAGTTTATTATTTTTACATGTCGTCCTTAGGGATCTAATTTATGGGAAAATAAGGTGGATTGCCTAAAAATATAAGTCTCTAAAGCATAATTTACATCCATTCTCTCTTTCAAGTCAAGCAAGTTAGAGTTTCATCATTGTAAGTCACCAAGATTGCTTCCTAAGACATTCAAGGGAAAATTATTCATGTTTTATTGCAAAAATTTAGGATTCATCTTCATGGAAAGGTATTGAATCCATTATTGCATTCTTCATTACATTCTTTCTCTATTTTGGTTTAATTACCTAAAAGGGGTTTGACCAAGGCAAACCCCCATGCCCTAACATTTAACATTTATCTCTCTTATCTTGTGTGTTTGTAGATTTAGAAATCTTGGAGGCTTGGAAATAATTGAAGATTTCATTGCAATGGTGTTCAAGTCATATCTTCATTGGATAAGTCAAAATACCCACAAAAGTCATTTTTAGGCCCAAATCCAACAGTTTCAAAACTAGACACCTAGACAAGTAGAAAGTGCAGACCAAAGGCTCTTGTTTCCAACTTTGAAACTTGAGAAATTCAAAAGTGGACTCATTCTCCATGGGTGGAAAATGAGTCCCACTTCTAGGCCTATTTTTAGTTTTCTGCTTTTTTAGACACCTATTTGTCTGAAACGAGCTTCAGAATAGTTTTACAGAACTAGGACTAATTCACCCAGAATGGTGAATGAGTCCCACTAGGCCTAAAAATTAGGTTCAATAGCATATCAAAAGTCATTTCTAGTCTCCAACAAGTTTACAAGTGCACTTCTTCAGTTTCATTCATTTTTGTTGTAGTTTACCTTTATTTCTTGGTGTTTTTGCATTACATAATGTATTTTCAAACACTCTTCATTTCCTTAGTTTCCATTTATTAATCAATCAATTTAATCAATTAGTTGCATCTAGATTATTGCATTTAGACATAATTTCACCATACATACCTTAGTTTGAATGAACCGCCTATATTTTTGGTGTGGGATCTATCTCTTTCCATTAGGTGAAAGACCCTAATTGAGCAAAAGAGACATAGCATTTCACACTCCTTAAAATCTTTGGTTCATTTTGGTGAGCCTACTTTTTGAATACTTCTCTTTTCTGATTTGGAGTCCATCCTAGATCTAGCCTTGCATTCACTTTGCATTAGGTTTTGCATTAGTTAATTGGCATGCTAGGTTTTAAATTTTGCATTCATGGAAAGTGCATTTAGGTTGCATTTTTGGCATCTAAATTCATTTAATTTTTTTGAAATTCTGCATTTTTAACGTAGGTCTACATCATAGAACTCATACAACATAAAAATCACCCAAATTTTTCTTAAAATTCTAAAAAAAGTCCATACTGGGACTCATTCGCCACCTTGGGTGAATTAGTCCCTTTTCACCTCTCAAAACTACCCTTTGCAGAGTTGAAACCCCTATTTTTAAGCTTCTGTTTGCTGCTTGAAACATAGATTTTTGAGACCTACTTTCTTTCTAACATTTCTAGGGTTTTTCACCTAAAAGGAGAAAGATGGGTCCAAAAATGTTTGTCTCTACTCAAATATTAATGTGGTATGGATGGAAAATTCCTAAATTCCTAGATGCAATGTTTAAATGCAAGAAAATAATAATATTGATTGACTAATGAATAGTAACTAAAGGAAAACAACTTGTTTGAAAACACATTGTTTCATGCAAAATTACCTACAAATGAATGGAAAATTGCAATAAAAATGAATCAAACTAAAAATGTGTACCTAGAACCTTGAAGGAGACTAGAAATTTCTTTTGAAATGTTGATTCTGAAATTTAGACCTAGTGGGACTAATTCACCATTTTGGGTGAATCAGTCCCAGTTCTACCAAACTGTACTGGAGCCCGTTTGTGACAAAAGGGTATCTAAAAATGTAAAATTCCAAAAATTGACCTTGGGGTGTGACTCATTTTCCACCCATGGTAAATTAGTCCACTTTTGAATTTTTGAATTTTCAAAGATGGATTCTAAAACTTTCAATCTGCATTTTGATGCCCTACACGTGTCTGCTTCTGAAACTTTGATTTACAGGTCTGAAAATGGTTGTTGATATTTTGACTTGATGAATGAGGAGAAGACTTTAACAACCTTACAGCTTGATCTTTAATGATTTCCAAGCTTCTAAGAGACCTAAATCTGCAAACATACAAGACAAGAGAGAGAGATGTTGAATGTTAGGGCATGGGGGTTTTCCTTGGTCAAACCCCATTTAGGTAATTAAACCAAAATGATGAAAGAATAGAATGAAGCATGCAAAAATGGAATAGATTACCTTGCCATGATGTTTTTCTTGAAAGTCTACAACATAACATGTAAAATCTTCCCTTGAATGTCCTTAGAAGCTTTCCTAATGACTTACAAAGATAAAACCCTAAGTTGCTTTACTTGAGATGAAAGATTCCAGTGGATGAATGAATGATGAGAGATAAGAGATGGATAAGAGATGTGAAATGAGGAGAAAAATACATATTTATACACACATGTGTCTTAGTATCCCTTTAATACCCCATCACAAGCCGACATGAAGCAAAATTAAACTCAAATCTCACTTTATTTCTTGATCAAAGGTAAAAATGGGGCCAAATGGGACTCATTCACCACACATGGTGAATGGGTCCCACTTGGATGGGACTGATTCACCATACATGGAAAATGGGCCCCATAGGGGCTATTTTGAGAGCTCAATTGCCAAGGAAAATAGAAATAAGGTCTAAAATGCAACCTTATCGAGTGTTTGATCAAATTAAGCCTTGGGATGCACAATATGGATTAATATGGGACTATTAGTGATTATGTAAATATAAACTAGGACTTGGGACATATAAATCAATGTGAAAGTGTGATTAAATACCCTTTACAACACTAAAATGAGGTCCACATAGCCTAGGAGGGCACAAAAACCAATGTGAATGTGCAAGACACATTACAACACTAGTTTATCATTAAGTTTAAGTTAAGAACCTTCTAGATTGATGTAATGATGTTAAATTAAACACATTTTATAATGTTGTATTAGGGAGAAATAGGTTTATTAAGTCTAGAAAAGCATAAAAGCATCTTACAACACTTTACAACACCTTTACAAGATGTCGTTAAAAGCATGTTATTCAATTTGCAAGGGTCCAAGACCTAGTGTGGATGCATAAAATGCATCACAACACTAGATTAAGGACTCATTAAGTCCATTTTATAATAAAATAATCCCATGTCAAGCAAAGGGTCCTTTTTTCTATGACACATTTATCCCTGACTTTACTAAGAGGAGAACTTGCTTCAAACTCACACTAAAGTAGACATTCAAGAGAGATCTGAGTGTTTAGATGCAGATGACAAAGAATGACAAAGATCAAGGAGGTTGCACAAGCTCCCAGGATCAAAGATCCTAAGTCAAACTATCAAGATACAAAATCATGCAATGGCAAGAAATAAGAGGAATGAAAGTGAGGTGGATCAAGCTTCGATCATTTGTCCAGCTAGTTGTGGATTAGATCTAGGCTGGTTGATTGAAAAAGAGAATGTGTACTCACTCTGGGGCAATAGAACACATGACAGTCTGTGAGATGAGAATGCCCAAATGTACTCACTTTGGGGCCATAGTACTAGTTGTCCACGGGGTGAGAAAGCCCAAAAAAAGGTAAGATACATATGCTAGTTAGTATGCACTCACAAACACAAAAGTGGCTATGGGGAAAAGTCATGCCGCTAGGTGGGCTTCCTACTCAACCATATTAAAGATATACCCATTGATAAATTTAACAAGGTGCCACAAAGAAAAATGTTCATGAATAAAATGAAAAAGGTACCACAGTCATGCAAGCTGCGTTATGCAAGGTGGCAAAAAGGAAAAAATGTAAAATGCAAAATGTGTAAAATGTAAAGGATGTTCAGAGGAGTCTTGTTCAGTTCATGTAAGTTCAATCACTTTGGGAACAACATGTCTAATGTCTCCAAGAGAGGACCAATTAAAGAACAGTATATTCACAACTTAGGGGATACAGTGCATCACATCAAGCCACCAAGAGGAATGTAATATGCTAAGATAGATCACACTTATGAAGGAAATCACACCCAATGTCATCCTCAAAGTGACAAACACATCATATAAACAACAAGACTAAACTAGGAACCAAGAATGAAAATTAATTATGGTATTGTATGCCCCCCACTTTAAAGGAATTGCTAACACCAGTATTGTGACCAATTTCTTTAAAGTAGAAGAGAAGATGAGAGCTTATTTGAAAAGCCCTATGCCAAGTCATATGTTTTTGATAAGCTTCATCATGAAGAAAGAGAGTATATCACAAGCGATTCAATCTTAAGACATGTTGTCCACATCTCAAGCTTGCTCTTATACATCCATGAAAGGTTAACGATTAGTCAAAAGAGATGACATGTGACATATGAGGACAAGGCTAACAAATCCCATTCCCCCATTGAGTGCAAGACAAAGGTGAGCCGAAATTGTTGATGAAATGAATTTTAGAGTGAAAATCAATGGAAATTAGAGGAACTAGGTGCCCCCACATAGGGAAGCATACCAAAATCCCTAAAATGTTGGATTTTATGACTCAAAGCATTGCATTCATTAGTGGAATGTCCATGAACTCTATGATATACACAAAATGAGGTTTTTTCATAACATTTCTTTCGAGTTTTGGGAGGGAGAGTGATCAAGTTATGGTGGAGAAGTCTTGACAAGATACCTTCTTGATCAAGAGGAAAAGGTGGTTGTGTGATTGGGGTAAAAGATACATCTTGCTTAGTTCTCATACCTATGCAAGACTCTGTAGATTGCAAGATTTATTCTTCTTCATCATAGGAGAATACAAAATCTAATGAATTCAAATCATGAACATTTTGCTAGACAACATTGACTTTAAGTGAAGGTGTAGTTGTAGGTGTGTGTTGTATGTTTGGTAAAGGATGATTTTCAAAACCATTAGTTACTAAGGATAATTGAGGAGTTTTTTGTGTGGGGTTGTTGATGTTGAGTGAGGGCTTGGGGATCTCGATCATACGACAATAGCCAAGACCATGAGTCATTTGTTGTGTGTTAAACTCTATAGGGTTGCAGATACCTTGTTCTGGAGCACCACATCCTTTTCCACTATATCCTTGTTGTTTAATGAGTTCATAACCTTTTCCATAAATCTTCTTCATTACTTTGGAATCGGCTGATTGTTCATTATTATGTTCATCAAGGGTTATTGTGGAGTTTTCTTTGTTGTCAAAAGTGTTTGAGGTGGATGTTGTCGAAGGGTTATCTAAATTTTGCATTGACATGACGGTTGGTTGTTCTTGTGTCTCACCTTTCTTTTGTGTGACTATGTATTTGCCCATAAATAATGGTGTGAAGTCTAAGGATCCCTAATTGTCATCAAATAATTTAGATGGTGATCCCTCATTGTTATTTTCAATTTCAAGAGGATTTATGTTGGATGTTGTAATCAATGTTTTCAAAGGACTTGTAGCTCCTTTTTCAAGCTGCAAGCAACTTTCAAGCTCAGGATCTGCTTCAACTTGATAAATGTTATTGTTATATACATATTTCATTATACGATGAAGGGTTGAAGACATTGCATTCATTTCATGAATCCATGGTCTTCCTAGAAGAAGATTGTAAGAAAGATCATAGGGCATGACATGAATAGGAGTTTTCAAAGTAACCACCCCAACCGTAATAGGAAAAGTGATTACACCAAGTGGTTGCTTTGTTGTATTATCAAATCCTCAAATAGAGACAAAATTAGGTATTATTTGTGATCTGTCAACATGTAATTGATCAAGGAGACTCACACTACACACATTAAGGGTAGAACCATTAGGGTATGTGTAGGATCATCATGGAAAAAACATGCCCTTAAGTGGCGAAAATTTCAAAAAACTCAGAGTTAGGCAACTTGACATAAAAAATTGAATCTAGTTTCCAAACTACTAGGTTTTTTTTTTTTGTTTAAATCTATTTGGTGAAAATTTGAAATTTCTATGCAGTAGTACTTAAATTTTAGGGAAGAAATAAGAAGTAGGTGTTTGTCTGACCACCCTAACCACAATAAAATGATAACATTTTTTTATAAGATTTTAGATATAAGTAGAGGACTCATGTCCCAATGTGATGCATATTTTTTTTGTAATTATTTTCAAAGTAAATAATTAATTATGTTTTTTTATTACAACTTTTAAGAAATATAAAAAATCATATGTCTGACCACCTTAACTTGGTCACAAATTCTTGAAATTCAATTTTTTTTTAAATCTTATAGTATGCAAAGCATAGAATGTCATGCATGTTTCAGATTCAAAAAAAGTGATACCATTTTAAAGCTACAGATGTTTTTCAATCAACCTATCAATCAGGACTTTAGTTGTAATTCAAATAGAAAATGAATAATAATTATTTATTAAATTCAAAGTAAACCATAATTTATATTAGTGGAAAGATGAGAATCTCCTTTAAAAACCCTTTTTATTTCATTAATTTTGGGTAAAAAAAAAATTCATCAGCTACATACCCTACACATACCCATCATATTGCCACTTTTTCACTCATCATGATCCTGCACATACTCATTATCTATGAGAGTACGTTTGATACCTTTGTGATTGAATCGAGCAATTATCATAAAGGCATCATGTTGTTTATGCAACACCAAATGAGGGAGCTCATGTTGATGGAAGGTAATGTCAAGATTCTTTTTGTGGATGAGAGTTGCCACATCATTCAAAATTGTACCGGGAGGAATTGTGATTTGTTTTAAGTCTGTTTGAAGAATGTTGTTGTAATTTCGTGAGTTCTGAAGTAAATCCCAAAGGGAAATCTTTATAGGAGTATTCTTTAATTTTTCAACAAGATCGTACTCCTTTGTGTGTGGGATGTAACGAGGAGCACTAGGTGGATTGGGTAAAGGTAAAGAGGGTGGGATTGGTTGCAATTGTTGCAGATTATTTTGAGTATTATATGTATGAGCAATGGTATTATAACTCAGTTGCTGTGATACATTAGTTTGAGGTGGGCAAAGGGTGTAGTGAGGTTTATTGGAAAGATTAAGCGGATGCGAAGGTGGGTAAAGTGTGCAGCAAGGTTTATTGGAAGGATGAAGTTTATGCGAGGTGGGTAAAGGGTGTAGTGAGGTTGAATATTGTTAACATCCCATAGCAAGTGAGATTTTTCATTTTCTTTGAAGGGGATATTATATTTTTCTTGGGTCTTAATATCCTCTCTAGAAGGAGAGTTCTTAGGAGAACAAAAAACCACATGTTCATGACAATTAAGGTTTGGTTCATCCAAAATAACTTCATTGCCACTAAGGGAGTTATTAATGGTTGAATGTGTTTGATTGTTGATAGTGGGGAGATTAGGGGAAGATTGTATTTGATTGTTGGTTGTTTCTAAGGTCGAATTCTCTTGTTCCACATTATCTATCCTACTAGGAGAGCTTGTAATGTGTTCATCCAAGTTTGAGGTTTGCAAGGTAGTGACATCACAAGTGGGAGAGGCATCAAGAGAAGGACCATTATGATTGTCAAATAGATTTTCCTAGATGGGAAGAGCATTAGGGAAGGGAGGATCAAGGGTTTCATGATTTGTAATAGGGATATCTTCTAACACCAACCTATCCTCTTTACATCAAGGAGGGATATTAGGAGATGGGCAAGTTTGATTGTCATGATCATGGAGACTTGGTAAGGTGATGTTTAGGAATGTTTCTATGATCTCATGTTCTTGTTATCTAGCATCGTCCAAAGGGGAATAAGAAAGTGTACAATCAAGACCCTCAAGGCTTGTGACTTCTTGCACCAATATACCTTTGTCACTAATAGGAGAGGTATTGGGAGAGGAGCAAGTATGATTGTTTTAATTGTCTACATGCTACCATCTACACCAATGGGAAATGTACGATTAAGGATTGTACCTTTTGTTTGATCATGTTTCATAAATTCATCATTGTGGTAATCAAAAGTGAACTCATAAGAGTCAATGTGGCACTTATACAATCCACTATTAACTAAATCAAAGCCACATATCTTGAAAGAAAACATGCTATGATGAAAAGGAAAGAAAGTGAAATGCAATGACTTAAAAGGAAATGCAATTTTTAGTTTTTATGTAAGATAATTTTCTATTTACACAATGCAACTTTCTGAAAATGAAATGTTGTGAATGCAAAAGTGAAATGAAACAATGCATGAAATGAGCTAATTTAAGTGAGATCTAGTTGAATGCATGCTATAGAAATGTAACTAACTAATAAATACAAGTTAAGTCACCAAACAGAAGCCTAAAAAAAAAATTGAGTTCTATAAAATATTGTTTTAGGGGTCAAAAGGGACCGATTTGCCCAAGGTGATGAATGAGTCCCAGTATGGACTTTTTTTCACAATTTTTAGGAATTTTTAAGGGATTTTGATGCTTTCAGAATGCTAAGATGCAAACCTAAGTAAAGCATGCAAAATTTCATAACTTTTGAATGATTAAAGATGCAAAAATGCAACCTATCATGCACTTTTACTCATGCAAAAATGAAACCCTAGAATGCAAGATAACTAATGCAAAATGCAATGCAAGAAACTATAGGATGATTAATGGACTCCAAATTCATAAAAGAGGGGATTCAAATAGCATGTTCACCAAAATGAAACATAGATTTTTGAGACCTACTTTCTTTCTAACACTTCTAGGGTTTTTCACCTAAAAGGAGAAAGATAGGTCAAAAAATGCTTATGTTTATATTCAAATATTAATGTGGTATGGATGGAAATGCCTAAATGCATAGATGCAATGTTTAAATGCAAGAAAATAATAAGATTGATTGACTAATGAATAGAAACTAAAGGAAAACAACATGTTTGAAAACACATTGTGCTATGAAAAATTACCTACAAATGAATGGAAAATTGCAACAGAAATGAATCAGAGTGAAAATGTGCACTTGGAACCTTGAAGGAGATTGGAAATTGCTTCTGAAATGCTATTGATGCTAAAATTTAGGCTTGGTGGGACTCATTCACCATTTTGGGCGAATCAATCCCAATTCTGCCAAACTGTACTAGAGCCTATTTCTCAGAAAATGGTATCTAAAAATGTAAAAATCCAAAAATTGACCTTGGGGTGGGACTCATTTTCCACCCATTATGAACGATTCCACTTTGGAATTTCTGAATTTTCAAAGGTGGATTCTGAAGTTTCTGATCTACACTTTGATGCTCTACAGGTGTTCGCTTCTAAAACTCTAATTTACGGGTCTGAAAATGGATTTTTGTTGATATTTTGAATTGATGAATGAGGAGAATACTTTAACAACCTTGCAACTTGATCTTCAATTATTTCCAAGCTTCCAAGAGACCTAAATCTACAAACATACAAGACAAGAGAGAGAGATGTTGAATGTTAGGGTATGGGGGTTTACCTTGGTCAAACCCTATTTAGGTAATTAAACCAAAATGATGAAAGATTAGAATGAAGCATGCAACAATGGAATATATTACATTTCCATGATGTTGTTCTTGAAATTTTGTAGCATAACATGTAAAATATGCCCTTGAATGTCCTTAGAAGCTTTTCTAATGACTTGGAAAGATAAAACCCTAAGTTGCTAGACTTAAGATAAAATATTGGTGGATGAATGAATGATGAGAGATAAGAGATGGATAAGAGATGTGAAATGAGGAGAAAAATACATATTTATACACACATTTTCCTTAGTATCCCATTAATACCTCATCGCAGGCCAACATGAAGCAAAATTAAACTCAAATTTCACTTTATTTCCTGCTCAAAGGTCAAACTCAGGCCAAATGGGACTCATTCGCCACACATGGTGAATGGGTCCCACCTAGATGAGCTTAATTCACCATTCATATAAAATGGGTCCCATAGGGGCTATGTTGACAACTCAGATGCCAAGGAATAAGGAAATGAGGTCTAAAATGCAACCTTGTTGGGTGTTTTATGAAATTAAGCCTTGAGATGCAAAATATGGATTAATATGAGACTATTAGTGATGATTTAAATGTAAATTAGGGCTTGGTACATATAAATCAATGTGAAAGTGTGATTAAATACACTTTACAACACTAAAATGAGGTCCACATAGCCTAGGAGGGCACAAAAACCAATGTGAATGTGCAAGACACATTACAACACTAGTTTATCATTAAGTTTAAGTTAAGAACCTTCTAGATTGATGTAATAATATTATTAAACACATTTTATAATAGTGTATTAGGGAGAAATAGGTTTATTAAGTCTAGAAAAGCATGAAAGCATCTTACAACACTTTACAACACCTTTACAAGATGTCATTAAAATCATGTTATTTGATTTGCAAGGGTCCAATACCTAGTGTGGATGCATAAAATGCCTCACAACACTAGATTAAGGCCTCTTTAATTTCATTTTATAGGGAAATAATCCCATTTCAAGCAAAGGGTCATTTTTTTCTATGACACACTACCATCAGTTATCTGTATCAGTTGGCTAAGTTTCTATATCATGCATTTCATTAAATTTAGCTTAAATTAGCTCATTTCATACATGGTTAAAATTTCAATTTTTCATTCTCATATTGTTACATATCATAATTATTCAATTATCATCTAAAAATTGCATTTCATTTCACATTGCATTTTGAGTTAGCATAGATTGTTATTTCAAAATGTTAGTTTCAATCTTCTCAAAATTTGTAAAGACAAAGATAGTTAACAAGCATTCTAGTCCTTCATTCAATGCATTCCCTAATTATGATAGTCTCTTAGCACAAGAGAATGAAAATTTTAATTCTTTTCTTAAACTTACACTCCCTCCTATCTCTCCTATTTGTGTGTATGATGTGTTAGAAGGGAATGCAAACATAGATAAACATGATGATCCTAATTGTACTTCTCCCAATACCTATCCTTTTAGTGACAAAGGTATCTTGGTGAAAGATGGTACAATCATTGAGAATCATGAAGGTCTTGTTTGTCCTTCTCCTCATTTCCCTTGGGAAGATAGTATAACAATACAAGATGAATGCATTGCCTCCACCTTACCTAGTATCCATTCATCTCCCAACATCTCCCCTATTTGTGATAATACTTTTGTGAATGATCATGACAAACACATTTGTGAGGAGGCTATGTTGGTATCAAGAAACCCAATGATTGAGAGTTATAGCATTATTTCTCTCCTTCCTAATGTTCCTAACAATTGGAAGGGTCTATTTGAACAAGAAGATCCAATCATTGGCACACATGAAAATCCTATTTGTCCTCCCCTTCATGTCTCCCCTCTTTGTGATGAAGCTTCTTTATAACATCTAAGAATGACATGTGATGCACCTCTTGATTGTCACTTTCCTAAAATCTCTCCTACTAGGGTGAATGTTATGGCACAAGACAATGAGATTATGGACAACAATCAAATTTTACCCTCTCCTAATATCTCTCCTATTAGTGAAGATGATATTATGGTGTTACATGATCCAATCAATGAAAATCATGAGAATATTATGTGAGAAAACACCATAGAACAAGACAATTCAACTATGGATAGCTCTCTTACTTACGATGATGACATTTTGGAAGAACCAATCCTTGAAAGTCAAGAAAATTTGGATTTTCATTCTCCTAAAAACTCTCCTCTAAGGGAGGCTATTATGGTGCAATAAAATGATATTCATTCCTTAATGAAACATCAAACCAAAACCGTTGAGGTTATGAATGGGAAAGTGTCCATTTGATCCCCTTCGATCAGTGAACCACATACAGACCCCGTGGGACATCCTAATAATCCTCTAATTCTTTACCCACCATCACACAAGCAACAAATTCAACATCAACCCAAACTAATCCTTTATCCACCTAAGAATAATGTCTCATACCAACCAACTTACAATGACATTTCTCACATATATAAAAAAGTATATACAATCAAATCCAATCAAGCAAAAACTTTGTTTCCTTATCCACATAAATAGCATTAGTTGTTGCTCCTTTCCGTGCAATAGTTGTAGGATAATAGCATACTCACTAGTGCATGTTTTGCATCCATTGCAAGGGTCAGCATACCATCATCCATTCCAGGCTCATCCTTGTCCTACACTCAGTGGGGGAAAAGGGTTAGAAAGCCTTATCCCCTTATGCCACTTGTTGTCTATTTTGGCTAATCATTAACCTTTCATGAATGTATAAGAGCGAGCTTGGGATGTGGATGACATTTCTTAAGATTGAATTTCATGTGATATACTCCCTTTCTTCATGACACAACTTATCAAAAACATATGAATTGGCATAAGGATTTTTGAATAAGCTCTCATACCCTCTTCTACTTTAAAGCAATTGCTCATAGTAATGGTGTTAGAAACTGCTTTAAAGTGGGGGCATACATAGACAACATCTTTTTACAAATTTCATGGCATGATTTACTTTTTCTTGTGATGTGTCCTCTTCTTGGTGGTGTCATTGGGTTTGATGCCTTCCAAGAGTGTACGATCAATTGAAGTGGCTTGATGTGAACGAGCCATCCCATGGATAATTATCTAACATCCTGACTTGTCTTCTCTTGGAGAAATTAGGAACAATGCTCCCTAAGAAGAAAACCTTACTTTAACAAAGAAAAATCCCCTTTAAAAAAATTCTTTACATGATATTAATTTTTTTTTACAAAAAGCATTACATTGTGGTTCCTTATCAATGTTATTAGGAGCATAACTTTGATATGGTTAGTACGGTGGGAAGTCAACACACTGGCATGACTTTCTCACTAAACCACTTCTTTGGGATTACTCACCTTGTAGATGACCTTATGTTCTATGGACCAGAGTGAGCACATCTTTTTCACCCTGTTCTTCTTTCCATTACATGATTATGTAACTTGATGGTTTGACTTAGGATCTTGGATCCTGGGAGCTTGACTTCCTTCTTGATCTTTTTCATTCCATGTCATTTGCATTTGTACACTTGAATCTTTCTTGAAAGTCTACTTTAGTGTGACTTTGAATCAAATTAATCCTCTCACTAAAGTGGGCGCTAAATGTACCATATAAAAAAGGCAACTTGCTTGATTTGGGGAATAATTAATGATAAATTGGACTTAGTAAGGCCTTGATTTGGTGTTGTGAGGTGTTTTTCACATCCACACTAGGTCTTGGACCCTTTCAAATGCATTTAATGATGGTGTTGTAAAGTGTTGTAAGAGAATTTCACACCTCTCTAGACTTAATTTTCCTTTAATTCAACATTACAAAATGTATTTAAATGCATCTTCACATCAATCTAGAAGGATTTTGAATTAAAATAAATGTTAATCTAGTGTTACAATGTGTCCTACACATTCACATTGGATGTTGTACCTTCCTAGGCTATGTGGACCTCATTTTAGTGTTGTAAAGTGTATTTAATCACACTTTCACATTGAATTCTATGTCCCAAGCACTAAATGACCTTCACATCATCATTAATAGGCCCCTATGACCCCATATTGTGCATCCTGAGGCAATATTTGATGAAATACCCAACAAAGTCATCATATAAACCTTATTTTCTTATTTCCTAGCATCCTAGCTGTCAAACAGGCCACATTGGGACTAATTCACCACCTATGGTGAATGAGTCCCAATTGGGCCAGTTTTGACCTTTGAGTGGGAAAAATAAAATTTAAGTTTATTATTTTTACATGTCCGTCTTAAGGATCCAATTTATGGTAAAATAAGTTGTAAACTATAAATATAAGTCTCTAAACCATAATTTGCATCCATTAACTCATTTTCACAACTCATTCATCATCCATTCTCTCTTTCAAGTCAAGCAAGTTAGACTTTCATCATTATAAGTCACCAAGATTGCTTCCTAAGACATTCAAGGGAAGATTCTTCATGTTTTGTTGTAGACATTCAAGATTAATCTTCATGGAAAGATATTGAATCCATTATTTCATGCTTCATTACATTCTTTCTCTATTTTGGTTTAATTACCTAAAAGGGGTTTGACCAAGGAAAAGCCCCATGCCCTAAAATTTAACATAATTTCTCTCTCTTGTCTTGTGTGTTTTCAGATTTAGGAATCTTGGAGGCTTGGAAATCATTTAATATTTCATTTCAAGGGTGTTCAAGTCATCTCTTCATTGGATAAGTCAAAATACCCACAAAAAGTCATTTTTAGGCCAGAATCCGATAGTTTCAAAACTAGAGACCTAGAGAAGCATAAAGTGTAGACCAAAGGCTCATGTTTCCACCTTTGAATCTTTAGAAATTTAAACATGGAATCATTCTCCATGGGTGGAAAATGAGTCCCACTTCCAAGCTTATTTTTAGTTTTTTTGCATTTTTCAGACACCCATTTGTCTAAAACGAGCTTTGGAACAATTTTATAGAACTGGGACTAATTCGCCCAAAATGGTGAATGAGTCCCACTAGGCCTAAAAATCAGGATCAATAACATTTCAAAACTCATTTCCAGTTTCCAGCAAGTTTATAGGTGCACTTCTTCAGTTTCATTCATTTTTGTTGTAGTTTACCTTCATTTCTAGTTGTTTTTGCATTACACAATGTATTTTCAAACACTCTTCATTTCCTTAGTTTCTAGTTATTAATCAATCAATTTTATCAGTTAGTTGCACCTATATTATTTCATTTAGACATAATTTAATCATACATACCTTATTTTGAGTGAACCACATAGATTTTGGGTGTGTGATCTATCTCCTTCCATTAGGTGAAAGACCCTAATTGAGCAAAAGAGACATAGCATTTCATACTTCGTAAAATATTTGGTTCAATATGATAGCTCCAATATGCTAAGAGGTGGAACTAGAAGCAAACAATAGGTGGAAGATATCTCAAAAATTCTCTCACGAGCAAAAATGAAAATCCATAAAAAGGGGAGTCAGAACTAAAGCAATTTGAGCAAAAATAGGATCAAACTCCCTCTCACAACTAGTTTGACCAAAGTTGACCTCAAAATTATATGAGACAACTCCAAAATAGGACCAAACTCTCCAGTTCAACTCTAAATGCATGAAAATATCTTCAGTTCCATTACACCTGTGCTTTTTACATGAATTTTAGTGAAAAGGTAACAGTTTGATTAAATATTAAAGATAATCAATTTTATTATTTTAATATTTGATATGTAAAATCCCTCTTTTTATGCATCACATGCTAAATATTAATGTAATTAATAAAATATTACCTTTAATATTTAATTACATAGTTCATTTTGTCTAAAAATATGTAAGAAACACACAAGTAACTACATGACCAAAGTGGACCCCAGAACCACCTTAGTTCGATCATGAAACAAGGATAAAAGACTTCAGTTTGACATCAAACAAATCATACACTTTTAGTTCCACCTCTAATCTCTTTTCTCAAAAAGTAACTAATTCTGTGAGAAATTTAAAGGGTTTTTTTTCCCTCATTGTTTTCTAATTTATATCCAAAAATCACAAAAACTGGGATCGTAGTTTTTGACATATGATTGAAACATGCAACCACTATTCTTATGGTGTAGGACCTTTGAATGGTTACTCTTTTCCTCATATTCTCATCCATAAAATATTTCTTTTGAATGCTATCACCATTAATAGTCTATTTTCTCAAATGGAACTCAACATTATTTGCAAACTCCATTCACAAAAACTTTTGTTGCATCTTTTGAATCTGAGAGGGCAGCATGTTGGGCTCAACCCTTGCGGGAGCCCATTTTTTCACCACATGCTGAAATATTTAAAGAAATGAATCCATTAATAAAATTTCACCTATATCTGCACAGTGAACAAACATGCTAGCAAAACGATGAAGCTAAAAGCTTCAAATAATGCATTAATTATTCTACTATTGAATGCTCCTGAAAACCAAACAATAAATTAATAACACCTAGAATATCATTAAATACCATGAAATAGTAAAATTTTATACAAATTTGTCCTAATTTATCTCATAATGACTAGTAGAAATGGATGGAAAAGTTGTATAGGATTTATTTTACCTATACAAAAAGTGATACAAAAATATTCTACACAATGTAGTTGTACAATATGGTTCTATATGGTTGCCACATGATACAATTCCAAAAAACATAGCATATGGTAAATATTCATTCATTAAAACCATCTAATTTCACCTCATGTAAGATATTAAGATTAACTATACCAACCACAAAGTAACCTTCACTAGGGTGGAACAATATGCATACAAATAAAAAACCTAAGACTTAACTTCAAAGATATTCTAGAACTAATAGATTATGGATGGTATGCATAATACATAAGCTACTTGTAGACATTTTCCAATAAGAGAACTAAATATTGTGTGTGTGGAGCTCTCATAGTTAGACAACCAACTCATACTTAGCTAACTTTAAGGAATTTTCTCTATGTGTTGGAACAAAAGTAGAGAAGATGTTACCAAGATGTATCCATCCAAGACAATACATTACAACATCTCCTATTAACTAAATTTTATCACCTCTAATGGAAGTCAAAACATCAACCACCTTGTAGCATAAAAAAATTTCACCCTTGATAATTTCACACTATGTTTAACTCCCCCTATGTGCTTGGACCTAATTATGTATTTAATTTCCCATTATATGAATATCTTCAAAAAAATTAAAATGGGAATGAAAATAAGCATTTAATATTTTCCCCTGATGTTTAAGGCCTCAATAAGGATGGATCTAGACTAGGGGGACAATACCATTATCCATCCCCTTTTGGCTCAAATTTAAATATATCGGTGTTGATATTTTATTATTTGAAAATTTGAATTTATTTGTCAGCTATTGACAATTGATGTTTTGGGAAATTTAGAAGAATTGCATATAAATACAAATATTTTTCACCATTTTAATCCTAATGAATCCTACCATATTTGAGAAAGTAATTCAGATTATTTTGATCCCACAATAGTGGTTTACGATTTTTGGCCAAATTGGACACTAAAAGATTTTTTTTAACTAACTAAATCTTCACTTTCGGGCACCTATAGCATCTAAACCATGAGGAATTTGAAGATGATGCAAACTAGAGTTTCATGAAATTTTGTCTATAGATTCTAAATATATATTTTTAAAAAAAATTGGAATCATATTGCACTTCTTTTTCCATCTCCCTCGAAAACTAGTTTTTTTCATAAAACAACATTTTAAAAAAGTGACGCTCACCGTATAACGCATAATGTTTTTTCCATGAAGGATAAAATTCTAATTCTTTCAAATTTAGATTTCTAACTCCAATATTTAGTGCTTCCACTTGGTTTGATAGTTTTTTATTAGATATTTTTTCGTTAATCAAGTTTCAAAATCAAACCAATTACAATTCAAACATATAGCGACCGTATAATGCATAAATTTTTTTGTATGCATCAATTTTTTTTTTGGTTGGATCAAAGACTTCAATATTTGGTCACTCATATTTTTCAATTTTTTTTTTATAATCTTCTCTTTTTCCACATGTACAGAATACAGAACTTGATTTTCAGTGAAAAACCTACATTCACAAGAAATAAAAAAATAAATATAATAATAAAATAAAATTTATTTAAAATTATACTTTTTGGGAAGCTTATAATAAGGACTATATACTTACAAAAAATAAATTTTAAATGAATTCATTTGATCCCCCAAAAGGTAAATCAAAAGTAGTTTTTTATCAACATTTTGATAGGTGTAAAGGAGACTCTGTTATAGATATGGTTTAAAACTAGCGGGGTTCTATCCAAGGGGGTTTGATCTAAGGTAGTTTGATCAAACCCTCTTCAATTGGAATGCTTTAAATGGAGCATTTTAAGGCTTAAATCATTATATTTTCTAAAAATATGTGATTTTAGCAAAAATCAGAATCTCCCAGAAATTATAAACCAGCTTTGTGGGATCGAATTATGAGGATTATTATGCATCATACGTTTATGTGATTTTTTTCATGTTTTATGTTCATTTTTTTGTACATGTACTAACACTTGTAGGACTTTAAATCAAGTTTCAATTTCTCCTTGAAGGTGATGAGTACATGACTTCAATCCATCAAGGAATGTAGATTTGAGTGGTGAGTTGCAACAATGTATCAATTTATCACTTGTTATAATTTAGCCTTTACTCAACTGAGGGTAAGCTCTCTTTTTACATCATCATAGCCATTGTGGATGTAAAAATACTAAAATAGAGTTTGACTTTGGAAAACCCCTATACAATACCATTGTTCCAACTCAAAAGAAAATTGGAGGAAGATTGAATACTAATTTATCATTCATACATTCAAGCCTTATAAGTTTTCAAAGCAAGGAACATGAATTTTACTAGCAACAGTTGATGTTTTGATAGTGACATTAGAAAAGAAGAACCTACAAATCAGGAGCAACATGAGTATGAATTCAAATTTTGAATAGTAGTCATCTAGTCTAATGCACTCAATACCCTAGTCTAACTATTTCTACCCCATATTTATATGTCAGGTTCCTTTGTGTTTGAGTTCTTCGTTTTTGGAATCTATTTTTTTCTGTCTATTCTATATTCTTCAAAAATATCAATAGCTTTCTACATTTTCATAATTAACCTAGGAAAATCATTGCATCATAAAACTCAATCATTTAATCAAAATGACACATCATTCTACTCAACAAGGATTAAAACCTCAATCCATCATTATGGATCTTCCATTAATGTTTGTAGCCAACTAGATATTGAGATCATTTTTAATCCTTAAATGTCCCTAATTGAAATAAGTGTAATTTAAGACCTAGATTTCTTTTTTCCAATCAAACATATCCTAACTCATATAATAATCAAGTGTTAATAATATCTAAGATAAATCTCACTTACTAATTACATCTAACCACCTCCCTAATATCATGATTATTAGAACCATGAAATAAAGGATACCATTTAATCACACATTTAGGTCTAGCTCTTAAAGGAAATAATATAATATTAACACTAGGTTAGATTTACATAAATATAAAAAGGATAACTTAACCCACATTAATATTCAATCAAAATATTACATATTTTGACCAGTCTATTGAATATATACCATTTATAGAGTCAAAACATAGTCATACAAACACTAAGAACATTGTACAACTAATTAGTATGGATGATAATACACCCCTAGACTATAGTAAATAAACTAGATGAGAACATGTTAGTTGGATGCCAAAAAGATAATTAAATGTAAATATTCCATATATATGACAATGCATCAAAACTAGTAGATCTTAGATGACAACATGTTTGTTATATGCATAAGATAATTGATAGGGGGTGTGAAATAGTTCTATACTTTTAAAACATTAGAAACCCTCATTAACACTCATATCTTCATTAATTCTTAAACCTTTATCCACCATTAAACCCTTAATGTGAATTAATAGAATGTAAACATCTTAAGTAGTAATGCAAGCACATTAAACACATAAGACCACTAGATTTAAAAGGAAAACCCAAGAAGGAAAAATCATGGTGAGGATTAGCTCACTAATATATGAATTGCAACAGCAAATATAATAAGGCTCACTACCCAGAAAGATAAAGAAAGGCTCATTTCCAAAGGACTCACTATCTAGAAGAAATAAGGGATGACTCACCACCAATTTGAACTGCTAACAATGCATCTCTCATATGCTGAAGGTACAATTCCATTGAAGCACAAACAACACATCAAACTGACTAAAATGTAGACACCTTTTGCTCTCTGCATTAGGAAGATAATCATTAAGGCTCACACTCAAATCAACACACTTGATAACTTTCACATCTTTCACATATTTCTCATCACACACACTTCACACACAATCCGTACAATAGTTTTCATTGTATTTATAGCCTTCAAGACCTAAAAAAATCTCAATTAGGTTGGCCTAAATGAAATCTATTTGCCTCTACCATGTAACACCAAATAGGTTAGCACCAAAAAATTCCAAAATATAAAGAAGTGAAGTAAAACCACACCACTATTTAATTGGGACCCAAATCTACAAAAAAATGTTTCTCGACACTTCCTCAAACAACAATTATCATCTACAATTAGCTCTAGCATGTCAAGTCGAACAAACCTGCACTAACACTAACAAGCGACATTAAACACACCTCTTCAAGTTTCATGGAAACATCTTGTGGACCACACAAAAACACTCCACACTATTCATAAAACATCTAAAAATATCCCAACATCATCAGAATATTTTGCACAACTACTGCAATCACCTAAAACTCAATAACACTTTCATTCTATGCAACTAGACATATTGACACAAACATCCAACACATCAAAAAACCTTGTGGAATAACTCAGTACCCAAAACTTCAAGGGAAGGTAGATACAACCATGATAAGAACGTTACTAGATCTGCAACACTAGAACTTTTACTACACAGAAATGTGGACCAATGTCATTTCTCCCAAATAATACTACTTCATAGTTCACACACTAATGAACACAACTTCTTATACCACATGATACAAAAATTGAAACTTTAGATGTACCACCTCTTAAAACCTATTATCATTGCATACAAACTACATGAACACATCTTTAACCATGAAGAAATGTGGAGCAAAACATTGAACACCACTCTATCACACTGAACTTTATTTTATTCATTTTTAAAAAAAATCACTTGGAAACAAAGCACCACAAACATCATCTCCACATCTTCAACACCTTCTTAGCATCTCAAACACACAATAGGTTTATATCCACAATCTCTACTCATTACTACATTAGAGGTTAACACCAGTGATTATGCTAATAACAACATAATGCAACCAACACACTTACTTCCTCAGTGGTTGACATCAATGTCGAAATCAATGCAACAATGCTCTATTGACATCAATGACAACACAAGTTTCCAAAAATCTCCCCCTTTGTCATTGATGGAAACACTTGATATGAAAAAACATCAATAAAAACAACCAATAACAACACATATTGCACATCAATGCATGCTCATGCCCCTTACACAAGCATTTATTTTTCTATCTAACTTTCTCCCCCTTTGAAATCAATGGAAAAGGAAAACACATAGCTTCTTATCTTTTACTAAGACAACAAATTTTCATACTCTCTCCCCTATGGTCTTCAAACCATATCAAATTTTGCACTATGGTTTTCAACCACTTCAACTTTTCTCCCCCTTTGACAATATACAAAAGGAAACACCTACATACACCACTCATTCTTCTATACTATCTTCCTGCACTTACTTTTTTGCACACTCCCCCTTTAGAGCACATAATATGCTCCATAAAAATATATTAACCAACAACCACTACTACCTACTCCCCCTGAGAGGTAGCCTTTATCATTAGTACAAGACCAAGATATATCTTGAAATCCTTCCTAGAAAGATGCACAAACTTATGCATCTAGTTGAAAGAAGGTGGGGAAATAACCCCTAACTTCTCCTGGAGATACTCAAAAGTATCTTTTGGAAGATCCTTTGTGCAAATATCAGCAACTTGATCCTTAGTAGGAACATACTCCAACTTCACTTCATTCTCTACAACTTTATCTTTCAAGAAGTGATACTAGATTGAAATATGTTTTGTTCTTGAATGCATTACTAAAATATTTTAAATATTGATTGCACTTGTATTTTCACATATGATAGGAATAGGTTTAGAATATGAAACTCTGATTTCTTTCAATCTTTTCTTCATCCATAACACTGGTGTGCAACATGATGTTGTTGCAATATATTTTTCTTATGTAGTAGATAATGACACTGAATCATGCTTCTTGGTTAGCCATAAAACCAACTTGCTTACAAGAAAGAAAGAAGCACCACTTGTACTCTTTATATCATATACACAAGCATCCCAATTTTCATTTGTATATGTACTCTTGATGAGAAGTTAGTATCCTTAGGATACCACAAGCCATAATCTAGAGTTTCCTTCAAATATCCAAATATCCTCTTCACTACTGCAACATGAGATTCTTTGGGATCTTCTTGAAATATAGCAACAAGACAAACTAAATGCATTATATCCAGTCTAGTAGCAGTAAGATATAATTGTCCACAAATCATCGATCTATACTTGCTCTAATCTATCTTAGGAGATTCATCATTGTTTCTTAACTTACTAAAATTAGGAATTTGTGGTATGGTGCTATCATATGATTTTTTTCATAGAGCATACCCACACCTTCAATTTCATTCAAGGGAAACCCTAAAGATCTCAATGCAAAAAAGAAAGAAATATTGTAAGAGGGTTGTCCTAGGGGCTAAATGCAGGCTAATAAGGGGTTCACCACCAAGTTTAGACTTGGAAAATATAATGAAAAGAAAGATCCAACTCTAAACCCTAACTCAATATAATGTACTCTAAAATGACCTATAAAAGTGAATGAAATGAAACATAAAGTTGTAAAACATAATGTGTGCACCTCAAAAATTTGGAGTTGAACTAGATGAGCTTTGAAATGATGAAAAATCTAATTTTCTGACCTAGTGGAACTCATTCACCATTCTGGGCGAATCAATCCCAATTCTGAATTTCTGCACGGGAGTCTATTTCAAGAAAAAGGGTATCTAAATTTGCAAATAGATCTGGAAAATAGCTATAGTGGAACTCATTTGCCACTCTTGGCGAATCAGTCCCATTTTGCTTTTTTGAGAATTTAAAGTCCTAATCAGCACTTCAACACTTGCTCTTTCCTTCCAACCCGAGTTTCAGATCCGAATATGAAAAAACACCTACAAAATAGAATATAGACTTGATTTGGTAATGGAGGGTTTTCCTTGGTCAAACCCCTAGTTTGGTAATTAAACCTTGATGTAAATAATGAAATAAGCATGCAAACCTTAGCCTTAAGGGTGTCTAAGACTAATAAATCTGAAATATGATGCAATCCTATGCTAATGTGCAAGAACAAGATGCAAAGATGAAACTTTAATGATGCAAGACTCACTTTAGGATATCTCTAATCACCTTAAATGAATCCCAAAGATGCATAAACCTTCCTTAGGCTGAAAGTAGAGTGACGATGGAGGATGGAATCACTTACAAAACAAGTCCTTAGGCTTGGCTTGGTGGCTAGTTGCATCTCCCCAACCTATAATTCTTCATGATTCACCATAGACAACCATGATCAACCCTTGACAATGCTAGATCTTGAATGAAAGTGAGCTTGAGGACTCTTGATACTTGTCTCTTGAATTTTCTCTTGAAAAATGCTTGCTCAAATTGCTTAGATTGATCAAAATGGCTTGAAAACTTGCTTATATAAGCATTAACACCTAATTGACTATTATTTAGATCTCAAATGCTGAAATCCACCAAAAATTTGAGTTAAAATGGTGATTTTTTTGCTCAAAATTGCAAATGACCCCAAATGGGACTCAGTCATCACCCTTGGCAATGGGTCCCATCTAAGGGAACTCATTCACCCAAGGTGGAAAATGAGTTCTGCCTTCACTTTTTGAGGTGGTTTTTGAGTATTTTTGATGTTTTGAGTGATTTTATGAAATTTTTAGGCCTAATAAGCGTCAAGATCTGAAATAATGAGTCTTAGGGGCCTGTAAATGATGAATTAAAGGGGTAATTAATGTAAAGGTACTAAAATGGGTCTAGATTAAATGAGAAATTGTCTTATCTCAAAAAGGGGGATCAATTTTTGTCATTACATCTAGCCCCCACTTTAGCACCCATATGACTTTATGTGCATATGCAAGCTAAAGGACTCTAAATATTACACTTTATCTTATAAAAGGATACTCATATATTTTCATTCACAACACATGAGAATGAAGCCCCTAGTGTATTTATCTACAAAACCACAACATTAGGAACCACATTCTGCAACACGACTTGGTTAGTAACTCAAAAACAATCCTCTTATCTAACTTCTTTTCTAGAAATCACATTCAAGGGTAGATGTATGCCCCCCCCATGATTCTGCTTGCTTTATGGAGGTGGAATGATCAAGGTAGCAATCTAGCTACATTGACTAAGGGAGCTCATATCATAGGGTATTTCCAAGTACCATACTACATAATGATAGAAAGTTGATAAGGACAGGAGTGGAATCAGAATTCCAATGCAACAAATGACATCAAAAATGAAGCTCTCTAGCACCAATTATTTTTATTTGAATGAAAGGCACTTTTTAACCCTAATTTTTTAACATATATAAGAGTAAAAAGTGAAATAAATTCTTGCTATTTTTTCATTTACCATTTTGTAGTTTGAAAGTGATTGAAGAGTGATCGAGAATGCCGAGCTGACGAGACTACAAGCCTATGAGACTAGATGTGTTGCGAAACCAAGTGGCACAAGAAAAATAGTATCATGAGGTGAGTCAATTTTATTGCCTTAGCTTTGTACTTATACATTTATTTTATGATTTTTATGCATTTCTAGGTTAATTTAGGGCCTTGGAAAAAATTTCACAAAGTGTTCCCTTTTTTCGCAAAGTGTCCCATTTTTTTGTAAAGAGTCCCTTTTGTTTGTGAAGTGTCCCACTTTTTCGTAAAGTGTCTTGTTTCTTCGCGAAGTATCCCAAAAGGGGTTTAAAGTGTCTAGGACCCCTAGGGAATTACACTAGAACAACTTTAGTACAATTTTGTATAGTCGTAAAATTGTACCCCTTGCAATTTCACATACATTCTTGCACCAGCTTTGGTGTCCACTCCCCTAGAACTTTTGTAGGCTCATTTTAGCCCCTGCACCAGCCTTTTTCCCTCTCAGGATGCTCAAAGTCTTTCTTTTCAATAGCTACCCTCATGTGTCACCTTTGCATAGAACCTTTTGCTTTCCCCATTTTTGTTATTTTGTAGCTTAATTTGTCTAGACACTAGCGCGATGTGTGTACGTTCCTTGCACAAATTCAATTGATTTGGCATCTTCCTCCATCTCTAGCTCCATTCATCTACTTCTAACTTCTCTCCAGCTTTGGCTCTAACCTTCTACTCTCTAGATTTTTCTTGCACAACTTCATACAACTTGTTACAACTTCACGTCTAGCTTCATTCTAGCTTCTATCCTCTACTCCTTCCTAGAAATTCTTCTATCTTACTTGCATAGCTCTCCTTTCTTGCTATGATACCTTCAAGCTCTCTTGGCATCTCTCTTTGCAAATATCTCAACCTCTTACAACTTTCTCTGCAACACTCTTTGCAGCCCTCTCTTTTGTTCTTTCTCTCCCTCTTTGCAGCTCCTTTGGCTCTTACAACTCTATCTCCCTTATCCCATGCTTTTGAGCATCCTGAGATTCCATATCCCCTATATACTGCACCTCTACTTTGTGATACAAGTTCACCTCCTCGAGCATGGATTCCTTTTATCACCTACATTTTGTGATACGGGTTCTCCTCCTCGAGTGGGGTTTGCTTTTATCACATCGTATTTGCTTAATTATCACTCTCTCTATCATTTGGTTGTTCGTGGAGGTGGGAACACCAAAAAAAGGGTTTGATTGACGTAAACCCCTATACAACCAAAACACTTTCTCCAAATCTTATGCATGTAGACCTATATTGAAGACATTGACATGCTAGAGGATTCATCACTTGCGTGGTTGTGAGAATTTCCTTTCGATCTTTTATTCTCTTTATCATTTCTATTTCACTTTATTTCAACTTTATCACATTCTGTTACTTGATCACATTCTAGAAATTCTCAGTAATTAGAGTAGAAGTAGCCACTCTGTCATTTTCTATGATAAAATACCTCTCTGGTTTATGTGAGATGCTAGTGCGCCTCTGGGATGCCAGTGCACTGTGTTGTCATCCTCTAGACGAGAGCCTATTATTTTTTCCATAAAATCTTTGTGACCTTCTCTTTCAAATTATAGAACTCTCACTGTTGTTCCTTGAGGTAGTTTAGGGCAGTTTTCCCCATGAGGCTCTCTAAATGAAGAGAACTAATGAGTAGTGAATCCCCTTTCTCTAAAACTTTTACTATTGTTGATGTAAATATTTAAGATTTTAGACTACTTATAGGATATATTTTTTATTTTTTATTAGGTTCCCACCCATTCGCGACAGCCTTTGGGTGGTAGAAATTTTAACCTTTTTTGAGATTTAGGCCCCACTCTTTCAGTGGAGGATACAAAGATTTTGTAGACTGTAGGATTATACGAGGTGTACCTCATGCTTGACATGGGGTACCATGATTCAATTTTGATTGCACTAGCAAAGCGATGGAATGTAGATACATGTACATTTCATCTACCTACTGGTGAGATGACTATCACACTAGAGGATGCACACTGTATACTCTAAATTTTGATTCAGGGTGAGCGAGTATGTTTCTGAATAGAGCAATCATTTCATGAGATGAAATATGACATGTAGTTGTGCCTTCGTGGACCAGTGCATGATGCGAGAGTGAGGGAATGGATAGATCTTGTGATGCTACTATACTCATGAGCCCCATTAGTTGTACGAATTATGATGCTAACAGTAGCACTAGTACTCATCCTTGACAGCTGGGGAGCACACCTGGAGCAAGGACAAGTACACCTAATATGAGGGATGGTAGGGTATAGGATAGTATATGCCTCAAGCTGTAACATCCTAGCACACTTGTATTATGATCTTGGATGGTTTGTATTTTAGGAGGTAGAAAACATGGTACATTATACATTTCTACAAGTTTGGTGCATAGAGCATATCACATGTACTCGGCTGACAGGGTTCCCATGTGCAATAGCCTTGGGGTATCCATAAGCTTTCAGCTATCATTTGCAATGGCTTTGGTAGTATAGAAATTTTCACTTTTGGAGAGTTCAGTTTGATTGGATAGAGGAGGATGAGATCTTATGGAGACCTTATTAGCTTGTGCTATAGTGGCGGGATGAGAATTGACAGATGAGGTGATTACAGATGGACAGGTTCTTGATTGGAAAGAATGACTATATATTATAACCTTTCTACAATGATCATGTCATGTGATAGTTTGGTCAGATTCAAATAGCACCCAGGGCATGACCCTTTTTCAGGAGATCAATAATGAGTGATTGGAGACCTAGTGATACTAGATGGTTCACTATTGAGGATGTTGTATATAGTGACTCCAAGTACTCAGATCATGATATGCTTCAAGTGTCTAATGTTGATGATTTCGGTGCCATAGATGACTATGATGAGTGGTGGATAGTATCATGACCAAATCTCATATTTTTGGTCAATGAGCTGATAGGTGATGTAGGACCACTCCCAAATGAGGGAGAGGAGGTGGAGAAAAGGGTCAATGATACATGCTATAGGGTTGCAAACATATTTGTAGATGTGATAGATGAGGAGTATGATGAGGATGCATATCTTGATGATGCTGACCAAGAGGATGTGGATGAGGAGGAGTAGTAGTCCATGAGTGAGGGTGGTGAGGCAGTAGATGAGGACCTCACAAGCCACAAGTTGGGAGAGCCATCTCTCGTTCATGTTACTAGATCACAAGAAGCAATTATAACAAGAATGAGCATCCATAGCCATGGAGAGGCTAGCACATCCTCCATGCCCCTTACACACAATGAGGTTGATTTCACACAACCTGCTAGAGAAATAGGTCATAAATTTTATTTATAGTTATTCTTTATTTTCACGCATATGTTTTATGCTTAATTTTATGTTCATATATATATATCATGATGTGTACTTATTATATTTATGATTTCTATCTTGCAAGATATGTGAGAGATCTTCATGATCTCTATCATTAAGTGGATGCAGAGATAGTGCCCCCATCAGTCAATGAGGAGGCTGCTAACTCAGACTATGTGCCACCACCCATTATGGAGCAGGACCAAGAGTTGTTCAGGCTGTATGTTAGACTGCAAGCATCGTATGAGAGTCTCAGGAGATACGTCCATCGAGCTTTTGCTTCCCAAGATGCACAGTCATCAAGGACCCCTATAGAGTTTGAGATAATAGAGTTTGAGGTAGCTAGACTATAGGTGGAGAGAGGTCAGATAGCAAGGGAGCATCGAGAGGCCCTTGGGCAGGTGTTGGGCTTACAATTTTCTCTTAGAACACTCAGCGGATCATGATCATGATTGTATAACATCGTCTCCTGATAGACCACTACCAGAAAGATGCGAGCACTACATCTCGAGGGATATGGAAGTCACAGACCTTAGTGACATTGTATATATTGATGATATGTACATAAAACATTGATATATATATATATATATATATATATATATATATATATATATATATATATATATATATATATATATATATATATATATGTGAGCATTTGATTTTGTATTACTTGTGTTTATGTGTTGATTGTTAAATGGAATTGTGATTAATTAAATAATCTTTGTAAGACTATTTAATGAATGTCTCTATGATTTAACATGTTTATGTGATCTAATAAAAACTCATTCTAATTTCTCTTAGTTTCAACATTGTGATTAAGTATGTTATGCTAAATTAAATGCACCTATGATCTAATTAAAGAACATTAAATGTATATAAGGATATAATCTATCACAACATACAAAATGAACTTGAATAGCATGAAAATTAAAGTAATCACCTTTAAAAAAAATTAAATAGTCAATTTAGTATTCAAGACACACCAATAACTATTTGTCAAGAATGAAGGAATTTGAGAGCACATAGAATATTGTCCAATAACTCTAACATCACTACTTTA
The DNA here is from genome assembly GCA_007258455.2 of Sequoia sempervirens. Lineage (NCBI taxonomy): Eukaryota > Viridiplantae > Streptophyta > Pinopsida > Cupressales > Cupressaceae > Sequoia > Sequoia sempervirens. The sequence goes on along the minus strand of VDFB02000008.1, from coordinate 355,696,841 downwards.
CCATTCACACTATTCAAGTGGATTAGACATAATATCAACACAGATGTTTGGAATTAATAGGTTCTTTGAGAGGTTTACTATCCATTTCTATTAATGTATAAGCTCCAGATCCATAATTTTCATTCATTATATATGAGCCTAACCAATTAGGGCTAAACTTTCCTTTCTCCGTCGTATCAGCATTGACATTGTGCTGATTTTTGGATAACACCAAATCACCCTTATTAAATGAATGAGAGATTACATTACCATTGTAACTACACTACATTGTTTTAGAATAAGCTTGAAGGTTCTCAAGAGCGTTGATGTGTTGTTCATCAAGAATTTCAAGTTGATGCAACCGTTGTTCTCTATACGTTTTTTCATCAATAATCCTTTGAAGAGAAATTCTCAATTCAAAGGAATCTATAATTATAAGGGAATTATTGCCTCAATTGCATATACGAGGTTATAAGGGGTATGTCCAGTTGATGATATAACATTTGTATAGTAGGCCCATAATGCATATGTTAGCTATGTATACCAATCTTTATTGTTGTTGTTAAATGTTTTCCTTAGGATTTTCTCAAGTGTTTGATTAGTTGACTCTGCTTGACCATTAGATTGTGGTTAATAAGGTGTTGAAAATCGATTTTGTATGTTAATTTTTTATAAGAATTTATTCACATCCTTATTCTTAAATAGTGTCCCTTTATCTGAAATTAAGGTGCAAGGGAGTATGAAATGAGCAATAATATGGTCCAATATCAAATGACATATTACATTAGCAATTGACAAACGAAGGGGTATTGCTTCCACCCATTTCGTGAAATAATCCATTGCAATGATTATGAATGTATGTCCAATAGAGGAAGGGGGTGAAATTTTTCCAATAATATCTAGGGCCCACACTGAAAAGGGCCAGATAGGGACTTGTGTGCGGAGTTCAGAAGCAAGAGCGTGAATCAGTCTGCTATGTTCCTGATATTTATGGAATTTCTTAACATATTCAAAGCAATCTTGTTCCATGTTCAACAATAGTAGCCTATATGGTTTAGCTTTTGTACTAGCGATCTTCTTCCAAAATGGCTTCCACAAGCACCTGAATGAACTTCTTCTAGTGCTATAAGGATTCCAACTGTTTAAGGAACCTAAGGAGGGGACCATCGAAGGACCTTCGATACAATACATCAACAAGAATTATATACTTGGATGCAAGCCTCCAAAGGTGTCGTCGAGTATTCCTAGTTGTAGATTTAGGGAAGGTACAGTCAGTTTTTAGATAATCAAATATCGCCACATACCATTCACTAGAGTGTTTTGTGGTGATTGCTAATATTTCATTTGTTTTATGTTCAATCGAAGGTTTCACAATTGTGTGGATGACAAATGTGAAATATTTTTAGGTATCCTGAGGGAATATTAGAAAATTTGTGCTTACCATTGCATCCATATGTATATTATCTTTCCATGGGATGTTATCAATGGTAAACAAATCAAAATTTTCTAATATGGTCATTATAAGACTTTTGTATTTTGATAGCTTGTCATGCTCTTCTTGATATGTTCTATTTATTTGTTTGATGATTAATTGTGAATCACCAAATATTTTGATGTCTTGGATTGCTAGAGTTAATGCAAAATGTAATCCAATAATTAACACTTCATATTTTGTGGTGTTGTTTGTGCATAGGAAATTCAATCGATATGATAAGGGAATAGTTTTTCCTTTGGGTGGGGCGATTATAACTCTCGCACCAGACCCTATTCTGCATTTTGATCCATCGAAATACAATTCCCATTGCTTTTGATACTCTTGAATTGTTAACACATTCTCATCAAAGAATGTTTCTTGATTGGGTAATGCTAAATGGGAAGGAGCATCAAATAATTGGTCAGTCAAGTCTTGTCCTTTGATTACTTTTTTTGAAACAAATTTAAGCTAAAACTTAGTCAACAACATAACCCATTTAGCTAATTGGCCTAATAAATATGTTTATTGAAAATATGGTTTAGAGGATCAAATTTTGTTATCACATGTATTTCTTCATTCAGTAAGTAATGTCACAACTTAATAGTAGCGAATACAAGAGCCAAACATTTTTTCTTTATCATTGTGTATCGCTTCACATAAGCTCTCAAGGTTTGGCTAATGTATTAAATAGGGTGTTCCTTACCATTTTCATCTTTTTGAGCCAACAATGTTGCAAGAGCATGGGCTAATGTTGTTGTATATAAGATGAATGGTTTGTTTTGCAGGATAGGTTGTAAAATAGAGGGAGTAACGAGATAGTCTTTCAAATCATCAAAAGCCTATTTACAATTTGCATTCCAATTAAATTAAACTTCTTTCTTAAGGAGATGTGTGAAAGGTAACATTCAATCTGCTAAAGGTACGTACTTGAGAGATGTTTCTAGGAGGTGGCATATTAACTATAGCATCAATTTTCTTTTTATCAACCTCAATGCCTCTATGAGATATGGGTATGTGCAGGATCATCATAGAAAAAATAGGCCCTTAAGTGTTGAAAAATTAGAGTTAGGCAACTTGATGCAAAAATTTGAATAATTTGTATATATTATTTCAAAAATATGTAATAATAGAATCTATAGAAAATTGAATTTAGTTTCTAAACTACAAGGTTTATTTTTTTTTTAAAGATCTATTTGGTGAAAAATTGAAATTTCAATGCAGTAACACTTAAATTTCATGGAAAAAATAAGAAGTAGGTGTTTGTCTGACCACCCTAACCACAATAACATGATAATATTTTTTTATAATATTTTAGATGTAAGTAGAGGACTCATGTCACGATGTGATACATATTTTTTTGTAATTTTTTTCCAAGTAAATAATTAATTATGAATTTTTATTACAACTTTTAAAAAATATAAAAACTCGATGTCTGACCACCTTAACTTGGTCAAAACTTCATGAAATTCAATATATTTTTTTAATCCTATAGTATGCAAAGCATAGAATGTGACACATGTTTCAGATTCAAAAATGTGATACCATTTGAAAGCTATAGATGTTTTTCAATCAGCCCATCAATTAGGACTTTAGTCATAATTCAAATAGAAAATGAATAATAATTATTTATTAAATTCAAAGTAAAGCATAATTTATATTGGTAGAAAGTTGAGAATTTCCTTTAAAAACCCTTTTCATTTCCTCAATTTTGGGTTAAAAAAAAAGTCGTCAGCCACATACCCATCATATCACCACTTTTCCCATCATGATCTTGCACATACCCATATGATAAAACCTAGAAGTTTTCCACTATCTACACCAAAGACACACTTTTTCGGATTCAATCTCATGTTTTATTTTCACATTAGCTCAAATATTTTTTGAAGGGCATTTACATTGTCTTGTCTCGTAAAGATCTGGCGAGGATATCATCAACATAATCTTCCAAAATCTTATGTATGTAATCATGAAATATCAGTTTCATCACTCATTGATATTTCCCACTTGCATTCTTCAATCCAAAAGGCATCATTACCCAATAAAATTTTCCCCAAGCTATTGTAAATGCTATCTTATATTGGTCTTGAGGGTTGATAAAAAATTGATTGTATCTAGAAAATCCATCCATGATTGACAAAAAACCATGTCCCGCAGTCACGTCTACTATCATATTGATATTAAGAAGGGGGAAGTCATCTTATAAAGATTATTTATTCAAATCACAAAAGTCTATACACATCCTAATATGATTGTCTAGTTTGGTGACTAATGTTTGAGATCCAAGGAGAATAATCTATAGGTCTGATAAAACCAATTTGAAGGAGTTTTTCAATTCGGTCCTTAACTAATAAGGCTATCTTAGGGTTAATTTTCCAAATCTTTTGTCTAATAGGTTTAGCATTTTTGGTGAGGACTATATTGTATGTTACAATCTTAGGATCAATGCCAGGCATATCTAAATAAGTCCAAGCAAATAGCTCGAGGAAGTAATGAAGTAAAGTTGAATGGTCCTCTTGCTCTTCATCATCGAGGAACTTTCCTATTTTAATCACTTTTTCTTCATTGTTAATATCCATTTGAATTTTCATTGTGTCTCCTAAAGGAAGTGCATTTTGTTTTAGAAATACAAGGTTGTATCCTTATTTTCTCATGTCAACTTCACTACTTTCTTCTTCGCCATTTATTTTCTTGGTAGTAATCATAACACATGTAACCCATTTCTTATTAAAAGGAGTGGATGGTTTATCCTAAACTCCTAGAATTTCTTTCAAAGCTTTGTCATCTTCAAAATACTCCAATGATTCTTCACAATTATATCAATCAATTTCGGTTGCTTCAAGGTGAGAATTGTTTTAGGATTACACATGATGGTGTTGATGTTTAACAATGATCTCTTTGTTGCTTGTGTAATCTTAGAAGGGAAATATCCCGAACCACTTTTTGTACCTTGTGTATTAGGCTCTATAGGAACACAAATGCTTTGTTCTTTCTTTCCACATCCTTTACCACTATAGGCCAGTTGTTTCACAAGTTCATAACCTCTTGCATTAAGTTATTCCATTTCTATCGTGTTTGGTGGTTGTTGATAATCTATCTCATCAAAGTTTGTTGTATAGCTTGTGTCTTCTTCAGCAGTGGATGAGGTCTGATGCCAGTGAATTTTCTTTTGAATTGTGTGTTGACATAACCATTAGTTTTTTTTTCTTTCCATCTTTGTTTCTTGTGATCACATATTCTCCTATAAATTAAGGTGTGAATTCCAAGGAACCCCAATCATCATCCAATAATTTTGACACTATCTACATTTCTTGTTTGTATTCCTTCATAGGCTCTATGTTGGATGTTGGAATTCATGTGCTTAAAGGAATTTTCATTCCTTTTTTGAATTGTAAGAAACTTTCAGGCTAGGGATCTATTTCAACTCGTATACCTTGTTTTCATAGACATATTTCATAATACAATGAAGGGTCGAAGGCACCACATGCATCTCATGAATCCACAGTCTTCCTAAAATAAGATTGTATGAAAGATCATGAGGCATAACATCAATAGGAGTTTGTAAGGTGGCCTTTCCGACTATAATAGTAATCACACTGAGTGGTTTCTTTCCCACATTGTCAAATCCTCAAATTGATAAGGATTCATGCTTCAATTTTTGATTTATCGTCACACAACTTATCTAAGAGATTCACATTGCAGACATTAAGGGTTGAGCCATTATCAACATGGGTCCTTTTTATTCCTATTCTATTGAATTTGGATATTATCATCAAGGAATCATGTCTCTTTCTCATCTCCAAAGGAGGGAGCTTATGTTGGTGAAAGGTAATGTCCACATTAACTATATTCATTCCTTGTATTAGAGCTTCCACATTATTTGATTTGTATTAGGAGGGATCACAACTTGTCGTAAGGCTATTTGAAGCATGGTGTGATAGTTAGGTGAATTTTGAATTAGGACCCAAAGGGATATCTTCACATGAGTTTTCTTAAGTTTGTTGACAAGATCATATTCCTTCCCACTATTTGAAGGAAATGAGGAGCACTAGGCAGAATGGAGTTGGGTAAAGGTAAGGTTTTTGGAGTTGGTTGTTTTGGTTGTGGATTATTTCTAGTATTATATTTATGAGAAACGGTATTATGGCTATGTTGCTGCAAAAAAAAATTCTTAGGTGGGTAAAGGATAAGTTCGGGTTTGTTTTCAGGTTGAGGTTTGTGTTAAGGTGGGAAAAGGATGAGTTGAGGTTGAATTACACTAACGTCTCTTGTTTTTAGTTTTCCATAACAAGCTTTAGTGGATGAAATTTGTGAGATGAATTGCTCAAGGGCTTCATCTAACATATCAAATTCATCACTACTAAAAGGCTTGAGGGTTAGGTTAACTTGGAAAGAGAGATTTGACATGGAGACTAATAGACCTAGAGTGGTGAATAAGTCCCACTGTGAATAAGTCCCACTATGAATAAGTCTAACATATCAAATTCATCACTACTAAAAGGCTTGAGTATACAACATGTTCTCCATGTGATACCTTTTTGGGGTATCACACTTTTCTCACTCAACCATTCACTAATGTCCTAAGAGTCCTAATTGGATTGACTAGTAACCTCACAAGGTAAGGCAATTATCAATTAGGAGGGTCCAAGGAAGGTATTTTTAAGTTCTAAGAGGTTCACCACCAAGAAAATGCTTGGAAAAGAGAATGTTTGAAAACACACTATGATATGTAAAGTGACCTAAAACTAGCAATGCAAGCTAAATGAAAGAGGCAAATGGAAATTATGCAATAGGAAGATGGTATGTGTGCACCTGGGAAATATGGATATGTTGTGAGGATTCTAGAAATGCAAAGAGGCTGCCAAAATATGTTGTGGAGGACTAAGATGCCCAAGATGGTGTATTAGTTTTCCTATTGTTTTTGGGGCAAATGCGGAGTCTTCAAATCCCAGAACAGGATCTCTAAAAATCTCTTAAAATTTATTGTAGGAGGACTAAGAAGCAGAAGATGGTGTATTAGTCCCATTCTGAATTTTTTTATCAGGATCCTGAGCTCTGATGTCTATACTTCGCTCTTCACCAAGTCTTCAGATCTGAACTAGTAAAGAGACTTGCAAAACAAAGGAATTTTGAGTGATTATTTATGGGGTTTTTCCTTGGTCAACCCCATTATTTGGTAATTAAACCTTGTGAAAAAGCATAAATCTAGAAATGGAAATGTGTGTGTGCACTAATCTTAATTTTGTCTCAGATTATACAAGCTAGAAAATGAAGAAACCCTATTCAAATGTGTTAGAATAAGATTCCTAGAATGTAAATGTAAATGACCCACAAAGATCTCTAATCACCTTAACAAGTCACAAACATAAAATGTACCTTCCTTAGGTAGAAAATAGAACAATAATAGAAGATTGAATCAATCAAGAAACAAGTCCATAGGCTTGGATAAATGGCTAGTTGTATCTCCAACCTAGAACTCATGATCCATAATAGGAATCCATTAATAATCCTTGGCAATTCTAGATCTTGTCTTGTAAATAGATCTAAAAAACTTGCAAAACATAATAGAAGGCTACTCCAAGACCTGAAACACTCCTTCAACTTTCTCAACTTACGTCTCTTGCTCAAATTTTATCTCAACTCTTGTCATCTTATGTGAAAAATTGGGGTTAATATTACTTTTATAGGAATTCCTATCTAATAGCCCAATTATTAGATCCCAAAGGCCAACAAAAGATCAAATAAATTCAAATATTTTCATTTCCTGCTCTTAATTCACAAAAATTAAGCCCCCAAGACTAAGACTCCACCAATGGCGTCTTGGTCCCACTAGGTGGGACTAAGATGCCACCAGTGGCATCTTGGTCCTACTAGGTGGGACTAAGACACCACCAATGGCATCTTGGTCCCACAAGGCTTGATTTTCCAATTCAAAAGGTGGGTTACGAAGATTGATGGTTTCTTATGGATTTTGGTCAGGTTTAAAGATACAATATGCCTCAGGATGCACAAAAAAGGGGTCTTAGGGGCCCATAATAAGTGACCTAAAGAGAAATTAATGCAAGGAGAGCTAAAATAGGTCCAAATTATTGTGTGAAAATGAAAAGGTATGCATTTTTCTACACTACAAGTACATACTAGTTTAGATTCATCCATTCCAAATTTCTTCAACAATTCATTAACATACTTAGATTGTGATATAAATATACCCTTCTCTGATTGACTGGTCTGCAAACCAAGGATGAAATTCATCTCTCCACACATTGGCATCTCAAGTTCTTTCTACATTTCCTTTGCAAATGAGTGAACCCACAAAAGTGGTTTACAATTGGAATGAGGGAGGAAAAGTTGAAAAAAATGACCCCATGCAAAAAAAAATCATTTTTGGGGTTCAAATGAACCAAAAGAGGGTTTGAATGAACCAGGGTTAAGGCGAAGCCATTCAATGACCTTCCCACCATTCCCACCAAACAAAACCAAACAAAACCCTTTTGGAAAGGGGGTTCGAATGAACCCTGGTTTGAGCGAACCCCTGGGGGTTCACTCGAACCCCCCCTGGTTCACCTGAACCCCCCTTTTCCCACCTTCCCACTCTCTAGCACATAAAAACATTAGAATTTTTCCCTTTAAAGCTTGAGTTGATAAAAATGGAGGAGACTTCATAGACCCAACTGGATGATGGTAGTCCTTGGAACGAGCTATCCAACTAATATAATTTTAATATGTTTTGGTTTTATTATGTATTTATTTTTTTAGTTTTATTAAACATAGGTTTTTCACGAAAAATCAAGCTCTTTGTTCTACACATGTAGAAAAATAGCAGATTATCAAAAAAAGAAAAGAAAATTATGAGTGCACCAGATATTAAAGTCCTTGATCCAACAAAAAAAAATGAATTTCTATACATACAAAAAAATTTACACGTTATACGATCCGCCTATGTCTGAATTGTAATTGGTTTGACTTTGAAACTTGATTAAGGAAAAAATATTCAATAAAACACTATCTAACCAATTGGAAGCACTAGATATCAGAGTTACAAATCTAAATTTGAAAGAATTCAAATTTTATCCTTCATGGAAAAAAAAGCTATGCATTCTATGGTGAGTGTCACTCCTTAAAAATGTTGTTTATTGTAAAAAACTAGTTTTCAAAAGAGATCGAAAAAGAAGTGCAATCTAATTCCAATTTTTTTGAAAAATATATATTTAGAATCTTAAAAAAAAATGTCACAAATCTCTAGTTTGCATCGTCTTAAAATTCCTCATGGTTTAGCTGCTATAGGTGCGCAAAGGTGAAGATTTAGTTAGAAAAAATTATTTTAGTGTCGAGTTTGGCCAAAAATTGTAAACTAGTATTGTCAGATCACCCAAACTTCTTGCACATGAAGGATTATGTATGGAATAGAAAATTTCACACTCTTGAGAAAAGAGACAATTTCATGCTTAATTCAAACCTACTTTTGAGTACCCCTGCATTATTCATTCTTCAAAACAACATTTATAGGCCCCTAAGACCCATTATTTTTGATCTAGAGGCTCGTTTCACTTAAAATATCACTTAAATCCCAACAAACAACACTCAATTCATTCATATGCCAAAAAATCACCTTCAAAAACCACTAGTGGGATCTATTCACCACCTTGGGTGAATGAGTCTCCTCTGGTGGGACCCATTCACCAAGGGTGGTGAATGAGTCCCTTTTGAGGGAAATTTCAATTTTAAGCGGGAATTCAATTAATTCAACTTAATATTTCGGTGGATGTCAACCTCTTAGGTCTAAATAATGGGAAAATTAGGTGTTGATGCCTATAAATACACATTTTAGGTCATTTTTCACATCTCTTAGCCATTTTACAAAGCAATTTCAAAAAGTTAAGTTTTAGGAGTTTTCCACAAAAAAAATTATTTGCATTTTCTATAGTAAAGTTGAAGCTTTAGGACCGAATACTATGGTTTTTGTAGGTCTTCAAGCTCACTTTTTCATCAAGATTCAACATTGCAAAGAGTTTTTGATGGATTCCTATGATGAATCATGGAGAAATCTAGGTTGAGGAGATGCAACTAGCCATCAAATCACACCTAAGGACTTGTTTTCAAAGTGATTCTATCTTCCATCTTCTCTCTATCTTCATACTTACTTTTTCATGTCATTTACATCTATTTGATATGTTGTAGGGTTTCTAGGGTTGAAGTCTTGCATCATTCAAATCACATTTTCACATCTTATTCTAGCACAATAGAATAGCGTTTTGACATACTTTAGATTTTCCTAGTCTTTAACGCACTTAAGGCTATGGTTCTATACAATTTTTTTTCCATTCAAGGTTTGATTACCCAATTAGGGGTTTGAATAAGGAAAAAACCCCATTAGACAACCAATTTTAAGTTGTTTTGTAGAAACTTTTTGAGATCCTGATTCGGGTTTCCATCAAGAAGTGTTGTACAGGTGACAAGGTGCAGGTCTGAGATCTAAGTTTGCAAAAAATTGAAAGTGGATTGATTCACCATGGATGGTGAATGAGTCCCTCATGAGGTGATTTTCAGAGTTAGATGCATACCCAGATACCTAGTGAGCAAAAACTAGTCTATGGGAAAAAAACCATGTCTTGGAACTAATTCGCCCAGGGTGGTGAATGGGTCCCAGTTCACATAAAATTCAAATTTACTAGATTTCTAGAGTTCTTTCTAGTATCCATCAGTCTCACAGGTGCACACATTTTGAATTATAGCTTTCTGTTTAGTTTCATTTATCTTTTTATCCATCTTTCTAATATTTTTCAAACGTCATTGTGTTTTCAAACATTACATATTTCATTAGTTTTGCATTCATAATCAATTAATTTCATAGATTAAACTCATTTAGATCATTGCATTTAGTCTCAGTTCCATCTTGCATTCCTTAATTTGAGTGAACTGCCTCAATTTTAGGGTTCTATCTCTCTCCTTTTAGGTGGAAGATCCTAAGAGTGCAAGAGAAACACATAGACACCATCAAAATTGATGGTTCATTATGTCATTAACATACACCACCACAATCAAGATTTTCTCTCCTTCAACTTTAAAATAAAAATTGCTATTTGTTGTATCTTTTATGAATCCTTGCATCACCAAGTACTTATCTAACCTTGCATTCCAAGCTCTAGGAGCTTGCTTCAGTCCATACAATACTTTTTTCAATTTGAAAACCATATTTGCATCTTATAACAACTGAAAAACCTTCTAGTTTTTCAATGTATATCTCTTCTTCCAATTCACCATTCTAGAATGTTGACTTCACATCCATCTGATAAAATTTGAAATCTTTATGTGTTGCAAAAGCTAAAAACATCCTGATAGCTTCTGTTCTTGCAACCAGAGAAAAAGTTTCTTCAAATACCTTCAACCTATGAGTAACCCTAACACACAATTCTAGCCTTGTTCTTGACAACTTTTCTATCTTCATTCAACTTGTTCTAGAATACCCACTTAGTGCCAATCACATTCTTATCTACCAATCTTTGGACCAATTCCCAAGTCAAATTATTCTCTATCTCTTCTAACTCGTCCTTCATTGCTTTGACCCAATTTTCATTTTTGCATGCCTTAGTCACCATTTTTGGTTCCAACTCATATAGTAAACAAAAAATTACTTGTTACTTTGTCATTATATATTTTCTTCTTTTTAGCACATCTTTTCTTATCTCCAATGATCTGATCTTCTAAATGATTCTTCTACACATACTTGGGTGTTTTAAGATTATTTTTTGGATCTTCTTCCTCTTCAATTGCCAACTCTTTTTCTTTGTCTTAATCCTTTTCTTCTTCACTGCAAGGGGATTCATTAGATTCATATCATTCTATCAATACTAAAATTTTATGTGGTTCCTCATCCACTTTGAAACTTACACTCTCAACAATCTTCTTCAATATCCTATTGTAACATTGATAGGCCTTACTTTCTATAGAGTATCCAAGGAAGATTCCTTCATCAGATCTTCCATCAAACTTTCCTAAGTTTTCTTCATCTCTTCTTATATAATACTTTCTTCCAAAAACTCTAAAATATTTCGTAGTAGGGGGTTTTCCATATGATAACTCATAGGGAGTCTTTGAACTATTTTTCTTGCTTGACCTCTATTAAGAATGTAGACTACAGTATGAATTAATTTTCTCCAATAGACATCCAAAATATTAGCTTCCTCCATCATTGTCCTAGCTGCTTCTTGAACTGTTTTACTTTTCTTTTCCACAACTCCATTTTGTTGAGGAGTTCTAGGGGCTGACAAATGCCTCTTTATTACATTCTTTTTATGAAATTTTAAAAATCATTTGAAGTAAACTCACCACCTCTATCAAACCTAAAACATTTTATTTTTAGATACATTTCATTCTCAACCATAGCCTTAAATTCTTTAAACTTGTCTAGACATTCATTCTAGAATAATCATCATTTAATAACATGGGTATGTGTAGGATCACGATGGGCCAAAAAGTTGTGATATGATGTGTATATGTAGGTTATGTGGCTGATGACTTTTTTTTTACCCAAAATTGATGAAATGAAAAGGGTTTTTAAAGGAGATTCTCAAATTTCAACCAATATGAATTATGCTTTACTTTGAATTTAATAAATAATTATTATTCATTTTCTTTTTGAATTACAACTATAGTCTTGATTGACAGGCTGATTAAAAAAAATCTATAGCTCTCAAATGGTATCACATTTTTTGAATCCGAAATATGTGTCACATTCTATGCTTCACATACTATAGGACTAGAAAAAAAAATGAATTTCATGAAGTTTTGACCAAGTTAAGGTGGTCAGACATATAAGTGTATATTTTTTAAAAGTTGTAATAAAAAATTCATAATTAATTATTTACTTGGAAAAAATTGCAAAAAAAATATGGATCACACCAAGACATGAGTCCTCTACTTATATCTAAAATATCATTAAAAATTATTATCATTTTATTGTAGTTAGGGTGGTCAGACAGACACCTACTTCTTATTTTTTCCCTAAAATTTAAGTACTACTACATTGAAATTTCAAATTTTCACCAAATAGATTTAAAAATAAATAAAATAAACCTAGTAGTTTAGAAACTACATTCAATTTGCTACAGATTCTATAATTCCATATTTTTGAAATAATATAGTTAACTTACTCATTTTTTTACATCAAGTTGCCTAACTCTGATTTTTCTAAATTTTTCGCCACTTAAGGGCGTGTTTTTTCCATGATGATCCTACACATACACACATGAAATACCTATTACCACATGAGCTTCTAATTATGGTATTCCTTTTTCTTGAATCTTTCCTATTTTTTCTTTCCAATTTGACATTCTTTGTAGATTACATTGATAGGCTTGTAATCTTTGGAAAATATCTCACAACATTAGTAAAACTTATCCTTTCTAGGTTATCAAAATGGATGTGACTCATTCTTCTATGCCATATCAAACTTTCATTAGTTTGAGAAATAAAGCACTTTGTGCCATTACCTTTGAGTTGATATAAATTACCTCTTGTCCTTGTTCCAGTAGCAATCGAAATATTGAAGCTTCCTTTTCTGATTTCACAACCACCATTCTAAAATACAAGATTATATCCTTCACTAAACATTTTTCCTACACTTAGAAGATTATGTCATAGAACCTTCATGTAAAGAACATAATTTGTGTTATGCTTACCATCAAAATTAATTGATCCTTTTCCACAAATCTTAGTTGATGTATCATCACCAAATTTAACAAGAATGCCATCATAATTTTCAAGCTTAACAAACTTACTCTTATTCATCTGTCATATGATTTGAGCATCCACTTTCAATTATCCAACAATTCTTCTCCTCTCTAGCATGAGAAGTAGTTAAAACAACTCCTTCAATGTTATGACAAGTGTTTCCAAAGAACTTTCCTTCACACATCTTTCAAGATTAGTAGAATTAGTTCTAACATTTAAATCCATGAAAAATCATTCATCACTATCTTCATTTTGATAATCCAATTCTTCATCATTAGATACACCAATGTCCTTTTCAACATAATAACTCTTCTTGAAAATTTTACCTGTATGATCTTTTTGTTTGTCATTAGTAACCTTGATTTGACACTTAGATGCATAATGACCTATCTTTCCACAATTGAAAAATTTGAACGGTAGCTTACCTTTGTATTTTACAATACCCTTTTTCAATATTCTCATAAATCAAAAATTTCACTTCCACCTCATCAAGATAATCTGGATCCGATCCATCATCCTTGTTCCTATGCACCATCTTGATCTACCTCAAGGGGTTAAGTTTCTTCCTAGGAGCCACAACTCGGATACCAATTTTTAGATACAAAAGACAACTAAGGGGGGGTTGAATCAATTGTATAATTTTAAAACATTGAAAACCCTCTTTAACATTTAGATTTACATTAATTATAAAACCCTTATCCACCATTAAACCCTTAGCATGCATTAAAATAATGTAAAAATATAAAGAAGTAATGCAAGAACATTAAGCACATAAGAATACAAAATTCATGTGGAAAACCTAAGAAGGGAAAAAACATGATGATAATTATCTCACTAATATGTGAATTGCAACACTAAATACAATAAGGCTCACTGTGCCTAGAAAGATAAATAAAGCCTCACTATCAGTGGCTCACTACTAAATGACCCACTATTTATAAGAAAGAATAAAGAAGGGATGGCTCACTACCAATTTGAACTACTAACAATGCATCTCTCATATGTCGAAGGCACAATTCCATTGAAGCACAAACAACACATCAAACAAATTGAAATATATACACCTTTGGCTCATTGAATTAGGAAGTCTTAAGCATTAAGGCTCAAACTCATATCAACACACCTTATCAATTTCACATCTTTTGCATCAAACACACTTCACACACAATCCATACAACAATTATTGTTGCATTTATACCCTTCATGAGCTAAAACAATCTCAATTAGGTTGGCCTAAAGGAAATGTATACACCTGTACCATGTAACACCAAATAGTTCAACACCAATAACTTCCACAATATATAAATAAGTGAAGAAAAACCATTCCAGTACTTAATTGGGACCCAAATATACACAAACACACTTCTCAACACTTCCTCAAACAACAATTATCCTCCATAATTAGTGCTATCATTCCAGGTCGAGCAAACATACACTAACACTAACAAGTGACACAAAACACACTTCTTCAAGGTCTGGAAACATCTTGTATACCACACAAGAACACTCCACACTATTCATAAAACATCTCAAAATATCCTAGCATCATCAAAATATTATGCACAACTACTGTAACCACCTAAAACTCGAGAACACTTTCATTATGTGCAACCAAACTTACTGACATATACATCCAACACATCAGACAACCTTGTAGAAAAACTTAGCACCTAAAAATTAAAGGGAAGGTAGAAACAACATGATAAGAACATTCCTAGATCTATAACACTAGAACTTTTACTGTGGAGAAATGTAAAGCAATCTCATTTCTCTCAAACAACACTACTTCATAGTTCACACACTGGTGAATAAAACCTCTTTTGCCACATGATCCAAAACCTAAAACTCTAGATATAACACCTTGAAACACCTCTAATCATCACGTCCAAACCACATGAGCACATATTAAACCATGAAGAAATGTGGAGCGAAACATTGAACACCACTCTATCACATTAAACTTTCTTTCATTCAAAATTTTCTCAAAAGTACTTGGAAACCAAGCACCAAAAACACCATCTCGATATCTTCAACACCTTCTCAGCATCTCAACCACACAATAGGTTGATGTCCACAATCCTTACTCATTATTCCTACATTATAGGTTGACACTAGTGATTATACTAATGACAACATAATGCAACCAACACATTTACTTCCTTAGAGGTTGACATCAATACAACAATGCTCTATTGAAATCAATGACAACACAAGTTTTCAACAATGTTGCACTAGCACTTGTTCATACTTAGGATTAATTTACTATTTGAAACATTAACTTAGATTGATCTTAACCCATTCTATTAAATTAATTCAAAAATATAGATTTATGTAAAGTAGAAAAATATATTAATAGTTTTGTACAAATCATTTATGATAACTTTTAAGAAACTAATATGTTTAAATTTTAATCATAAATTTCACTCAATTTTTTAGATTTGGATAGATCTTATAAAACCATAAATTCCAAATGGAAACTACCAATCACATAAATCACAAGAGAAAAATCTTCCCAAGTTTCTTAATAATTTTCTTCCTACATAAGAAACTATTGTGCTCAATCCATTAAACATAAATTCAGATTTAATACATTATTCAACTATCATAATTTAATTTTGTTTATTAAACTCATCACAATCTTAATCACTCAAAAACATAATTTCAAAAGGTAATTCAATGGATGTACAATAAATTTTAAAGATTAATTTTACATAGGGAAATGATTAAATCATGGCCATAGGATTTTTTTCCTTAGTTTTTGTCAACCCATTTTATTTAAATTTTATTAGAAGTTTTGATAATTTAATAACCTTTGTTAGGTTTCAATGAGGTTTTGAGAACCCTTTTGGGTTCTAACAAGATTATTCGAAACTAGTGATATTTCGATGTTTCTTTGTTTAAGTTTGACTTGTTTATATTGTGTTAGCCTTTACCAAGTTTTGAGAACCTTATTAGCTTTCAATGAGGCTTTCATAACAATGTTTGGAGCCATTGTGAAGTGGCAAAATTAATATTGACATGTCCAAAGTTTCATAATCTCTCATTAGAAATGCAATACCAAAGGACTTTGAAAGATATAGAGTGGTGAAAAAGAATTTTAGAATTTCTTATGGGTTTCAAAACCTTTGTTAGGACAAGGTTTCACAACCCTAGGAAAAGCTGATAGTTTCATTAAATTCTCTTAAAAGTAATTTTGAGTCCTCATTTAAAGCTAGTGGTGAAATATCATTTTCAAAATAAGTATTTTTCAAAAGATTTGTGAGCTTTCAAAAAAAAATTGAAACCGATAAAGGTTCTCAAAACCAATAAAATCTCCAACAAATATTTGGATCTATAACTTTTTAAAATTTCAAAAAGTGTTAGAGGTGGGTATTGAATTGAAAGTTCACATGCATCAATATTAAGGCACGTCATTAATGCTTCTTCCTCAACTTAAAGTCCATTAATTATAAATACACTCAAGCATTAACAAGGGTCATTTCAATGGGTAGTTTGCAAGAATTGGTGAAGAGAAACAAAAAAGAGATTTACATAGCTACCACCACCAAAATTATTACAACAAACATCACAGTTCAATTAAAGGTACTTATTTCAATTTTCTTAAATCTCATTATCCATTGGAAGGAAATTGTGGTGAAAATCAATCTAATTACTTAGATAATTAATTAGGAAAATACCATTTTACTCTAAGAAAGTAAGCTTAAGTAACTACTAGGAAAAGGGATATGAGTATGGGACCATATTCTTGCAAATTCTTTAAAAGCCATCCTTGCATTCACTGCAAGAGATTTTAAAATGTTGACGAAGAATATTTAAGATGTCACCGACATGTGGATAGTTTGCATCATAGAGAAAAACCTAGGGCTCAAGTTATTGGCAGCCTCCTTTAAAGGAAAATATCAAGGCTAATATAGATCCATAGTTCCTAACTCTATTGCCACCTAAGATCAACTTGGGGACCAATTTTTTTAATTTTTATAGAGAAGAGAAACCGCTCATCCCTGGTACAATAGATTATGACAATAAAGAGAGACTTGCAAGATTTTGTTACAGAATTCAATATCAAGTTTCATAAAACCTTGAAAATTATTCTTGTTACTACTCGACCACTTGCAGATATGGATTTTTTTTTTCTATCTAAAACCTTTTAACTCTAACATAGTTGTCATGATCCAGTTGCTTAGGGGTGACACTCTATCGAATACATATGATTTGGCTAGAAAAGTTGAAAACGTGATTGATGTTGGGAAACTCCCACCTAGACTTCCTATGTCGATATTCCTAGAGATATCTATTCACACCCAATAACTAGTTTCTCCTAGCACATTTGTTGTACCTCCACCTTCGATGTATGTATACCCCAATGCATAGGAAAGCACCTCCAATTCTTCTTTATTATCGATGAAAGTGAGTGACATAAAGAACTTGCTATGAAACTTCTCCAATGAAATTATCAACATAAAGTATCAGAAAGAAATGCCCCTGGGACACCCTTTTCAAGGCTATCAAGGAGGGATATTGTCATTCCAACACAACCAATATTAGGGAGGTGCGAGAGAAAATTGTTGAATGAGTAAGACAAATGAGAGGCGAGGAATCAATTGTACATTAAAACATCAAAACCCTCATTAAAATTTAGATTTGTATTAGTCCTTAAACCCATAACAACTAGTAAACCCTTATCATGCATTAGCAGAGTGTAAACATGTGAAATAATAATGCAAACACTTTGAAACACATGAGGACACTAGATTTACATAGAAAACCCAAGAAGGAAAAAACCATGGTGAGGATTAGCTCACAATATAAAATAATTGTAACACCAAATACAATAGGATCACTATTTGGAGGCTCACTGCCCAAAAGAAAAGAAGGGATCACTACTAGATTAGAAAGAATAAGAAAGAAGAATGTTACAATAAAAAATCCATCTCAAAGCAACAAAAAGATCCACTACTACTTCACTAGAAAATTTGCATTCTCTTTGTAGGATGTAGACACCATCTACTCACTACTTCTAGTAGTCTTAGTCATTAAATCTCGCACTACATTTTCACAATTTTTCACTTGACATATCTGTACTACACATCACACACTTCTCAACTTGATTCTTCATCAACTCCACTTACCATGTTGTGCTTCCACAAAAATTGAATCATACTCACAATTAGTGTATGCCCAAGGTCGGTCAAACCTATGTTAACACCATTAAAAACTCAAGTAAATGCTTCCTTTGATCCAAAGATGACTCGCATACATTATGCATCATGTGAACACCATCTGGAATATTGCATCAATACCCTAAAATCCAACAACTCCTTCACAACATCATACATGAAAAAAACTATAGTGTAGAAAAATCTATCCCTCTACATTTTCTCACTTAATATAGGAATGATTAATAGTAAAATACACCTAATTTATTGCCTTGATCTAGTGTTGTAATGTGTTTTACACATTCACATTATGTTTAGGGGCCTTTTAAGCTAAATAGACCTAATTTTACCTTAATTTAATGTATTTATTTACACCTTCACATTAGGTTTTGGGCCCTTGTAAACTAAATAAACTTAATGGTTCCTTATTTAAGGTGTTGTAAAGTGTATCCTAACAATTTCATAGTAATCTAGAATTTTATTAATTAATTGGGCTTATATACGCCTTAATTGGTCCTATTTTACATCCACGAGCCTTATTAAATGCATTTTTCCAAAGATAATCCTGACATTTATTAAATGATGAATCATAATTGAATGTTTTAGGTCATGTGTTCTATATTTAGTGGTTTGGGACTCATATACCATATTGTTCATATGAGTCTCATTTAGGTCTTGGGACATGATTTTGAATTTCACCTTAAACAAGACTTGTCTTGGAGTAAGTGCCCCAGTTTTGAGCCACTAGGACTCATATGCCACCTTGGGCATATGAGTCCCACTCTAATCAAGACCTAATTTTAATTCAACTTTTAACAGGACTTTCTCTTCCTATATCTAATGTTGGCTTATAGTATTGTAATTTCAATAAATTCGGCATAGAAAAGTATAAATACAAGGTTATCTCACTCATTTTCACCTAAGAATTTCAAGAGAGAATTCCTAATAGCAATTTTGTGATTACAAGACTTAACAAGAGTATTCAAAGACATTCAAGAGAATTTCTAAACCATTCAAGGGAATATTTTTTCATCATTTCTTGCAGCAATTCATGATCTATAATCATGTCAAAGGCATAATGTATCAAGCATGTTGTTGAGCTAGTGTTGTGATGTAGCAATCAAGATCCAAGTTAAGCATTGTTCTATATCCAATTCAAGATCAAAACCTACATTCTTCATGGCCACTTCATGTTAGATTGCAGACCTACATTTCAAGACATCATTCAAGGTATCATTGCCCATGTTTCATATTTCGTGATTCATGTTCATGTTTCATTTTTTGATCACATGGTTTAATTACCTAAATGGGGTTTTACCAAGGTAAACTCCTATTTCCTAAAAAAACAACAATTTTTCTCTCTCTTTGTGTGACTACAAATTTATAGGTTGAAGAAAAAGTGGATTTGAAGCCTTCAAAAGTATTAAGATTGCAAAGTTGTAAAAGTTGCAAAAATTATCATGTAAAGTTTTCAAGGCTAATGGAAACTCAAATATAGGGCAAGGTATCCAACCTATCTACATGAAACTAGTGGTAAAAGGCTTATTTGATCCATATTCAGAGGCTCACAAAGATTCGCTTTAGAATTCTACTCCTGGGACACTTCACGAAAAGATGGGACTGATACACCACTTATGGTGTATGAATCCCAGTATACCTGTTTATATATTTTTTATGTAGATCCTAATTTAGTAGTTCTATATTCCAATTTTGGCACATAAACCCTAATCTATGACTAAATCACCTAGACTGGTGTATGATTCCTAGTGAGCATTAAAGATCAAGATTTCAAGGTTTTGGAGCTTGTTTTGACCTCATATTTCTTCTAGGTGCACCTCTATTCATTCTTAGTTTGTTATCCTGATTTTCAATTTCATTTCCTAGATCATCTAGTTAGGTTTTGCATGTTACATTCATTTCTTGTCTTTCCAAGCCCTAGCTTGGTGGCGAACCCTCTTATTATCTTCAATCGCACCCCTAGGAAACCCCTTATAGTAGATCTCTTTCACCTATTTCATCCTTGGATTGAGATCTCTAGGGTTTTCTTCAATGAAAATTGAAGAGAATTTGTCTAGGTCCCTAAACACCTAGTTTGTGTTCCACCTCCCAAAAGGTGGAACACTTATTTTCTTCATTTTATTTTGGTGAACCTAGCCTTTAGATCATCTTATTTTCTTATTTGGAGTGCATCATAGTCCTAGATGTAGCTTACATTAACTTTGTATTAGGTCTTAGATTAGTTAACTTGCATCTAGGGTTTCTAAATATTGCATTAGTGAAAGTGCATATAGGTTGCATTTTTGGATTGAATTTCACTTAAAATCTATAATTGAACTTAGTATAGACATCATTCAAAATATAAAATATAACATTTACTTAGAATTTTTTGAAATCAATGCAAAAACCCTAATTTGGGACTCATACACCCCTCTAAGAAATTTAGTCCTAGTACAAGTTGTTTTGCCTAGTTTTTGAGTATTTTGTGGTGACTGTTATTCATTGTTTGAACCCATAAAAAACTTTGACTAGGACTGATATGCCCCTTTGGGTGAATTAGTCTGTGATCAAACCTAAAAATGTCATTTACAACATTAAAAGCATCATTTTTGTCCTTATGTTTGCTAACACTAAATAACTATTTTAGTTTATTGAGTTTCTATTACATCCGTTTCATAAGATCTAGCTTAATTTGGTTCTAGTATGGAATTTCTTAATTTCAAATTTACATATACTACATTTCATTTTTAGATTGTTTCATAGTGTAATCAACAAATTACCTTGTTTCGAATCTGAAAATTGCATTTACAAATTTCACTTTAGGTTATTTTATTGCACTTTATTTGAAGCATTGTATACTTTATATAGCTTACTTTTTCATCATACAATGTTTCATTTTAAGAGATATAGTTTTGATATGGTTAAAGATGGAATGCATAAGTACAACATCCCCTCTTATGAGTTCAATTTAGAATAAAACAACGAGGTCATTAAGAAACATGTTAGACATCCTTCCACCATCTTTCATAGTTATGAGAACATCTTAGAGCAAGTGGATCAAACCATTGACATAATCGGGTATGTGCAGGATCATGATGGGCCAAAAGGTGGTGATATGATGGGTATGTGTAGGGTATGTGGCTGATGATTTTTTTCTTACCCAAAATTGATCAAATGAAAAGGGTTTTTAAAGGAGATTCTCAGCTTTCCACCAATATAAATTATGCTTTACTTTGAATTTAATAAATAATTATTATTCATTTTCTATTTGAATTACTGACTAAAGTCCCTGATTGATAGGTTTCTTGAAAAATCTATAGCTTTCAAATGGTATCACATTTTTGAATCCAAAACATGCATCACATTCTATGCTTCAGATACTATAGGATTAAAAAAAATGAATTTCATCAAGTTTTGACCAAGTTAAGGTGGTCAAACATACAAGTCTTTATATTTTTAAAAATTGTAATAAAAAATTATAATTAATTATTTACTTGTAAAAAATACAAAAAATATGCATCACATTGAGACACGAGTCCTCTACTTATATCTAAAATTTTATAAAAATATTATAATTTTATTGTGGTTATTGGGTAGAAAGACACCTACTTATTTTTCCCTAAAATTTAAGTACTATTGCATTGAAATTTCAAATTTTCACCAAATAGATTTTTTTTAAATAAACCTAGTAGTTTAGAAACTACATTTAATTTTCTATAGATTCTATTCTTGCATGACCTTCATAGTTCCACTGGGAACCTGTAACACTTTTTTTTTTTAATTTTCTCAAATCCTCGACATATACAACCTTCAATACACCAAATGCTAATAGTGTTGTTGATATGTAGTTGTCATTGATTTCAACACTATTAGCATTTGGTGTATTGAAGGTTGTATATGTCGAGGATATTGAGAAAATTAAAAAAAAAGTGTTACAAGTTCCCAGTGGAACTATGAAGGTCATTAAGGTGTCTTGTCTTGTACATTGAAGATTAACTATTGTGAACTAATGGGTTTATTGCTAAGTGTATCTAGTCCATCCTCTAGAAATTTCAGAGGTCCGCATGAAGATTCATTAGAGTTACAAAGATCTATGTTCTGACAGTATTTATGTGGTCTTTGTCAGTGTTCTTGATTAAAGTTAGCATAATTCTAGTAATTCTAGTTGCTACAAATGTTTCTTTGTTGTTTCTTGGTGCTCGTGGATGTTTCTATATCATGCTCTATCTGTGTGGTATGTCTACATTGATCAATGTGCTCGTGGTTGAATATTTTTCTCGGTATGTTCAGTTTTTGTGTTCTTGGCCAACATGAAGGTTGTGGCATGTTACGGATCCTTGAAGATTTAATTTTGAATTTTTGGTGCACTTGAAGATATTGGTTTAGGTCTCCACTATGTTGTGGCCAACTTTGGTGGATCCACATTGAAAATTTATTTGTAAAATTGGGCCGACATTTAAAATATGTTTTATATTTCTTGTCATCTTAGTTTTTGGTGTAATTTCATGTTGTGGATATATAAGAGCAATTGTTTCATCAGTGTAAACTATGCTCGGTGTGCTCTGATGTGTGTATGTGTGAATATCATTTGATTGCAAAATAGAGTGTGAAGAAGATTGAGTGAAGATTGAAGAAGTTTGATCGAAGAGTGAAAAAGGTTTTATGTGCTTAACTAGAACTGTAATTAGGCTTGTGTAGAATCTATTTTCTCAGTTCACAATTTGAATGATTTTAATCCAAACCTGTCTTTGGATAGTGAGTCACCTTTTGTATTTAAGCAGTGAGCTCTAGGAAATGTTCCTGAATGCATGTGTATTCCCATTATTCTTATACTTTTAATAGGGTACAATATTGTGGACTAACTTCCATTGTGGTTTTTCCCCTAGTAGGGTTTCCATGTAAAAATCTTGGTGTTCTTTGTGTTTCTGATGTGTTGATTTTTCATGGTTTATTATTCATTCATCAGATCTAAGATTAAGTTAAGTTTGAAAAAGTTTAAATATTTTGTGACAACTGATTCACCCCCCCTCTTAGTTATCTGTCCTTGTTTTACCAACAATTGGTATTAGAGTCAGTTCCTCTAAAGAATTTTAAAAGCTTGAGTGATCCCAAATGGCATCATACAAGGACATTCCTAGATTTTATGGAACAAACTACTCATTGTGGAAAGCCAAGATGGAGTGTTATTTGAAGCATATTGGTAAACCCTTTTGTAAAATTACAAAGAACATATATATATTATTCCTACGAGTGGTCCCTCCACTGTTGATGAGATTAAAGAAGCTGAGAATAATGTCTGGGCTATGGAAGCTTTGTTGAGTGCTCTAACAGATTCAGAAATGAAAAATGTATTAGATCTGAAGATAGCTCATGAGATGAAGAATTTGGAAACTGTGTATGAAGGAGATGCATATGTGAAGATGGATAAGCTACAGAGTTTGAAAGGAAAGTATGAAAATATTTCCTCTTTTATGTAGAGAGTAAATGAACTAGTGATGTGTATTAGATGTGTTGGTGGTATTCTAGATGAGGAAGAAATTGTGGCTAAAGTGACCAGATCATTGCCTCCCTCCTACAAAGCAAAGGCTCATTCTATTGAAGAAACAAGATCATTGATGAATGTGACAAGGGATACACTGACTGGTAAACTTGCTTCCTTTGAGTTGAGAAAATTTGGTGATTATGTTCCTAAGACTGAAACTGCATTCAAGGCTACTATATCTGGAAGAAACAATCAAAGATATGGTTTGGGAGAGAGTTCTAGAAAGATATTCAAGTATGAGGAAGAAATGAAACAACTTGAAGATGAAGAAAGAGAAGTAGAAGAGTTGGAAGCACTAATTGTGAAGAAAGAAGGTAGAGGACAAGGTAAGTATAAAGGAAACCTGCCTATCAAATGTTTTTCTTGGAGTAAAATAGGTCATTTTGCATCAAGGTGTCCTGAAATAGTTCCTACATCTAAGCCTTATAAATCTAGATTCTAAAAGAAATGTTACTTTGTTGAAGAAGGAGTGACTGATGATGAGTGTAATAAAGAAAATGGAAATGAAGATTATTGGGTTTTCATTGCTATCAAGGAAAATAGTCTTGAGGCTACTAAATCTGCTAAAGTTGAGAAATCTCTTCCAGCCCGAATTGAAGAAAAGGATGAGTGGGTCATTGAAAGCGGATGCTCACATCATATGACTGATGACAAAAGAAAATTTATAATTCTAGGGAAGTATGGCAGTGGGGTTGTAAGATATGGAGATAACAATGCTTGTGTGATTCATGGAAGAGGATCTATTTGTCTTGGTGGTAAGCATAACACTAATGATGTTCTTTATGTTGAAGGATTCAAGCACAACCTATTAAGTGTTGGACAGATGGTGGAAAAGGGTTATGATCTTCAGTTGAAGGATGGAAGATGCAGGATATATGGAAGTTCTGGAATTGTAATTGCTTTAGGTAAACAAACAAAAGGTAATATTTTTCACCTGAATGCTGCCAGTGAAAGTTGTTTAATTGCTCAAGTAGATGAAAGTTGGTTATGGAATAGAAGGTTGTGTCATGTGAATTTTGATAACATAGTCAAAATAAGTTCCACTCAAGCAGTAAGAGATCTACCTAAGCTAGTGAAGCCTCCTAGCACAATTTGTAAGGAGTGTCAGATGGGAAAATAAACTAGAGTTTATTTTCAGAGCAAACAACATAATTCAAATGGATTATTGGAGCTCATGCATACTTATCTATGTGGTCCTTCCAAATTTAGATGTCTCCATGGTGAAAGGTCCTTTATGTTGCTTATGGATGATTACTCTAGAATGATATGGGTTGCTTTCTTAAGAGAAAAATGTGAAGCATTAGAAAAGTTCAAAAATTTCAAAGCTATGGAAGAGAATGAGTAAGGTTTGAAAATCAAATTTTTAAGGTCAGAAAGAGGTGGTGAGTCCACCTCTAGGGAGTTTAATTCTTTTTGTGAAGAGCATGGAATCAAAAGACAATTATCTACTCCCCGAACCCCTCAACAGAATGGAGTTGCAGAGAGGAAGAACAAAACAATTTTGGATGCTGCTAGAACAATGATGATTGAAGGAAATGTGCCTCACATCTACTAGAGTGAAGTTGTAAGCATTGATGTGTACATAGTGAACCGGGTAAATGTAAATGGTATTTCTGGTAAGACTCCTTTTGAACTATGGTTTGGTTATAAGCATACTGTTAAATACTTCAAGATATTTGGAAGCAAGTGTTATATCAAGAGAGAAGACGATATAGGAAAGTTTGATGCAAGAAGTGATGAAGGAATCTTTCTAGGTTACTCTACTAAAAAGAAAGGCCTACCGGTGCTATAATAGAAGATTGAGAAAAATGGTTAAGAGTGCAAATGTTAGAGTTGATGAGGATTCTACTAAATCATCTAGATATTGTGGATATGATTCAAATGAAAACAATACAAACAAAGGGAAGAATGTTCAGACATAAAATCAACTTCAAATTGTGCCATATGTTCTGGTAAGAAAACTTCAATTTATTCTAGTAAATCAAGATAGTCAAGAAGCAGAGACAAGTGCAAGTGCAGAAGAAAGAACATAAGAATCAAAAGTTTGAAAGAATCCTAAAACTCTGAGGTATGTAAAGATAAATCATTCAAAAAATAAAATTATAGGAGACAAGAATAAAGGTGTGCAAACTAGAAGAAAGATTGCAGAAGAGTATTGCCTGATGTCCAAGATTGAACCTAAAGATGTCAATGAAGCTTGCAATGATGAACATTGGATGGAAGCTATGAAGGAAGAATTAATGTAGATTGAAAAGAACAATACATGGGTACTTGTTCCTAAACCTAAAGATAAAAATGTGATTGGTACTAAATGGGTCTTTCGGAATAAGCTGAATGAGCAACGTGAAGTGGTTTGGAATAAAGCAAGACTAGTATGTAAAGGGTACTCACAAATGTAAGGTATTGATTTTGAAGAAACCTTTGCCCCTATTTCCAGAATTGAAGTTGTAAGGTTACTTCTTGCTTATGTTGCATATAAGAACTATAAAGACTATCAAATGGATGTGAAGTCAGCCTTTCTTAATGGTGAGCTAGAAGAAGTATATATTGAACAATTGGATGGATTTCAACTGACTGATAAGGAAGACATGGTTTTCTGATTGAAGAAAGCTCTATATGGACTCAAGCAAGCCCCCATAGCCTAGTATTCTATACTAGACAAATACTTATTAACTATTGGGTTCACTAAAGGTATTGCTAACAACAACTTATATTTCAAGTTGGATCATGATAAAGAGTTAATTATTGAGGTCTTTGTTGATGACATTATTTATGGAGGAGATGATAATCTATGTATGAATTTTTTTGATGAAATGAAGAATGAATTTGAGATGAGTATGATTGGACAGATGAATTTCTTTCTAGGATTGAAAGTGATTTAGTTATACAAGGGGATATTCATATCTCAATCCAAATATGTTCGAGAACTAATGAAGAAGTTTGGCATGGATGATTCAAAACCTGTTGGTACTCCCATGGTAACTGGATGCAAATTGACATAGAATAATGATTCTCCTAAGGAAAATGAAACAAGATACAGATCAATGATTGGTAGATTGCTCTACTTAACTCATACTAGACTAGAAATTATGAATGTTGTATGTATGGTTGCTATATTACATACTGATCCAAATGAATCCCATGTGACTATTGTTAAGAGAATCTTCAAGTATCTAAAAGGAACAATTGACTTTGGAGTTTGGTATCCTAAGGATGATGATCTTACTTTGAATGCATATACTAATGCAGATTGGGAAGGAGATGTAGATGATAGGAAGAGTACTAGTGGTGGTGCCTTCTTCCTAGGGAAGAAACTGGTGTCTTCGTTGAGAAAAAAGCATAACTCCATTTCTCTATCTACTGTTGAGGCAGAGTATATTGTTGTTGCAAACAACTGTACTCAAGTGATGTGAATGAAACAATTGTTGAAAGATATCAGAGTAGTATATGTTAAACCTATTGCCATATACTGTGACAACTCAAGTACAATAAAAATATAAAAGAATTTGGTGCTATAGTCTAAGACCAAGCATATATCAATCAAGTTTCACTTATTGAGGGAAAAAGTAAGTAAGAAAGAAGTCAGATTGGAGTATGTGCCTAACAAAGAGAAGATTGCAGATATTTTCACTAAGCCATTACTGAAGGATTCTTTTGAGTATCTCAAAGGGATGCTAGGGGTGATTACCCCTTCTGATATGAACTAGGATGCATTAATTTTCATCAATTTGTGCATTTCATGATCATATTATGATCTGGATTGATGTTTTTGTGGCTGCTACTCAGGGGGAGTAGTTAGATGTGCAGATATGTGGTTCAAATCTTGTATATGGAAAAATAATGCTTTTCTTACCTAGAGTGAAGAGTCTTCTAGGGAAAAGTTCATGCAAAAGAGGTTAAGGAAGAAGAGTCAAAATCTAAGGAGGAGTAAGTGTTGATTGAGAGTTGGGTTAATGGTGTTTTTCAAATCATGTGTTCCCATGAATTCCAAAGGGGGATATTGTTGGATGTTGTGGTTCTGTTGTTGATATGTGGTTTTCATTGATTTCAATACTATTAGCATTTGGTGTATTGAAGGCTTTATATGCAGAGGATATTAAGAAAATTGTAAAAACAAGTGTTATAGGTTCCCAGTGGAACTGTGAAGATCATGAAGGTGTCTTGTCCTGTACATTGAAGATCAACTAATGTGGACTAATAGGTTTATTTTTTAGTGTATCTAGTCCATCCTCTAGAAAATTTAGAGGTCAGCATGAAGATTCTTTTGAGTTACGAATATTTGTGTTTTGATAGTATTGTTGTTATCTCTGTCAATGTTCTTGATTAAAGTTAGCATAATTATGGTAATTCTAGTTGTTGCAAATATTTCTCTACTTTTTCTTAGTGCTCATAGATGTTTCTAGATCATGCTCTATCTTTGTGGTACATCTACATTGATCGATGTGCTCGTGGTTGAATATTTTTCTCGGTATGCTCAGTTTTTGTGTTCTTGGTCGACTTGAAGGTTGTGGCGTGTTTTGGATCCTTGAAGATTTAATTTTGAATGTTTGGTGTGCTCGAGGATATTATTTTAGGTGTCCACTATGTTGTGGCCAACTTTGGTGGATCCATATTGAAAATTTATTTGTGAAATTGGGCAGACATTGCAAATATGTTTTATATTTCTGGTTGACTAAGTTTTTGGTGTAATTTCATGTTGCAAATATATAAGAGTGATTGTTTCATCAATGTAAAGTTTTCTAGGTGTGCTATGATGTGTGTATGTTTGAGTATCATTCGATTGCATAGCAGAGTGTGAATAAGATTGAGTGAAGTGTGAATAAGTTTTATCAAAGAGTGAAGAAGGTTTTATGTTCTTAACTAGAACTGTAATCAAGCTTGTGTAGAAGCTATTTTCTTAGTTCACAATTTGGATGGTTTTAATCCAAACCTTTCTTTGGAAAATGAATCCTCTTTTGTATTTGAGTAGTGATCTCTAGGCAGTGTGCCTGAATGCATGTGCATTCCCATTATTCTTATACTTTTAATAGGGTATAATATTGTGGACTAACCTCCACTATGGTTTTTCCCCTAACAGGGTTTCCACGTAAAAATCTTGGTGTTTTTTCTAATGTGTTAATTGTTCATGATTTATTATTTGTTCATTAGATCTGAGATTAAGTTAAGTAAAGTTTAAAAAAAAATTAAATATTCTGTGACAATTGATTCACCCCCCCTCTCAGTTGTCTGTCCTTGTTTTGCCAACATTCCTAACTCTAATTTTTCTAAATTTTTCACCACTTAAGGGCTTGTTTTTTCCATGATGATCCTACACATACCCAATCCATAATATAGCATTGCCTATCTCAAACCCTATTAGCTCTCCCATTTGTGAGAATGATATGTTATAAACAAAGGATACAAGCATAGATAACCATGAAGATCATATTTTTTCTTCTTTTGATACCTCTCCTATTAGTGATGAAGGTATCTTGGTGAAAGAAGATGCAATTGTTTAGAATCATGAAATTCTAGTTTGTCCCTCTCCTCCTCCCCCCTGGGAAGATATTTTACACAAGAAGATGACATCATTGCCACTACTTTATTTAGTCTAAATTCATCTCTCAACACCTCCCCTAATTGTAAGAATGCTTTAGTGAAAGAGGATACAATTGTGAACAATCATGAAAATAACATTTGTCACAAGGAAATGTGTATTGAAAGTGATAACATTATCTCTCTCCTTCCTAATGTCCCTAACATTTGGAATGATCTATTTGACCAAAAGGATTCAATCATTCATAATCATAACAATGACAGTTCTCCTTCCCTTGATGACTCCACTATTTTTGATAAAGTTACTTTACAAAATATAATCATTGAATGTGATGAACCTTTTAAAATATCTCCTACTAGGGTATAAGTTATGGCACACAAGAATGAGACCCTAGAAAACAAGAATGAAATCATGGGAAATCATGATTATTTATTTGTTCTTCTCCTAGTATCTCTCCTAGTTGTGAGGAAGATATTCTCATGTTAGATGTGATGAATCCAAATAATGACTCATTTTTGTTAGGATTTAACATATGTTTGTTATTTTTACAATGGGGTTTTAGCACCTAGTTACTAATACTTTCTATTTTATTTCCATAAACGTATGAACTTTGGGGATGAATTTATCCCTGTAACTTTTGATGGTATTAACCTGCTATGTGATATATCTATATTAATTTTACATGTGATTGTATGAATGTTATTCTAAGGTGATTATGGATATAAAATTTTCTTTTGCACACTAATGTCATAATCCAAGTTCACATTAAGATTCAGATATAAATGAAGCTTGCACGGTGGAAGAAGTTCATGCCAGCTAGTCGATTACTAAAGGAGTCAAATAGAGATGGACATTAAAGAGGTCAATGGAGAGAAACTTCCCACTCATGTGGAAGTTATAACTTACCTTTAAATGACCATGTCTATTAGTTGAGTAGATTTAGGAGGTGTTTCTATGATGGATCCTCATTGAGGAAAGATTGGTTTGACTAAATCTGGCGCATGCATAACCTCCTTCCTCTTTTTCATGCTTTCAATAAATGGTGTCCTCCTAGTCTATTGGAGTCGACTACCTAATTATTTAGAGTTAGTTAGTAGCTTTCCTTCTATAAATAATGATCAGATGTTCCTCTTCCAGAGGTTGGGTGTTCCAATATTGTTCTTTCATTTTTAGTTTCAAGGAATAAAGTCATGTTGTTATGATGTAACAATGTTCTCAATGAATAAAATGATACTTTGATTTGTTGCATCTGAGTTAGTTTAGGGAAATCTCATTCAAGGGGGCCCACTTGGTGAGAATTCCATCTATTTAGTTTAGTAGTAACTTTTATTTTTAGTAATTAGTTACAGTCTTAGCAGTTGTTTGTTCCTATAGTCATTGGAACTTTGTTATGTGTCTATTCTTGTTCCTAAGGCACACAAAGTAACTTCCTATTTTTTTGCTAATATTTTTTTTTTCATTTATTTCATTGCATTTTAGTACATTGTTGATTCATGCTCAGTAATTATGCTAATTCCTTTCAAGAATTTTACTTTCAATACTATTTCATTTTTGGTTATAGGATAAGGATGACTACAATTGAGTCCTAGTGCACAAACAGTGCTAACCCACTTCAAGTTCACATCCCTAGGTTGATAATGAAATGAACCTTCATGATGAGAAAGATAACTACTTAGTGAAGATATCTAATTTCTAAGTTTTAGCTTTAAGGGATTAGTTATTGAACCATTGGAGAATGCCAACAAGATGGTCAAACAAATGAGAGTTATGAGAGCTGTATTTGTCCCTCTTCTCCTAGGGAAAACATTATTGAACAAGAGAATACCATCATTGATAAAAAAGATGATCCAACTAGTGATAACTCCCTTACTTGTGATGAAGTCATTTTAGAAGAACCAACCTTTGAATTTCATGAACATCTAGCTTGTAGTTCTCCTAAAAACTCTTCTCCTTGGGAGGATATCATGGTTCAAGAAAATGATAACATTGACGATAGTGATATAGTTTCCTTAGATGAAGATGATGAAGTAACATTAAAATCTCCTTCATTAAGGGAAGTTAATATTATTCAAACTAAACTATTCCTTTACCCATCTTCACACAAACCTCAAACTAAAAAAAACTTGAACTTATCCTTTACCCACCTAAGAATAATGTTTCGTAGCAGTTGAGTTATAATACCATTGATCATACATATAACACTAGAAAAAATGCATGACCAAGAAAAACACTTTCAACATCTCTCCCATTTCATAACCCTATCTTTCCTAGCCCTCCTTATTTTCCTTTACAAAGTGGGGAAATCCCACAAAGATGGTTTACAATTTTTGGGAGATTATGATTTTTGTTGAAATCACATATTTTTAGAAAATATAATGATTTAAGCCTTAAAATGTTCCATTTAAAACATTCCAATTGAAGAGGGTTTGATCAAACTACCTTAGATCAAATCCCCTTGGATAGATCCCCACTAGTTTTAAACCATACCTATAACGGAGTCTCCTTTACACCTATCAAAATGTTGATAAAAAACCACTTTTGATTTACCTTTTGGGGGATCAAATGAATTCATTTAAAATTTAATTTTTGTAAGTATGTAGTCCTTATTATAATCTTCCCAAAAAGTATAATTTTAAATAAATTTAATTTAATTATTATATTTATTTTTTATTTCTTGTGAATGTAGGTTTTCACCAAAAAAAAAGCTCTTTGTTCTGCACATGTGGAAAAATACAAGATTAGCAAAAAACATTTTGGAAAATATGAGTGCACCCAATATTTAAGTCTTTGATCCAACAAAAAGAAAAAACTTGAATTTTGATACATACAAAAAATTATGTGTTATACAACCCACCTATATACGATCTGTAATTGGTTTGACTTTGAAACTTGATTAAGGAAAAAATATTCAATAAAACACTATGAAACCAATTGGAAGCACTAGATATCATAGTTACAAATCTAAATTTGAAAAAAATAGAATTTTATCCTTCATGGAAAAAAAAAATTGTTATCTGATGAGTGTCACTCCTTAAAAATGGTGTTTATTGAAAAAAAACTAGTTTATGAAGGAGATGGAAAGAGAAGTGCAATCTGATTCCAAAATTTTTGAAAAAAATATATTTAGAATCTTTAGACAAAATGCCACAAATCACTATTTTGCATCATCTTCAAATTTCTCATGGTTTAGCCACTATAGGGGCCCGAAAGTGAAGATTTAGTTAGAAAAAATCAGTTCAATGTCTAGTTTGGCCAAAAATTGTAAGCCAATATTGTGGGATCACCTAGACATGGAAATGAGTATGATCTTATTGAACAACTTAAGAATAATCCTCTAAGATATCCTTATGGGACCTTATCCAAGCCTCCCCTCATTATCATAACATAATTTAAAGTTCCTTACAACAATTTCCTACCCCCTAATGCATGCAATTAAAAGAAGTAGCATCCCAAATTCAAGCTATAACACTAAACAACATAGACATTACTTTTCATCAACTTGAGCTACCTCCCTTAGAGATGAGAGAGAAAAATTATTCCTTCATCATAATAGCAATCTATGACGGGTGGGGAATAAAAGGAACCCTTGTTGACAATGGCTTTGTTCTTAATGTGTGTAGTGTGACCCTTTTGGATAGACTTGGCATGGATAAATCGAGAATTGAAATTCCTTATTGATCTAAGGATTTGACAATGTATGAAATCAACCACTTGGTGTGATTACTTTGCCTATTATAGTTGGAAAGGCTACCTTACAAACTCCTATGCATGTTATGCCTCACGATCTTTCATACAATCTTCTTTTAGGAAGACCTTGGATTCATGAGATGCATGTGATGACTTCAACTCTTCATCGTATCATGAAGTGTGTCTATAACAATAAAGTATACCAAATTGAAATAGACCCTAAGCCTAAAATTTTCTTACAAGTTGAAATGGAATAGAAAATCCTCTAAACACATTAATTCCAACTTCAAACATAGAACCTATGAAAGAAGAGAAGAAAGGGAAAGAAAAAGAAAAAATTATTGAGGAAGTCATGAAGCCCCTAGAATATGATTGGGGTTCCTTAGATTTCACATCATTCATGGGTGAATACAAGATCATACACAACAATTCCAAAAAAGGAAAATAAAAAGCAATAATTTCAACACAAATTCAAAAGGCCCTTTGAAAGCATCCAGTTCAACCACTTTAGAAGAAGACACAAGCTACACAACAATCTTTGATGAGATAGAATATGAGAAACCACCGAATCCAAAAGACATGAAAAATATTTAAGGAAAAGGTTATGAACTTATGCAACAACTTGGGTATAGTGGAAAAGGATGTGGTGCTAGAGAACAAGTATCATTGTCCCTATAGAGTCTAGCATGCAAGGAATGACTAATGGTCTTGGCTATTGTCCCTCGAAAGAAACAGACAAGCCTTCACTTAATATCAACACTCTTAAAGAAGATTCCTCTAAGCCAATTTTGACATTAGTGCGTCCTCTAATAATAGACACTAGTGGTCTTGATTATTATCTTTTGAAAGAAATAAAATAAACAAAGAAATATTTAGTTAACATAAATTTCATCACGCAAAAAACTAATGATTTGAATTTGATAGATTTTACAACCTCCTATACAAGAGAGTACAAAATATCACAATATTAAAAAAAATTTGTAAGTATGACATCTTGTACTAAGAAAAAGATATATGTGTCACAAAATAAAGCAACATCTTCTACTATTAGTCAAGAGAGTATCTTGTCAAGACTCCTCCAAGATCATTTGATATCTCTCCATCCAATATCATGAAAAAAATTCTACTACAAGAGTTCATTTTTTGCATATCATAGAGTTCATGTGGTCATTCTACTAATGAATGCAAGACTTTGGCTAAAAAATTCAACATCTTAAGGAGTGTGGTGCTCTATCTTGTGTTGAAGCACCTAGTTCCTCTAATTGATAATGACTTTGAAGTCTCTCATCAATCATCTTGGCTCATCCTTATTTTGTACCAAGTGGGAGCAAGGGTTTAGGTAGCCTTGTCCTCATATGTAAATTTTTGTTGTCCCTTTTGGATAGTTGACCACCTTTCATGTAAATATAAGAGAAATATTGGGATGTGGATGACATTCCTTAAGTTAGCTTGCATGTGACATACTTATTCATGATGTAGGTTCATTTGAAAACATATGACTTGGCATAGGGATTTTTGAACAAACTCTCATGTCTTCTTCTACTTTAAAGAAATTTCTTACAACAATGGTGCTAGCAACCACTTTAAAGTGCGGGCATACATCAACACTCATGTTTCAGTGTATGATTTTATTTATTCTTGTGATGTGTCCTTTTCTTGGTGGTGTCATTGGGTTTGATTTCCTCCGAGAGCGTGATATTTCTTTGAATTGTCCTCTCTTGCAGAAATTAGGCACGATTTTCCCTAAGAGGGGACCTTACATGAACTAATAAAAATCCATTTGAGCATACCTTACACTATTTTTCATTTTCAATATCTATTATATGGCCACCTTGCATAAAAAACTTTTCTTTCCTATGGTCCCATCATGTTTGTTCATGGGTGTCAAGCATATGAATCTTTGCTTGCCTCATGAAGCTCAAAGTTCACTTTTGTGTGATGCCTTAGCAAAGTTATCAGGAGGTATAGCTTTAGTTGTACGTATGGGAGCCAAACATAGGAATGACTTTCCCAAAAACCACTTGCTTGTGTGTTTGAGTGAATACCGGCCGCGTGCGTATGTGTCTCACCTTTTTGGATACTCACCTAATAGATAGCCTGAAGTTCCATTTCCTTAGAGTGAGCATGCATTTTTGGACAAAGAGCTTAGATCTGATCCACAACGCATGGGATAAATGGTCGAAGCTTGATCGACCTTTCTTTCTTTTTCTTTCACATTACTTGTTTGTGTATCTTGTTTTTCTACATATCATACACCTTATGTGTTACCCTTTGTTCTTATGTTGGTTTGACGTAGGATCTTGGATCTTGGGGACTTGACCACCCCATTGATCTTTTCCATCCTAGACCATCCACATCGATACACATGGACCTCTCTTGAATGTCTACTTTAGTGTGAGTTTGAATCAAGTTCCTCCTCTCACTAAAGTGGGGGTTAAATGTATTGTAAAAAAATGTATCCCTCTACATTTTCACACTTTATCTAGGAATTATTAACATTAAAATGGACCTAATGTTCCCTTGATCTAGTGTTGTAATTTTTTTTACACATTCACATTATGTTTATGGCCCTTTTAAGCTAAATAAACCTAATTTTACCTTAATTTAGTGTATTTATTTACACCTTCACACTAGGTTTTGGGCCCTTGTAAACTAAATAAACTTAATTTTTCCTTATTTAAGGTGTTGTAAAGTGTATCCTAACACTTTCATACTAATTTAAGGTTTTATTAATTAATTTATCTTATCTATGCCTTAATTGGCCCTATTTTGCATCCACAAGCCTTATTAAATACATTTTTCTAGAGATAATCCTTCCCACCTAGGTCTTGGGACCTGATTATGAATTTAACCTTAAACAAGACCTATCTTGGAGTGTGTGCCCCAGTTTTGAGCCACTGGGACTTATAGGCCACCTTGAGCGTATGAGTCCCATTCTAATCATGACCTAATTTTTAATTCAATTTTTGGCAGGATTTTACGTTCCTAGGTCTGATGTCGGCTTGTAGTGTTGTAATTTTGAGAAATTCGACATAAAAAGTATAAATACAAGGTTATTTCACTCATTTTCACCTAAGAATTTCAAGACAACATTCCTAATATCAAATTTGTGATTACAATACTTCAAAAGAGTATTCAAGGACATTCAAGAGCATTTCTAAATCATTCAAGGGTAAAAATTTTTGTCACTTGTTGCAGCAATTCAAGATCTATCATCATGTCAATGGCATAATGCATTAAGCATGTTGTTGAGCTAGTGTTGTGATGTAGCATTCAAGATCCAAGTTGAGAATTTTTTTATATGCAATTCAACATGAAGATCTACATTCTTCATGGCCACTTCATGTTAGATTGTAGGCCTACATTTCAAGACATCATTCAAGGTATCTTTGTTCATGTTTCATATTTCATGTTTCATTGATTCATCACAACGTTTAATTACCTAAATAGGATTTGACCAAGGAAAACCCATATTTCCTAACAAAACAACATTTTTTCTTTCTCTTTGTCTGATTCAAGGTTTATAGGTTGGAGAAAAAGTGGATTTGAAGCCTTTGAAAGTATCAAGATTGAAAATTTGTAAAAGTTGCAAAACTTGTCATGTAAAGTTGTCAAAGCTCATGGAAACTCATATCTAGAGAAAGATATCCAACCTATCTGCATGAAACTAGTGGGAGAAGGCTTATTTGATCCATCTTTAGTGGATCACAAAGTTTCACTTTAGAATTCTACTCTTGGGACACTTAGTGACAAAATGGGACAAATACGCCACTTGTGGTGTATGAGTCCTAATACTTTTTTTCTAACTTTTTTTTGAGATCTTGATTCAATAGTTCTAGATTCCAGTTTTGGCACAGAAACCCTAGTTTGGGACTAAATCACCTAGACTGGCGTATGAGTCTCAATGAGCATTAAAGATCAGTATTTGAATGTTTTGGAGCTTATTTTGACCTCATATTTCTTCCAAGAGCACCTCTATTCATTCTCTATTTCCTATAATGATTTTTAGTTTCATTTCCTAGGTCATCTACTTAGGTTCTACATGTTACATTCATTTCTTGTCTTTCGAAGCCCTAGCTTGGTGGTGAAGCCTCTTATTGTCTTTGATCACACCCCTAGGACACCCCTTCTAGTAGATCTATTTCCCTCATTCATCCTTGTATTGATATTTCTAGGGTTTCCTCAAATGAAACTTGAAGAAACTAGTTAGCTCTATCCCCTAAACATAAAGTGTACATTTTTCTTTGTTTCAAGATCATATTCATTATGCACAACTAGCTAACCTTCCACACACTAGAAAACTTGAATCCAAACTTGTGAAGCACGAAATTAAAAAAAAATCAAAATAAAGATAGTTATGAGCAATATAAGCACACCCTCAAATTTGCAAGACTAGAAACTATACTACGGAGAAATGCAGAGAAAAACCATTTCTCCCAGACAACACTACTATACATAGTTCATAGACTAGTGAACACAACTTTCTATGCATAATGATCCAAAACTTGAAACTCGAGATATAACAACGTTGAACAGCTTTGATCAACATATCCAAACCACACAACAAATATTCAACCATGAATAAATGTAGAGAAAAACACTGAACACCACTTTGCAATACTAGACACCTCTCAACCACACTGTTTTCTCTTTTCTTCAAATTTTCTCAAAAGCAGTTGGAAACCAAGCACCACAAACTCAAACTCGTCACTTGGAATCTACTTCTATAGCATCTCAACTACACAAAAGGTTGAACATCACCAAGATATGCTTATCAAAGTAACAACACTAGAGGTTGACATCAATGATGGCACTAATGACAATATAATGCAACCAATCAAAGCATCTCCATAAAATACCAATAATCTCGTCATAGACTTGTTGACATCAATGAAAAAAATAGATCTATTGACATCAATGACAACACAAAATTCCAACAATAACCAGTCGCAACCCCTAAACCAAATTATTTTGGTTCCCTCTCCACTATAAATTGTAATGTTTAACCCTAATAGAGACTTGTTTGTAGGCCAGAGTAATTTCATAGATGACACAAATGCCTTGTATTCCATTATTATAATGCACACATGCCTTAGAACTTTTCAAGAGAAAATATTTAGTAGAAATTTGTAAAGCAAAGAAGCTAGGGCATCTCACTAGATGCAGGAGTATATGCTTACTAGTCTCCAAGAGTAGAGAGTGTTATTATCCATGCTCAGATGCAAGCCATATCACTAGAACAAGAGGCCTAGATCATCTCAAATCATGCACTCTTCTCCTAGATGGAGGGTGAGGACTAGGTATTTTCTAACTAGCCTTCAATTTCAAAGACTCCATAGGTCCAGTTGGACTACAATAGCTGCTCTAAGTGGAGGTTCAATGGAGAGCTTGTACCTCAAGTGTAGTAACCTAAAGCAGCTAGAAATAAAATGTTGTCTTGCCTATGGTGGTTCAAACCTTTCAAAAGATGAAGAATATGATCCCCTTTAATCTAAAGACACCACCCCTCAAATCACTTAATGTTGTTGAGAAATTGAAGAAAGCCCCAACAAACATGTATTTATGGGACAATTTGACTATTCTCAAATAGAGATTCTTGTTGTGGGAGGCTTTCAAAAAGGATGGGAAAATCTCATAGACCAATCCAACCTTGAAATTCAATCAAGAGAAAGAGAAAATGCTATTTCAAGATCCTCAGGCTTCGAGAGCTATGAAATTCATAAACACAAAATAAAAGTAGGTAAAAGATGAGGTAGACAAGTTAAAACCAACCCCATTCTTCTTAACTATCATTTCAGGAGATAAGATATTGCATAATTCCATGATCGACTCTGGTACTAGCACAATGGTTATTCCTAAGTTAGTTGTAGATTCCTTGAAATTAGAATATGATTCCCTCAAAAGAGGAATCATGCAGTTGGATGCAAAGAAATTCTAGGTCATAGGTTTAATCAAAAGCCTCCCTCTGACCATATATTCATGCCCCAACATTATAATCACCCAAGAGGTAGCCATGGTTGGTATTCCTCCCATTTACAAGGTATGTTTGTCTAGAAATTTTCCTACTAAAATCAGAGGATACCTGTCTCTAGATTGGTCTCATCTGATCCTAAGTACCAAAGCATGGTGCTAAAATTATATTCTTAGAACCCTTACACTTAGAGCACATATCAGAGGATGTTGTGATGAATTTTGAGGCTGCACATATGTCCTTTTCAAAGAATGAAATTATGGATTGTGTAGAGATGCTATAAGATGAGGAGGCTACCAGGGATAGAAGTTTCGAGGAAGAATTCCTTTTGTATAATTTAATGGAGAGTGATCCTCTTAGAAATTTCCATGCTACTAGTTTGGGGACATGACTTATGATGAAGATCAAGTCATTCCTCAGGTGACTAAAATGCAAGAGGCCCGACATGAAAGCCTAGATGATGAACAAGGTCTATGGACACTACACTTCGATGGTGCAAGATTTAAAGTTGGTTCAGGAGTGGGAATTTTCCTAGTTTCCATTGAATGAGTGGAGACTCTTAGAGCCTTCCAATTCCAAATCCTCTGCATGAATAATGAATCTGAGTATGAAGTCCTAGTCCATGGTTTGAGTCTTGAAGAACTCATGGGGATTAAAATGCTCAAGGTATTCAAAGATTCAGAGCTAGTAATCAAGCACGTATGAGATACCTTAGTTTTGAAGAATGTGTTAATGTCATCCTATCACCATAGAGTGTGGGACTTAATCAAAGGATTCAAAGCTTCCAATATTTAGGTGGTTTCAAGATCTCAAAATTTCATAGTAGATAATATCTAGTCATTCTCATATCTTAGTTTTACCAAGAGTGATAGACCTAATGACTAGCAAGCATGTACTATAGGTGACAGTGAGACCCACTATCCCTAATAACGACCAAAATTGATAATTATTTTAGAGTGATGCCCAATTGACCACATTTATTCAACATTCTAGTGAATTTACAAAACAACTACAACCTAAAATTGAAGAGTCTTATGGAGAATAGATTATCTAGCTCAAGACCAACAAGCTTGTAAAATTTGTAATCACTCTAGAGAATATTTTCAATTTTTATGATGCTAGAAATAATAATAGGAGGTTTTTTGTGAATAAAGGGGATTACTTCAATCTATACGTGGGAGACGACAAGAAGCTAAAGGTAGGAACAATGAAAGGATAATTTTTTTTGTGCTGAGTATGATAGGGTTGTGGCATGGACCTATGATGACCTAAGGGGTTACGACCCTCATCTGATCCAACACACCATTGACTTTGTTAGGCTAGTGAGGCCTATTACTATTATGTTGAAGAAGGAATTTGCTTTCAAATGGACTCCCAAGCATAGAGAAGATTGTAAAAAGATGAAGGAAGCCATTTCCTTAGCTCTAGTATTAGTCAACCCAAAATTTTAGAAAAAAAAATACTATGTATGCCTATGGTAGTGACTGCAACATCACCACGATGCTAACATAGTAAGATGTTTAAGGGAAGGGAGAACATCCCATCGCCTTCCACTCAGGTACCTTGGAAGACTATGAAGGGAAGTATAATTTCTTTGAGAAATTGGAATTCACTATTTTAATAGGCCTCAAGAAGTTCAGACATTTGGTATCAAAAATAAATATCATGGTTTATGTGGCTCACCCTAGCATAAGAGAATATATTATCGAGGGGGAGATCATTGACAAGAGAGAAAACTAGATCACAAAGATCCTTGAATATGATATTGATGTCTAAGCCACAAAGGTAATCCAATGAAGAGGAATTTTGAATATTTGACTAATGAACTTGAGCCTCAAGCCGAAAAGGAACTTCCAAATGAAGTTATAGTAGATCAATTTGATTCGAAGGAGTCTTGGGTGGGTGACAAAATAAAATTTATGCAAATGGGAAGGTATCCAACTAGTGTCCCCTCAAGCAAAATGAGGTTTTATAGATTACAATGTATCGAATATACCATAGTTGAAGGAGTGATTTTAAAAAGAAACTATGATGGCATTATCCTTCACTACGAGGATAAGGAGTAAGAAAATCATATCTTAAATGAGTTCAATAGTAGCCCTGTATGCATTCATTTCTCAGCAAAGACCACCGCCCTAAATATAATGAGTGCAAGATACCACTAGCCTACCTTGTTTGCAAAATTTCATAACTTGGTGGGGAAATATCAGAAGTGCTAGTTCTTCATTGACAAATGAAAGAATTTTTCATGGCCTTAAGTCTAATCATGGTTGATGAGCCATTTGGATAGTGGGGTCTTGACTTCATTGGGATGATCAACCCTATTTGTAGTTTAGGACATAAGTGGATTTTAACAACCATATATTACTTCACTAGATGGATAGAGGTAGTTCCCTTGAAGAACACCATCGAAGGTGAAATTGTGAATTTCCTTGAGGAGTTGGTGGAAAGGTTTGGCTCTCCCAAAACCTTGATTTCTGATAATGTGCAGGCCTTTGTAGTAACTAGGATGTCAAAATTTTCATTAAAACATCAGGTCTTCCTCAATACTTCATTGAATTATTAACCATAAGGAAATGGACTCGGGGAGTCCATGAATAAAATCCTAATCTGGTTGATCAAGTAGATAGGTATGGATCACCAAAAATATTGGCATAGGCATTTACAACCCACAATATTGGCTGACTAGGTCACCCCAAAATAAGTTATGAAGGCCTCTCCATATGATTTGGTCTATGGGAAAGATGTAGTGTTGTATATCTCTATGGAGATCCCAGTGCTACAACTACTAAAGTCCCTAGAATTTGAGGAGAATAGGGGCATGGAAGTGAGGTTTTCTAAATTTCTCAATATCCAAGAAACTCAAGAAAAATCCTACGATGCTATAGAAAATCACAAGCAAGTGGTGAAGACGTGGTTCAATAAGAAGGCATCTAACCATGGTTTCAAGTGGGTGATCTAATTCTGAAATATTACGAGCAAGCTGCTAAACGAGGTCAACATGCTAAACTTGATACATTGTGGAAAGGTCCTTTCACATCATAAATCGTAAAGAGAGAAATATGTTTGAGCTTGAAGATATGGCAAGAAATTCTCTCAAGATTTTGGTGAATGGTATCCATTTGAAGCTTTTTAATTAATTCCTCACCTCTTATGAGACTTTTTCTTTGTAAATTTTGTATCATATGTAAAAAGCTATAAAGTGCAAGAAAATTTCTAGAAAAGGAAATACACACAAGATACAACAAGAAAACTATATTCATTCATGTATAAAAATCATTTACAATATAGTAACAGGTGCTTAGGACCATGATTACAAGGAAAAAGAGAGATCTTTGGAAAACTCTATAAGGCAGAGAACAAGATACAAAAAGTGAGTACCTTCAGGCAAGAGTACGCTCTGGAACATCTCCAAATGAATAAGTTAGTAATTCTGAAGAGTTTGATAGTAGAGAATATGAGGAATATATTGATCAAAATAAACACAAATTTTTAGTAACACAAGTTACTACTAAGCCAAACAAAAATTGGCAATCTCAAAAGCTCAAAAAAATGT
This sequence comes from Sequoia sempervirens, assembly GCA_007258455.2. Taxonomy (NCBI): domain Eukaryota; kingdom Viridiplantae; phylum Streptophyta; class Pinopsida; order Cupressales; family Cupressaceae; genus Sequoia; species Sequoia sempervirens. The sequence goes on along the minus strand of VDFB02000008.1, from coordinate 355,654,216 downwards.
GCCAGTCAAAGCTCCTATCAAAAGGAAGAGAGCAGCTCTAAAGAATCTAACAATGAATTATGCTTCACTGACATTCCAACCTACCATAGGTTGAGAAGGGTACACGAGGTCTCAAAAGTTAGTGTACCACTCCACGTTGTGGATAGGCTCTATGTTCATCACCTTAAGCAAAAGGAATAGGCTAGAGCTAACTTCTCATAGTACTGCTCCACCATTGTTGTTTAGAAGCCAAAGAGAAAAGGGAGCCACAACACCAAAACCATCTCTCCATTTTCAATGAACCACCTCAAGTCCATCGTAGTAGGGATTCCCACTCCTAGAAAAACTAATCTCCTCAAGCCCAATCAGATAATCCTTGTTAAAAAGAGATTTGGTGAGCTCTACAACGTGAGGCTTCAGATCATTTAGGTCTAGAAGGGATGCTACAAATCTAGACATAATGTCAGTATTTACTCTCTATTGATTGGCATTAGAGAGGAAGTCATCCCCTTGAACCCACTTGACAATAGCTATGATCAAGCAATTTTTCATATTTATCATTCTCTTTAGTCAATCATCTGACCCTTCTCCTACAAAACCTAGCTGAAACTTATTGCTAACCAACCTAATGGGAGTTCCCGTGACTACCTACCTATAGATAAACAAGCTTAGGTCTTAATTTTATAATGATGTTTGCATTAAGGTTGGGATCAATTTATATAAAAATTGAGCAAAGGAAACACGAGTAAAATTAAAAGCTCACCTATATGGTGATACAATTTTTTTTCAAGTGGATTTCAATTTTGTGTGAAAATCATACAAGGTAGGGTTTTGGACACTTGGAGAATTTAATTCAGGAGATACATGTGGATTCCCTACTAGTGTTTAGTATAATTGGTGGTGATCACACAATTCAGAGGGGAAAACCTAACTGAATAGTCCACTTAACATTGGAAAAACCTTCATTGAGTTATCAACCATTGCTAGTAAACTTGTGATAGAGTTCACACTGTATGTGTTTTCAAAGATTGGAAACTACCTAAAACAATCTAGTAAGGACATTATAGTTACTAGAAAATAATAAAGTGCAAAATAGTAAAGTAAAACTATTCCTATGGATACAATTACCTACAATATAAGACTGTAGTTAACTACTTAAAAGTAAATTTTAAAAATTGGTTGAATTATTTAATCAAACCTTTTCTATACTCTGGAGTACAAAAAATCTAGTAAATGCAATATGATTATGAAATAGAGATTTTTCATGCATCCATTAATGATTGAAAACACAAGAATCTTCTAACACAACTTGCATTTGTAAAGTAACAACTAAGAACAGAATGAAATAATTGAAAGGAAAGAAGTGAAGGATAGTTACCTTGAGTAGCCCTTTCTCAAGTAGCTATCTTCACTAAAATAAAACCAGATATAGCTCTTAAGATCTAACATAATTATAGTAACTCAAATTCATCATTGTACAAATCCAAAATATCACGTAAGATTCTAATCAAAAATCTTATTCATGAAATCATCATTGCATAATAAACACACTTTGTATTTCAACTAAAACTAAAAGAGTATCTAATAATAGTTATAAAAACTGATTGATTGAAAATTGACTAGCTCACTAGGACTCAACCAACGTGCTATACATATAGGCATGAGGGAGCTTATTCAATGTAGGACCCTAAACTGAAACCTTTAATGACCACTCCCTATATTTTAGAGGGTGACAAAGATTCAGTTAAATTTTAATGCAACAAGAAAAGAAGAAGAATCCAAATTGGATTATGACTCTATTTGTAATAGACTAGAACGTAGAATGCTCAAAATTAGTTCTACTTAGAATCCCAATTGTAATAGGAATCTTCCTTCTTTTGTGCCTGTTGGTGACTCAAATCTGCACCCTGTTTTCTAAGATTTTCCAATTGCACTTAGCAGATTTGGACCAACATTGGAATGCTTTTAGGTTGTAGGTAACCTAATTGAAAGTAGACCTCCGGATTGTGGGCCGGCTTCCCTGTTTGATATCACTTAACTATTGAATTTTTGAGATAAAGGTAAGAATTGCATGAAAATAAACCTAATGCTAAAAAACCTAAAGTGATTCACCAAAACAACCTAGACCTATTAACAACTTATCATATTTGAATTAATATCACAAAGCTAGAATTACACAACTCACTTGATAATGCAGTTTGCATAAATATTTCATAAGAAGGTCTATAAATAATTCTTTTAAAATGGAAATAGAGATTTCACAATTAACAGCACCGCTAACAACACAACTTACAACCTGCAAACATACACCTGCTAAATAGATGCATAACATGAAACAAGCTTGCAAGGAAAGAATAGATTTCACAAAACAAGCTGATCAATCGTTAATAGCATACATGAGAAATGGAAAATGAGAAGGTAAAAGTGCTCTACTTTATCAATTCAAAGTGCTTATTGTATATTAAGTCTGTCTGAGTTACAATGTAGCTTCATGAAAAAATAACTCCAAGGTAGTAGCTATCCTCCTGCTGAAAAAGAAAGAACTCCTAAAATGTTCAAAATGAACATACTTAACCAATACCCACCAAAACCTCCCACACATGTGCTTCTAGAAGATTATCCTCAGATAAAAAAGAAATGGCCCCAAAAGAACCTTCTAGAAGTCTCTAAAATGCTTTCTACATGGAGAAAAAACAAGCTAAGTCAATAGCCATCCCAAAAGTGTGACAAATATACCTCCAGCTAGCCACATTCTTCACCAAAATAGTCTAAACAACATCTCACACTTCCCACATGTTTGCAAGTCATAATTGGTCCTATTTCAACACTTGACCATATTCTCCATCATGCAGTATGTGTGTTTTTGAAAACACATGGCCTTTTAAAGCATTAAAGATAGTGAATTTGTTAAGTGATTTATAAAACACCACTTAGCAAAAAACTTTACAGTTAAGCATAAATCAAAGGGCACCACCATATTTCTGTGTTACATTAGCATTAAGGGTATGTGCAGGATCATCATGGGCCAAAAAGTGGCAATATCATGGGTATGTGGCTGACGACTATTTTTTTACCGAAAATTGATGAAACGAAAAGGGTTTTCGAAGGAGATTTTTAGCTTTCCACCAATATAAATTATGTTTTACTTTGAATTTAATACATAATTATTATTCATTTTCTATTCAAATTATGACTAAAGTCCTAATTGATAGGTTGATTGAAAAACATCTATAGCTTTCAAACGATATCACATTTTTTGAATCCAAAACATGTGTCACATTCTATGCTTTGCATACTATAGTATTAAAAAAATAAAAATTGAATTTCATTAAGTTCTGGCCAATTTAAGTTGGTCAGACATACGATTTTTAATATTTTTTAAAAGTTGTAATAAAAAATTCATAATTAATTATTTACTTGGAAAAAAATTATAAAAAAATATGCATCACATCGAGGAATGAGTCATCTACTTAAATCTAAAATATTCTAAAAAAATATTATCATTTTATTGTGGTTAGGGTGGTCAGAAAAACACCTACTTCTTATTTTTTCCCTAAAATTTAAGTACCACTACATTGAAATTTCAAATTTTCACCAAATAGATTTTTCTTTTTTTAAACAAACCCACTAGTTTAGAAACTACATTCAATTTGCTACAGATTCTATTTTTATATATTTTTGATATAATATAGATAACTTATTCATTTTTTTATGTCAAGTTGCCTAACTCTGGTTTTTCTAAAAAAATTGCCACTTAAAGGCCTATTTTTTCCATGATGATCCTACACATACCCTTAAAAGGCACAATAAAAGTGATTTTAAAATCACTTACATGATATTTTCAGACATGGAATAAAATGTAACATCAAATGTTATGGAAAAAGCTTTCAAAAAGCCTCTAAGGAATTTGACCATCAACTTACCATATTTTGCATTCTCCCACACATGTCATATTTCATTGGTTTGCAAAGTCATATAGTATCAATAGCACTTGGCTCATAAGGCCGGTCTCCAAGACTCTTGGAAAGCATATTCCACCATGGTATTGGCACTAAGAAAGGCATCACTTAAGGATCTCATGGCAACACAATGCATTGCACACCTCAGAATAAGTCAAAATAACACAAGGCATAAAATGCCTAGGTGATAACACATGATATATTGAAGACTTAGCAAAGCTTTAAGGAATGGGGAAAAGAAATAAAGGCATTAAAAAAATTCCTAAGGCAATAGTATGTGATTTTCGGCATCCATCATATTTCACATGAGTTTGATTTTAAAAGAAAGGATAAAATATCCCATCAAAATGCAAGGAATAGGGTCAAACCCTAATGATAATATCTGAATGATGGAAAAAACACCATCATTTGGTCACTTGGAAGAATATAGAAACATGATGCTCTACCGCCAGGGTTTGAGCAAACACAGGAAAATGATGTCAACACTGGTTTTCAGTCGGCTTTTGACATTTTTTGCATAAAAACACCATGGGGAACTTAGGTAATTGTGTCTTCTTGCATTAAATCTGCATTTGTTTGACTTAGAGGTCGTTTCTTTGGACTCACAGGGCACGACCATGAATAGACTTTTAACTTATATTTTTCATTTTTTCTTTCTCTATTGTTGTCTCACCCTTTCAGTCGCCATGAAAAGCTGAAAAAATTGAATCAAGCTTAATGAGCAACAAAAATCTTACCAAAATGCGGAGATGTATGAGCAAGCTTCAGATAAAAATTCAATAGACTCCATTTTCTGAATTTGACCAATAAATACCATGTGCTTTGTTTCTTCCTTGAGAATAAAGGGTGGAGCTTGTTTCCTTTTTAAAAAAGACACTCCATTTCTTTTACTAGTTGTTTCATGACAAGATACACCCTTTGGTTGCATCCATGGAAAGAATAGACTATTTTTTCTTTCAAAATTTCAACTTTTTGCAATGTGTAAAAATAACCCAAATGGGTTCTTTGTGTTGTAGATAAAAGGCCACCTCTCAACCACGACCTATAACATAATGAGATTTGGCACCATGCTTCTAGTTTGCTCTTAGCAAGATCTCAAATTCCTTTTCAAAAATTCTATGTTTGATTTTTCTTGAACCCCAAGTGGGTTATTGACTTAGTGCAGAGAAACATGCCTTTGGTCACAACCAGTAAGGAATAAAATGGGTTTGATCACATTGTTGTATTCCCATTCCAACCTAGAAGGCCTCATTTCCATCTTTCATTGTATTTGCAGATTTTGATAGAGCCTAGCTGGGTTATTCTGATTTCATGAAGAAACTCAAAATTTCTTGTATAAAATGCAAATGGGTCCTTTAAATGCACTCCATTTTCTGAATTTGTAGCAATGTTGCCTTAGACTTGAACCCCCAAGTGGGTTTTGTAGATTTTCTTTGACAGGTTCATACTTGTTACAAAATGCAGATGATTTAGTAAATTCTTTCACCTTTTGTTGTTTAGACATCTGGGTACATGGTATCTTCATTTGCTTGGCCTCAATAAAAGATGCACTATTTTGAAGTTTCAACTTCACTTAATCTATAGATACACTATCATTTGAATGATCTTTCTTTTTCTAGAAAAAAATGAGATAATTACCTCAGTAATAGAGTATGGAATAAGGTCCTTTTGAGCTCAGGAAGTGGAACATTGTGAGACTTGCATTAAATTTTAAATAGTGCCTTTACATTGTTGCATGTTAGACCATAGTCCGTACAAGTTCTTTGGCTTTACTCAAGACTGTATCCAATGATTTCAAAACCTTGCATAACCTCTTCTAAAAAAGCTATGTTTGATTCTTGAACATGATCTAGGAGGGCTTCAGAAACCTTAATGAGCAATCAAATTCTTCATTACTATAGAATTTTCTCCTTTATAACTTCAGCATTTTCCTTTTCAGTTTGTTGATATTCATTTGGATGGCTCTCAAGTTCAAAAATTATGCTACAAGGTTGTTCATTTTGCTTCTGTAAGTGAAGTAAATGCATTACCAATGCTTCCATGTTCTCACTCCACTTCAAATACTTGCATGTTTTACCATCTTCCTGTGTAGTTTAAAGCCTTTGAAAGGGCTTCAAAATTCTATTGAATTGATTGTCCAATAAACTCCTAGATTATTGTTCTTAGGCCTACACATTTCATGTCATTGTCCCAGATACAATGTTGACTGTATTATGCTTTGATTGAATTATCCTATCACTATGCTTCCCATACCTCTGTGACTTTATGACTATTCATGAATTCCTTGATGGTTGTTTAGACTTTTATCACAGTCTTGCATAGTTATTAACATTGTGACTTGGGCATATTACAGTCCTTGAGACTATTGGCAACCTTGATCTCACTCACTGACATAAGTTGATGGACCAGTATAGAGAGTAGAGGCCCCCTACTTTCTTTTCAATTTCAAGACTTTCAAATTTGTGAATCCTTTGAGATGACTACTTCAAGTGTATTGTATTCAGTATCCTACTTATTGCCATAATTGATATCTCATGATCTCTGCTTACTGCTCTTTAGGATTGGGCTCTCTATGAATTATGTTTGTCTTCATTGATTTCACATTCATTTGATCAATATGTGTTGGTTTTTTCCTTCAACGATGATCAATATGTATTGCTTTTGTTCTTTACCCTCCTTAGGACTATTCCCGTAGCTTGTATAAGATTACATAGAGAGCACTCTATTGGTGCAGTTTCACTGTCTTTGATGATGCATCAAAGTTGGAAGGTCACTTTCCATATTTGGTCATGATTGTCCTATCTTTAAGTGGCTGCTCCTATTTGATTGAATCCAGGAATGATCCCTACTTATGCTCTAAACTTGTTGTGAATGGATTGTGTTTCATACCCTCTAACAGTCATGCTTATTCATTTCTTTGTAATATGCTTAGAGGCAACATTTCTAGAGGAAACCATTTGGCAACTGTTCAATCGTTCTTTGTAATATGCTTAGAGAATAGTAGACCTTAGTGTTATGGCATAGCAGTTGTATCTTGATCACATCATATGAAGGTTCTATTGTTGTCATCACTTCTTGTAATGACATATTTATGATATGCACATGTCTATTTCAACTAGAGTTGATGTTTCTTGAATGTCTTTGCCTCTTTCCTTTCCTCAAACCATCACACATTGATTGTTAGCTGGAAAACCTGTTGTCTAATTTTTGGTTGAGAAGGCCTTGAATTCAGCCTTGTGCAACTTCAGATTTTATCTTTAACTATTGTCCTTATATTTCATGTTCAGGATGCTTTCAATCTTGTCATGCTCTCAATCTCAAGGACATCATATTCATCTAACTCATGGGGCAGTGAATTAGATGGCCATGTTTCTTTGCCATGAAGACAGTTATGCTTTGTTTTGGATACCCCCCATGCTTGTTGACCTTGTAAGTTCCTGCAAATGTGTTGTCCTTATACTTGTACCATGACCATGAATCAACCATTACCCCTACTCTTATCATATGTGATAAACGTGCATAGTCTCCTCATTCTAACTTTATTTGATAGCAACCTGTCACATATGTGGGTGAGCTAACAACTCACTTTCCTATGTGATGAGTGACTTCCCAGTAGGGTTGTGGTGAGAGCGGCTTGAAAACAATTTGAAATGCTTCCTCATTATTAAATAGATGCATAATTGAACTAGATGCATCTTCAAAACACTTTGATGCATAATTGAACTTGATGCATCTTCAAAATCACTTCCTTGCATAATTGAACTTGATGCATCTTCAAAATCACTTCCTTTTATAAAATGGATCAAGGGTCCACTTAAGAATATTGAAAGACATATCAACACAATATGATGCATCTTTTGAATCTAATAATGAAAGTTGATGAACTGGTATGATTCCATATTGATTTAATGCATTGATAAGAGATAAATCTTTGATCAACTTGCTCAATTTCCTTTTCTTTCAAAGGACGTTGAGCTCTACCCTTGTGGGAGCCACATTTAACCTACATGCTGCATTTGATCTGATAATGAGACAATAATTAGACTTTCCCTAAATCTACACATGAAGCAAACAGTTAGAAAGTAAATGCATATGTTGATTTTTCTTTTGTTTAATGCATTTATGGATTAGCTTATACATGCATAGGTAGGTGTGTATGCAAGGATTGAATCATTCATTGCTCAGATCCTTGCTCTGACACCATGTTTTCTTCAGATGCAGGGTGAGGAGCGCTACGGAGCTGAGAGGGACACGAGTAGTTCAGGGAAGTAGTAGGGCAACTTGTAACCAGTCATTCACAGGCAATGACTAGTTCCATTCTTACATGCACATTCTCTCTTTCTTTTACTTATTCATGTATAAGTTGTTTTATGTTTTCATTTGAATAAGAAAGCTATTCCCTTGGTTTGCGAGGGACATGTACCTTAATGATTATCAATAAAAGAAATTACATTTGAATACATGATTCTCTTTCTTGTTTGTTGTAATGCACCATTGAAATTACAAAAATGTAATCTGATTTACTTTGACAATCACTCCTTCATGCATGTTGAAGCTAGCAGTTTTATGGTTTATCTTTAAATGTTTAAACAACATGAAAAGGACAACACTATGGTTACCTGATTTCAGCTAAAAGCTAAAAATCAGATAACAGTGCCTTTATTAGTAATAATAATGATGCATCATCTCATCCATTAAATTTCTTCATGTTGTATTCATCATGTTCAGTTTATTCTGGGAATCCCCTATTTTGTTGTTCAAGAACTCCTTCAGCTGTGGGCTCATGTTGTAGTTCTTGTGGGCTACAGTACATTCTCTAGCTATAAGGGGTTAGTTCAAAAACTATGCATACATACTAACAACCATGAATAAGCATAGATATCAAATCATAATTCACACATACACACATAAATCAAACATTAACCATCACATCATAATTATACTTCATATACATAAATCAGGTTTAGGGTTTGCATAGTAAGTAACAAAGATAGCATAATGCATGAATATGTATAGGATAAATGTCTTGATAATGTCTTTGAGGATGTATATAAGCTATAAAAACTAACTATTATCTAGACCCATCATCCCCCCCAACTATCCTTTTTCTAACCCTCAAGAAAAACAACTAGGGCTAGAGGTTGTAGTGTAGTGTAATTTCTTTGAGATCCATGACAATTTTCACTCCCTTAATCCTCTTTAGATAGAAACCTCTATAACATGAAGGCCTCCTCATTCTAGTAAGTCAAACCTACTCACATTCCTCTATTTTTTCTCTTGTCCAATGTGGAACTAGATGAAGGAGTATGAGTGGCTAGAATGTAAGCGATAGCCAATTAAGTGCATTTTCCACAGTAATATCCATATACATGTGCACTCTCTCAATCATGGCCATGAAGTTATACACTAAATGTGGCTCTTTCCTCTATAATTTTGGAGTCAAATTGTCCCATCTCTACTGCACATACTTGTAACAATGATGAACCAATCCAACCCTAAATGTCTACATTCTATTATAATCCTACATCCTTAGTCTCATGATCTTTCCTCTTGGTCCTTTTGTACTCCAGAAGTTTTAACCATTCATTTATGATTGCATCAAGGTTCTAGGATTCCTTTCTTACTAGGAGAGCAACAGATTTTTCTCTCTCATCAGACTCCATGAGTTCACCCCTAAATATTTCATTCCTAAAGTAAGATGCTAGTGCTCCAACCAGTATATCCCCCACAAACATATAGGGATTCCATTTTGTCTTCTCTAGAACTACACAGTTATGCAGATAATACTCATAAAGTTGGTCTTATTCATCTAGTGTAGAGTAAAAAAAAATGTTAAGGAAATCATATTTCTTTCTCATAGAAATTGGTTGGTTTCTTATTAACCTACTAAACTGAAGACTTAAAAAAAATTCTTGAAGAAACAATACATAATTTTTGGTTGAGGGTCTACACCTGACAATTTGGGAAGCCTTGTTTCCTACCTCTTCCACTTTCACTGCTAACTTACTCAACTCAATGTCCTTACCTCCAGTATCTTTATATGCTCTTGCATCATTTCTCCTTTTTCCTTTTCCATTTTTCCCTTTGCTGAGAAAATTCTTGAGTAATCTTCCACAGTTGGTAACCAAGGGATAGAGTTGTATGATATGTAGGCATTTTTGTAATTGGGGGATTTTAATTTTCAACTACAAGTTTCTTGTAACTCCCTATTTTTACCATGGCAAGATGTGATAACAGGTCTAATTTTTCCTCATGTCCATATGTTTGTAGTTTCTCTTTCAACTCTTGTATATTTATCTCCTTTCTTTATCCTTCTTCTCATAATTTTGAATCAGTTCCTCAAGGTGTTTAATTCTTTCTAGAGCTTCCTATAGCTCCTTAACATTTCTATCTTCCAAAAATTTCCTCTTCTCCTAAAAATAGTCCATCACAACCCCCTTGTATAATCATAACCCTCATTACTAGGGCTAACTGGTGTTTTCTTTCTTGTCTTATTGGAAACAAATAAATCCTCTGAGTTTGACTCAAAGGTTTTTGATACATACCACCTCCTTTTTATAGGCACCTATACATTCTCAGAGGCATTTCCCTTCACTAGTAGAAAAACAAAAATAAATGACTAAAAAACTACTAAAAAATGCATATAAATGACTAAACTTGGTCATGTGACCAATAGTAGTTTATTTTTGGTCATTTATAATGTGACCAAATTTATGACTAAGATAATTTTTAGTCATTTATTTGGCCATTTTGATTGATCAGCTTGGTAGAATATTTAGTTGTTAATTTAGTCATTGATTTAGTCATATATTTATTCATATTTATTTAGTGACCTTGAATGTGAGCATTAGTAGTTTATTTCTGGTCATTTATAACGTGGCCAAATTTATGACTAAACAATTTTTAGTAATTTATTAGTTGTTTTCATTGATCAATTTGGTAGTATATTTTTAGTCATTGATTTAGTAATATATTTAGTCATATTTATTCACTGATTTATGTCAATTGGTAGTATATTTATTCATTGATTTCTATCAACTAGTAGTATATTTAGGCATATGTTTAGTCATATTTATTCACTAATTTCTATCAATTGGTAGTATATTTAGTCAATTTGTAGTTTATATAATTATTTTTGTTCATTTATTTTTTCCTAAAAGTGTTGGAAATGAGACAATGCTTTTGAGGTTTAAACATAAAACACAAAAAAACACAATCATTCATTTGCACATAATGAAACAGCTATTACGAAGGAAAAATACTAAAAATTTGAGAAAAGGTGTTCTTATAGCATATACAAGAATTAAATATGTGTCTTTACTTTAAAAAATGTGTTACAAAGTGTGTTTCTCAGTGCTATGACTGAGAAAACTAAGTTACAATGCTATATTTTTTGCTTATACAACTCCAAAACATGATATAATTCCTTGAAAAATGAACCATTTGGAAGATCTGGTACAAATCCAAATCGATCACAAACATTTATCAATGGATGAGCATTTGGAACTCTTGCTTCCATAAGAAAGTTCTGTCTTTTCAGCATCATAGAAGTTTGACTCTCTAGTTAAACGTTCCACCTCCTTGATTTGTCTATTTTTGGCTACTACTTCAATGTATTTGAAGGGTATGTGTAGGATCATCATGGAAAAAATAGGCCCTTACGTGGCAAAAAATTCAAAAAAATTAGAGTTAGGCAACTTGACATAAAAATTTGAATAAGTTATCTATATTATTTCAAAAATATGTAAGAATATAATCTATAGAAAATTGAACATAGTTTCTAAACTACTAGGTTTATTTTTATTTTTTTAAATCTATTTGTTGAAAATTTGAAATTTCAATGCGGTAGTACTTAAATTTCAAAAAAAATAAGTAGGTGTCTGTCTAACCACCCTAACCACAATAAAATGATAATATTTTTTTTATAATATTTTAGATATAAGTAGAGGATTCGTGTCCCAATGTGATGCATATTTTTTTGTAATTTTTTATTACAAATTTTAAAAAATATAAAAAATTGTATGTCTAACCACCTTAACTTGGTCAAAACTTCATGAAATTCAATATATATTTTTATAATCTTATAGTATGCGAAGCATAGAATGTGACACATATTTTAGATTCAAAAAATGTGATACTGTTTGAAAGCTATAAATGTTTTTCAATCATCCTATCAATCACGACTTTAGTCATAATTTAAATAGAAAATGAATAATAATTATTTATTAGAGTCAAAGAGAATCATAATTTATATTGTGGAAAGTTGAGATTCTCCTTTAAAAACTATTTTCGTTTCATCAATTTTGGGTAAGAAAAATTCATCAGCCACATACCCTACACATACCCATCATATCGCCACTTTTTGTCCCATCATGATCCTGCACATTCCCTTAAATGAATTTTGGGATCCTCACTACTAATGACATTGAAAATATTGTTTATTATATAAGTACAAGGTTCCCAAGCTACTACAAAATTACCTCCTCAAATAGATCAATGAATATTAGTGACAAAATGATACAAGTGACAATCCAAAGTCAAATAACCTAGAGCTCAAATATGCACCCAAGAAGAAATATATCCCTTCATAAGATTTGAACTATTCAAACAACTTGATGCATGAATCTACATGAAATTGTTCAGAATATTCCTTCGCAGCCTCTGTGACATGAAAGAAGTTAACATAAAAAATAAGAGCAATTTTCAATGTCAAATAGAGCCAACATTATTAATTTGAAATAAATAAAAGGTGCACACTTTTTACCTGGATAATTATTTGGAGATTTCCCCTTAGGTTGACAAGAAGGAGATATTTCATGCACTCCAACACCCAATACTCTCTAGAGAGGGTCCCAAAGAACTCAACAAGGGCCTAAGAGATACTGTAATCAGTAAGGGAATTAGTAGTTTCTATTCAATTTCAAGATCACATCATATTTCACAGACCTGTGGCTTAATAGCATGGGTATTGACAATGACACGTTTAATATCAGGTAACTCTATATAGTGTTATACCCAAAATTTATAATATTAATGATGAACAAAATATTTCCTAAGAAACCATTTGACATAAGAAAATGCATAGAAAATTTAAATATTTCTACAATAATTAACATAGACAATGCTTCATACTCAACATCGAATCTAATTTAAAGCCTAAATGCTTCCCAATGAAATCACCTACCTGAAGCGCACACATATATAAACCAACTTTCTCACACAATTGTGCAATATGAGGATGATCATAGTGACTGAAAATTCCATTTTTTTCAAACCATCCAACAAAAAAGATGTTGATTCACAGATCATGTTACATTACATATAGATTTATGTCTATGAAACAAAAAGATAGTAAGTTATATTTACAAATGATTATACTTCAACATAAGAAGTTTTACCTATGTTTATTTTGGCTACATAATATCAAGACAATATTCTAAATCAGACTGACCAACAAAACAACCTTTGACAATGTGTACAAAATTATATGATATGAATAATTTATTAAATACCATAAATTGTATAATGTAAAAATAAGTTGCATATTATTAAACTTGAATTGAAACATAAAAGAAAATAAAAATATTACATATAAGAACAAGGTAGAGCATGCTAGAAGTTAGAATTTTGATTCAACACCAGGATTTTAAAAGGGTAGGTACAAGAAGTTGGGTCCACAAAATGTTCAAAAAGTGATTGTTTTTCATAATTTTCAAAAAATGTCATAATCAAACTAAAAATTTGAAGCATTTGGAGGTGTATGAGCTCTGCTAGGGTTTTTTGTTTTCTGCGGTCACCCTTTCCCCCTCTTGCGTCATACTATGCATCCTACGCAAGAAGCCCTTCTTTCCTTGTGTGTATGGCCACATTTAGTACACTTTTTTTGTTTTAATATGCCTTCAACCAACTCTAACCCAGTAGTTCTTGTTGGTGTTAGTGGTTCGACGACATTGCTCAATGGCTCCTCCTTTGAACAAACTTCCCCATAAATTTGTTCCAAAAGTCTTCCATGAGGTGAGTGCTATGATTCACCAGCTAATGTGGTTTTTCCTTTACCAGATTTTGATACTGCCTATCAATGGCTTGAGCAATACACCCTTGTTGGGTATTTTTTTGGGAGAACTCACCCTAAAAGTGTGCTTAAAGAATGGGTTAACAAGGCTTGGGGCCCTCATGGGGTCTGCCTTGATATGTTTCAAAATTTAACAAGGGGTTTATTTTTGTTCTGCTTTGTGGAGGTCAATCATGTGCAAGCTATCTTAGCCCATGGGCCCTAGTATGTCTGGTCTTCTTTGTTAGTTTTCTAGGCGTGGACCCATGATTTTTTTTGTCTCGGATGACACCAAGTTGTGGGTCTCAGACTGGATTGAATTTCCTAGTTTACCCTTGCCTTGTGTGCCTTTTTTGAATAATATAGCTTTTGTTGGTATGTGGTGACTGATCATGCTATACTGTATAGCCCATGGTATATTGTACACCCCGACATGTATCATTGCTAGGGTCTGGGGCCGGGCCGGGCCCCGGGTGGGGGTTCGAGGGAGGCAGCCCCCGAGAAAAATTTTCCTCCTACTTTTTCGTGTTGTCACAGAAAAAGGAAAAAATCAACGAAAAAGGAAAAATCTGATTTTTAGAACCCAAAATCTGGAAGCTTCTAAGCTTGTTAAAAAGGGGTTCGGATGGGTGTTACAGTATGATGAAAAAAATGTGATTATTTGCAAGATTGTAATAAGTTTTGCACTAGATAATAAAAGTATTGGATGGCTGGGGTTTGGTGGATGTAGCCCAGATTGGGTGAAACATGTTAAATTTTTGTGTTATAATTTATTCTATGTGTGTTTTAGTTTCTCTATTTATTAATTAAATCTGCATTTAATTGTTAGATATCTGCCTTTCTAACCCTAACAAGTGGTATCAGAGTAGGTTGTGTTTTGATTATCATCTGTAGGAAGGTCTCATGGCTAAGTGGGAGTCTCACGGTTGAGTGGGAGCAATGGCAGATGAGGGTAAGAAGATTGAGAAGTTTAATGGGAAGAACTATCAGTTATGGAAGATCCAGATGGAGGACTATCTCTATCAGAAGGATTTATGGCAGCCATTAGAAGGAAAAACCAAGAAACCCCAAGCAATGTCTGATGAGGACTGGGAGATTTTGGATAGAAAGGCTCTTGGCAATATTTGTTTATGCCTGGCACAATCGATGGCGTTCAATATTACAAAAACAAAGACAACTCAAGAGTTGATGGAAACCCTGGCGAAGATATATGAAAAGTCTTCCACTTCGAATAAGGTATTTCTTATGAAGTGTTTATTTAATATGAAAATGGTAGAAGGTGGGCCAGTTACTGATCATTTAAATGAGTTTAATACGGTCACCAGATAATTAAATTCTATAAAATTAAACTTTGATGAAGTAGTTAGGGCTCTTTTGATTCTGTGCTCTTTTCCTGAAAGCTGGAATATCTTGGTAATGGCTATTAGCAATTCTATTTCTAGTTCGAATACAGTGAAAATTGATGATGTTGTTGGTGTTATTTTGAGTGAGGAAATCCATAGGAAAGGCTTAGGTGGAACATCCACATCAGATAGTATTTTGAATGCAGAAAGCAGGGGTAGAACAAAGGAGAGAGGAAACAATTCTAGAAATCATGGGAAGTCATGAGGAAAATCAAAGGACAGAAGGTCCCAATCTAGAGACAAGAGGGATTGCTGGTACTATGGTAAGCTGGGTCATTTAAAGAAAGATTGTTGGTCTCAAAAAAATAAAGGAGACAAAAAGGAAGGAAGTAAAGAGGCAAATGTGGTAAGTAATAAATCTGATGAGGATGCTTTGATTCTTTCACTTGATAATGCTGATGATTCTTGGGTGTTAGATTCATTGGCTTCATTTCATGCTACCCCCCATAGAAGTTATTTTTTTTATTATGTCCAAGGGGATTTTGGGATGGTTTATTTAGGAGATAACAAACCCTGTCAGATTGTTGGAAAGGGAAGAATCAAGATTAAGTTGCAGAATGGGAATCATTGGCTACTACGTGAGGTAAGGCATGTTCCAAAGTTAAGCAGAAATTTAATTTCAAGAGGGCAACTAGATGATGAAGGTTGTGTTGTTACATTTAGTGATAAAAATTGGAAGGTCACAAAGGGTGCCTTAGTGGTAGAAAAATGTGTGAAAGTAGGCACCTTATATCTTTGTACAGGTCATACTGTTCCTTCTACTTTAATTGTTATGGAAAAGATCAATGTTCAAGAACAGTTGCTGCAGTTCAAGGTAGAAGATCATATAGTTGCTGTGGACTCTGAATCAGCACTGTGGCATAATAGACTTGGGCATATGAGTGCAAAAGGTATGAAATTACTTCATTCAAATAATGTTTTACCAGGTCTAA
The DNA here is from genome assembly GCA_007258455.2 of Sequoia sempervirens. NCBI lineage: Eukaryota > Viridiplantae > Streptophyta > Pinopsida > Cupressales > Cupressaceae > Sequoia > Sequoia sempervirens. Next base: position 355,637,892 of record VDFB02000008.1, on the reverse strand, counting down.
AATGTGTTAATATGGATTTCTGTGAAAGTTGTGTGTATGGAAAACAAAAGAGAGTAAGTTTTCTCAAGATGGGAAGCAAAAGAAATATGAGAAATTGGAGCTTGTGCATACAAATGTATGGGGACAGCTCAGGTATCTTCTCTTGGTGGCTCTCAGTATTATGTTACATTCATTGATGATGCAACTAGGAAGGTATGGATTTATTTCCTTCTGAAGAAATCTTATGTTTTGAAACTTTTAAAAAATGGAGAAGCTTGGTTGAGAATGAGATGGGTGAAAAGCTAAAATGTCTAGATCTGATAATGGTGGTGAGTATTGCAGCACAAAGTTTGAAGATTATTGTTCCTCTAATGGTATTTGTAGACAAAAATGGTTCCAAGGACTCCACAGGAAAATGGAGTGGTTGAGCACATGAATAGAACAATAATGGAGCATGCACAGACTATGAGATTGCATGTTGGGTTGCCTTTAAAAATGTGGCTAGAAACTATAAACACTGTTGTTTATTTAATTAATAGAGGTCCCTCTAATCCTTTGGGTTGTGGTATTCTAGAGGAAGCATGGAAAGGTAAGAAGGTGAGTTATTCTTTTCTCACAACCTTCGGTTGTGAAGCATTTGCACATGTAGATTCTAAAAATAGAACCAAGCTTGATGCAAAATCAAAGAAATGTGTATTTTTTGGATATGGCATTGATGAATTTGGTTATAGGCTTTGGGATTTTGAAAATCAAAAAATTGTGAGAAGTAAGGATGTCATAATCAATGAGAAAGTGTTGTACAAAGATCTGTTGTTGTAGCATGAGAAGAAAGAAAATGATTATGTAGTGTTGGATGATATTCCAAACAATGATGTTTCAGTGATTCCTCATGCTAGGCAACAACAACAGCAACAATAAATACCACAAACTCCTGTTAGATGATCTTCAAGGATAAGTAGGCCTCCAAAAAGATTCTCTCCCTCTTTGTATACTATTTTGTTAACTGATGCTGGTGAACCATAATATTATGATGAAGCTATGTAGGTGGATACCAAGGTTCAGTGGGAGCATAGAAAGGAAGAAGAAATGGACTCCTTGCTAAAAAATTAGACTTGGGAATTATGCAAGTTGCTTGCAGGTAAAAAGGATTTACCAAACAAATGGGTTTATAGGCTGAAAGAGGAGGATGGAAGTAAGAAGAGATTTAAAGCCAAATTAGTTGTAAAGGGATTTGCACAGAAAAAGGGTATTGATTTTGATGAGATTTTTTCTCCAATTATTAAAATGACTTCTATTCATATTGTTTTAAGTATTGTGGCTATTGAAGATTTGCATTTAGAATAGCTTGATGTTAAAACAACCTTTCTCCATGGTAATTTGGAAGAGGAAATATATATGGACCAGACACAAGGATTTGAGGTCAAAGGTAAGGAGAAACTAGTGTGCAGATTGAAGAAAATTTTATATGGCTTGAAGCAAGGACCTCGGCAATGGTACTTGAAATTTGATAGTTTTATGGCTGAGCAAGGCTATAGTCGGTGTAATTATGACCATTGTGTTTATTTTAAGAGGTTAGATAATGATAACTACATTACTCTATGTTTATATGTTGATGAAATGCTTGTAGCAGGGTCTAACATGGATCACATAAGTGAGCTAAAACAACAGTTAGCAAAATATTTTGCTATGAAGGATTTGGGGGTAGCAAAGCAAATCCTTGGTATGAAAATTTGTAGAGATAGGAAAAACAAAAAATTATTTTTATCTTATGCTAATTATGTTGAAAAGGTGTTGCAGAGATTTCACATGGAGAATGCAAAAATTGTCAGCACACCTTTACCTAGTCATGTCAAATTGACTAAGGATATGTTTCCAAAGACACAAGAGGAGGAAGAAAAAATGTCCAAGGTACCATATGCTTCAGCTGTAGGAAATTTAATGTACGCCATGGTATGCACGAGACCGGATATTTCACATGTCGTAGGAGTTGTTAGCAGGTATTGAGTCTTCCCGAAGTTGAGCATTAGAATGCGGTAAAATGGATTCTCAGGTACTTGAGAGGTACATCCAATAAATGTTTATGTTTGGAGGCTCTAATATTGATTTAAAAGGCTATGTTGACTCAGATTTGGTAGGGGATATAGATACCAGGTGGAGTACCACAAGTTATGTATATATAGTTGGTGGAACAACAATGAGTTGTATTTCTTGATTGCAAAAGGTGGTTGTTTTATCCACCACAGAGGCAGAGTATGTTGCTGCAACAGAGGCGACAAAGGAGATGATATGTCTGCAACTTTTCATGGATGATTTGGGAAAATAACAGGCTGAAAATTACTTGTTTACAGATAGCCAGAGTGTTATACTTCTTGCAAAGAATTTTTCCTTGCATTCTAAAACAAAACACATACAATTAAGATATCATTTCATTCGGTCGGTCTTGGAGGATGGATAGGTCAAGCTAGACAAGATACATATAGATGTCAATCCAGTGGATATGTTTACGAAGGTGGTGACAAGGGAGAAGCTGAGCTCCTCTTCAACTTCAGTTGGCCTTCAAGGTTGAATTCAAGTATAACAGAGCTCAGTAGGGTCCAAGGTAATTATTTCTAGTGGGATCTATAATTGCAGTAGTGTCATCTAGGATCAGTCTCCAAGTGGGAGATTGTGTTGGTGTGGAGCCTGATCAATCTCCAAGTGGGAGATTGTTGGTATGTTGTGACTAATCATGCTATACTGTATAGCCCATGGTATACTGTAGACCCTAACATGTATCCTTGCCAAGGTCTGGGGCCAGGCCAGGCCCCGGGTAGGGGTTCGTGGGTGGCAACCCCTAAGAAAAATTTTCCTTCTACTTTTTTGTGTTGCCATGAAAAAAGGGAAAAATCAACAAAAAAGGAAAAATCCAATTTTGTAGAACCCAAAATCTGGAAGCTTCTAAGCTTGTTAAAAAGGGGTTCGGATGGGTGTTACAGTATGATGAAAATAAGGTGATTATTCGCAAGATTGTAATAAGTTTTGCACTGGCTAATAAAAGTATTGGATGGCTACAGTTTGGTGTATGTAGCCCAGATTGGGTGAACCACGTTAAATTTTTGTGTTATGATTTATTCTATGTGTGTTTTAGTTTATCTATTTATTAATTAAATCTGCATTTAATTGTTAGATATCTGCCTTTCTAACCCTAATATCTTCCTCACTGGGGAGGATTATTTCCATTAAGCCAGATAGGTTATTTCAGGCCTAACCCCATAAGAGGGTTTGTGTGGAAGTGGGCCTTTTCAAAGATTTGAAAGACTCCATTGATATCCAAATTGGAGCTCTTTGTCACACCCAGAACATCACATATTTTAATCTTTCCAACACATGCTATAGGTGTCAGCCAGCGGACCACAAGATTAAGGACTGCCCTTTGGAAGATCCTTATACACCTTCTCTGCCACAAGATGCTAAAAATCCTCGTTCAGCAGCTGCATCTACTGCCAAACCTGATGCTAAATGGACTATGGTTACAAACTGAAAGAATAAGTCCACTAGTTTTGGGTTGGCTCCCATGACCTCTGATCTACTAAAAGATGTTTCAAACAATTCTTTGAAGGGGAAAGAAGCTCTGGTTGGAGCTGATTATGTTCCATAGTAGTCTAGGCCAAAGGCTATGCCTCATTCAGCTACTATCATGTTAACACAACCAAACGTTTCTTCTCCTTTGACAGGAGCTCAAAGGCGGTCTTGAAAACATGGAGTTTCACTGATGAATTAGGTTTCAAAAACATGGAGTTTCACTAATGAAGTTCCTCTCATGGAATGTTGGAGGTCTCCAGAACTCTTGATGAATTATTATGTCAGGGATACCTTGTTTAAGTACTCTGGTATTGAAGTGCATTGTCTCCGAGAAATTATTTTTTTTTGTTTTTTGCTTGTTATGGCTTGTTGCTCTATTTGGCCAACCAATAAAATGTTTTGTACTACTCATGATGTTGGGTATGGCAGAGCTATCACCATTTTGGCCTCATGGTGGCACTCTTGTGTTGTTGACCATAGGTCTGATCCCACTGATCGGCTCATCTAGATCCTTGTCAACATTGATAATCATTCCTTTGGGATTATTAATGTCTATGCTTCTAATGATGTTGTGGAATGCTCTTTGCTCTGGCATTGGATTGTTGATTCTTTACCAATTGCTACTTGGTTACTATGTGGGGACTTCAATATGGTGGAGATGGCATCTGACAAAGATGGCACTTTGTCATTCAGATGGACAACTGGGGAAAGGGAGGAGTGGTTTTACATGTGTAATAAATTGGGTCTTTTTGATCCCAATATTGGTTGTTGTCATTCTCATTCTCTCTGGCACACTTGGTGTAATTACAGAGTCAGCTTTGATAGAATATTTAAGTGCCTTGATCGTGCCATGATCTTGGCGCAATATTTTTTCTCTTTTGATAGCTCCTCTCTCCTGGATAATTCGTTAGTGGATGTGACCTTGTCAGCCACTTCCCCATTTATTTTTGCATTGAATGGGAGACTTGATAGCCTCGCACCTGTAAAACTTAATTTATTTTAAACACGTCTTTACTTTGCCACAAGCCTACCCTAGCCCATATTCGCAGAGTATGGAATTTGGAGTGTAGACTAGTTCATCATACAGGCTAGATTAATTGGTGGAATGAGGCTATCATTTGCACAGCTAGATTTCTTCACATCTATGGGCGCCTACTGGCTATTTTTCACCAGCGGTTTTATGAGGCTACCATTGCTGACCTTTGTGCTGCTACTGAGGCTTTGGAAGCTAGCCCTTTTTCTCCATCATTGCAAGTCAGGGTGGCAAAATTAAGGCACAAGAAATAATTTGTTGACAGCTATGTTGCTAGAGGTGTGCAAATAAAATTCTAGTTACATTGGCTAAAAGTTGGTGATCATTCCTCCAAAGAGTTTTTTTTGGCTCTACGTTCCAAGCACTCATCCTTGGGCATTAAAAAAATCAAAGATGGCGTTCAGGTGCTTTTTGAGCTGCCTAATATTCTCTAGGACTTTGTGCATCATTATGAGCAAGTCTTCATTGTGTAGGAGCTCACGCCTATGTGATAGCAATACTTTCAGGATTGTCTTGTTGTTGTGCCAAATATGCTTTCTTTAGCTCAAAAAAAAAAATTCTGATCAACTATTATTAGTTGATGATCTCAAAGAGGTTGTCTATTCCATGGCTGATGACAAACCCTTAGGAATTGATGGGTTCCCTTGTGAATTCTACAAGGTCATGTGGGACTATATTGGGCATGATCTACATCAAGTTTACTTAGAAGCTTTCCATTCCAATTCTCTAGGTAACTTAATTAATAAAGGTAACATAAAATTTATACCTAAGCCTAGTGACCCAAAAGATATTTACAATTGGAGACCTATCATGCTTCTTAATGTCTCCTACAAGATTATTGCCAAGGATTTGGCTCTTAAAATCCACCATCTTCTACCTCAGATTGTGCGCCCGGAACAAACTGGGTTTATCAAATCTAGATTTATTTTGGATAATATTATTGTTGTTTGGGAAGGCATGGAATGGTCTAGACGTTCAAACTAGAAAGTCGTGTTTATTTAAATTGACTTTGCCAAGGCCTGTGACTGCATTGAATGGTCATTTATTCTTGCTATGCTACAAGCATTGGGTTTTGGGCCCAACTTCATTCAATCTATTTGAATGCTCTTTATAGATTCCTCAACTTGTATCACCATCAATGGCCATCAATCCTTTTTTGTTGGACTCTTTCGTTCCATTCGGAAAGGGTGCCCATTGGCCCCCTCTTTGTATCTGCTTGTAGTTGAGGGATTTGGCTACCTCTTGGCCAACGTGGTTTCCCAGCAGCATGTCAAGGGAATTTCTTTTCCCAACTCTTAGGCTCAACTTGTTAATGGTCATTTTGTTGATGACTCATTCCTCACCCTTCTAGAGGAAGAAGATTCCATTGCAGCAGCTCTTGAGTGCCTTAATACCTTATGTCTTGCTTCTAGATCTACCATCCAGTGGCATAAAACTTTTTGTTACCAACAGTCTATCTTTCCTTCTACACCTTGGTTGCAACAGTATGGATGGAAGTGGATTGGGCCAGGAGAAATTTTTTGATTTCTAGGCATTCCCTTTGCCTTTCAGGCATCCCCGATTGAGCTTTCGCAAGCCGTGCTCTCTAGAGTTTAGCAAAAGCTTGCTTATTGGATTACCAAGCCCCTCTCTTTGGTAGGGAAATTTTAGGTGTGTTTCAAAGTTCTAGCGGCTACCCATGTTTATTACTCTTCTTGTTGGGCCCCTTCCAAAGCTGCCTATGGCAAGCTTGAGAAATTTCTTAGAGACTTTCTTTGGGCCTCCTTTGAGTCTCACAGAGGGTTTCACCATGTGGCTTGGGAATTTTGCTGCCTTCCCAGAGACTCGAGAGGTATCGAGTTGTTTTCTACTCAACAACAAGGGACTGCTTTGTGTGTTAAATGGATTATCCATGCCCTTACTAGGGACGAGGCCTAAAAAATTCTTCTCAAGCATAGTATTCAATCCAGCTTCCCTATCCATAGACCTTCTTGGAAGGGGATTGGCTTTCAAACCCTTCTGGGCATGGAAGACCCAACCCATATTGTTGGGACTTTTGTGGCCAAAAGTATCTGGTGAGATTGGGAGGCTATCAAACCCTAGATCCATTTGGCTAGCTCTGGTTTTTGAGATGGGTTTTCTCTCAACTAGAAAAATAGTTGGTGGTCACCTCTTTTTTCTTGTAATGGTCAACCACTGGCTAAGTCGCCTTAGCTTAAGGAACTCAAGTTTCACAAGAAGGGTATCCATACCCTCCAACAGATATTTCATAGACCCACCATATGTATTATGTCGTGGGAAGTTTTTTCATGCCCAGATCAGGCTTCATAACTAGGATTGTGCTACTTATGAGGGTCTGGTGAATGCTATTCCTACTGAGACGCTCCATAAAGTTGGAATTTGTGGGACCAAACCTTGATGGAAAGACTAGAAGTGGCATCCAGACACCCCTTTTATAAATTACAAGCCTTGGGTCAATTACAGGTGGCTCTCACCACATTTTCCTATGATTCAGAGTTTGAACCAAAGGTGGATTCTTCAATCTCCTGCTCATGTCTAGCGTAAAATATTTGTTACCACTTGGTCTATAAGTGTTGAGCTGAAACTTTCCCACTTTTCCTAGTGTATTCTTTTCCAAGGCTTTCCTGTGGGTTCTCAGCTTGTTCACCTGGGGGCCCAGGACCCTTGTTGCCCTTTTTGTGGGCAAGCTGAGAATTTTAAGCATCTTTTCTAGTTTTTTCCTAGAGCCCAGCAGCTTTGGACTTGGATTCATGACTTTTTTCAGCCCTTTAGGCCAGAGTCTTTCTCTTGGCATATGCTATTGCTAAGAGATTCTCCCAAATTTCTTGCAAAATTCACCTAGCTTTGGCACACTTTCAAGGTGGAAATTGTCTTCAATATTTTGAAAGACATAAATGCTTGCATTTTTTCACATACTCAAATGGATATTCATGTATCTTTATATGCTAAAGCTATGATTTTCTCTAATGTGCTTTTACAGGTTCAAGTGCAAGCTAAAAAAGTTGCACTTGAGGTTGCTCACCTTCAGGTTCTCTTGGATCACTGGGGTAATGCCCCTTGTACTATTGCTCAGGTCCTCACTTCGTCCACCTCTTCCCGCAGCTGGTCATCCTCCAGGGGCCGATAGCGGAGTGGCTCTACACATCCCCATTAATAGGCTCTGTCTTGGCGGGATTATCTCATTCCTTGGAAAAACCGCTCTCCACCACAAGCTAGCCAGGGGTGGCCTTCTGGCAGTGCTTCGAGGAGCAGCAATGACGATTTTGAGTGGCCCTCTAATGACCCTCCTACTTCTAGCTCTGGTTGGCTAGCAACTGGTAAAAATTTTCTACGTTTGGCACTTGCAATCTCGCCTCTGCGCGAGGAAGAAGATAAAGAGAAAAAATATGTTGATGACGGTTGGGGTCCTCCCCCTCACATCACTCTAGACCTCGCTAATGTATAGGGGAAAAATTTAGATGATAGAGACCCTCTTGGCTCTGCTGGCACTACTCTAGCTGCTTAATGGCCTTTTTATTTACTTTGTAATTTTGAACTTTTGGGCTTTTCCCGTGTGATCTGTTGGTTTTTCTAGGCGCTTCCCATTTGACTCTCAGGGTGTGCCTTTTTACCACCCATCCTTTTTTTGTGAATATGTATCTTTATATTTGAATTAATATAGATAGCTACCTATTCATCAAAAAAAGGTAATCTGTAATAAAAAATATAATACAATTTTGATGAACTGTAAGATTTCCATATGTATATATAATAAAAAATGTCAAAGTATAAGATTTTCCAACTCTTGCAAATACACCATGATAAAGATCCCTAAACAACACATTAAAACTACTGCATAAAATAGTGGGCCAATCTATTTAATAGCAAGTACATGATAAAAATCAATTATTTCATTCTTTGCAAAAAATTTAGTGGCTAGCATGTGAAGTTTCCTTCTTTCTCTTTTAGACAAACAACTCCATCTATTTTGTCTTCATAAGCAAGAAGTATGTTACTTGTGACCTTTAAAATATTTACATAATTTGCATCACCTATTCCTTTCAATTCGACTCCATGTATAATAGATAGTGTGTGAATCTACCCAATTGCCACATAAGCACCATCAAATAGATCCAACACTATAACTGTATCCCCTTCTTGGATTTTATCAATACATTTCTACAAAAACAAAAAATACACATTATATTGAGATATAAAAATTCAATAATTCACATAGATAAACATTTGATAAATATTTATAAGAAACTAGAAAATGATGATAGGAAACCCGAAACCATGTACCTGAGATATTAAACAAAAAAAATTCCCACTATTTGATACAGAATGGATGATAGATACAAAAGGTGTCCATATGTAAGTTATATGGTCTCCCTTATTTCCATAATCTATGTATACTAGCTAATTACACTTCACTACTATTCTAACTAGCTTCTATCACATAGGTAATGATTACCCTTATTTACATAATAAAACAACCATTACTTACTTGAATAGTACTTACTTGCATGTGGTTTCATAGCACTCATCTTGAGTTCAACACCATCACTACTATGAATATCATGCATGTTGCATTCTCATCGAGTTCAGCATAATCACTATCAACATTGACATAAAGTTGTGCAGCTTTGCAAAGAGCTCTATCGACACAAACTTTTTATTTCATATAATTGCTCTGCATGTGGTTTAATCATCATGAAAAAATTAATATAAGCCAAAATTAAAGAATGAAAAATCCATAAATTTTGGTCCAAAAGAACATTTTAAGCATGAAGAATGACAAAACATTAGGCAAAATTAACTTACAACTTAAAGAATGCAAAATCTATAATTTTTTGTCAAAAAGAACATTTTAAGCATGAAGAATGACAAAACATTGGGATAGATAACTGACAACAACTATTATATTACTTCAACTTCAACAAAACTATGACTATTCTACACATTCTTGTCCAATTTATCATGATCACTATCAATATTGGCAACTTGGTTGACATCAAGGTATTTTCATTTTCATGTTGCTTTGATAAAACTGCTTTGCATGTGGTTTAACCATCATGCAAAAAAAAATGCAAAGCATTCAATAGTCAAGTAAAGAATGCAAGCTATAAATTTTTCCAAAAGAACATTTTTTGGATCACTCCAACAATAAAGAAACTAGGTTGGATTCTCCTATGCTCAGATTTCAATCTACATATTAAGAGGCATTTGTATACAAAATTACCAAACAAGAAGAAATGAGATCAATAGAGCCTCTTATCTCATTTGAATTCCTGGAATTATGCTCATTCCATGTAGAAACTATAGGCTTAACAGAGGCAACCAAGTGTGAAACTTTCTTAGTGAGACTATATATGCAACTCATTACATGTTAGTACCCTTCATTTGAGTTGGCTTTATATGGAGAGGCTCTTACTGGGTGTCTAATATATGGTTGTGAAATCTTTTTTGACGAACTATATTTCCACTCCATCCCACTCTTAGATTTACTATGATCTAGTGATGCCATATAATTCACAATATCTTCTACACATGCTTCTCTATTACTATTTTCCACCTACAATACAATGTCAATTTCAACATATAGTTAGTTCAATAAAAAATCAAAATAAATAACACAACGTAAATTGAACCAAAAATCCACACGCTTACTCCAAATTTGTCCATTTTGGCCTACAACCCACCTCGGCCAAATGTATATCTAGTTGTCACATTATCTCCTGCTCTCTTTCCTCTATTACTCTTTGTCAAATATTCTTCAGAACACATATTTTCTTTCAATGTGTCCCATTTTTTGGGAGATAGAGTGGAGTCTAACCTCTCTTTTCCCTCCATGATTTTTTTTTTTACAATTGTATCTAATATTGTTCATCAAAAGTCTCATCTTTTGCTTGTAATATTTTTTTGAGATTTTTCCACTAGTAGTCTCAAAAGAATTTTCCATTTTTTTTATAACGTTTTCCACACTTCATGGATCTTGCTCTAAAAAAATTGATTTGCAAATATCCAAATTACACCCAATTCAGAGGCTCACCTTGTAGCATTATGCCCAATGGGCTCACCAACTCTTGATAGCTCAACCAAGTATGGATTCTTGCCTTATAATTTTATTTATTTTATATTCCTCTTTGTAGATCTATAAATCTTGACTCAATATTTTTATTTTAACAAAAGGAGATAAATATTATATTAAACCACTACCAATATTTCTTATTGATCCATTAGTTTCATCAAAAGTTGTAGATGCAATAGGTGCACTCTGAGGCACACCAGATGCAAGCAATCTCTCTTCATGACTTTAATTATCTATAACTTCATGCTCCTTGGCCACATCAGGTGTGGCATGAGTAAGTAGATTGGTATTGGTCTTTGTAGATTTCAATTCAAACACATCCCTTAATCTTAAATAAATCATCTGTAGACTTATTGTTCCATTGCTCTCATTTTTTTCAATAATGTCACTTATACTTTGTCCTAATAGACCATCACAACATTGCACATCACCATGTGCTATATTAGGTTTCACATCACTATGTGCTATATCAGGTTGCACTCACCATGTGCTATATCAGATTGCACATCACCATGTGCTATATGAGGTTGTACATCAACATGTGCTATATCGAGCTACACATAACCATGTGCTATATTAGGTTGCACATCACCATGTGCTATATTAGGCTACACATCATCACAACTATTCTTTTCACGAACTACATTTGTTGAGTCCAAAAATGTGTTGGCTTCTATGAGTTGGCAACAATGTATCTTTTCTTTCATTTTATTTTTTCTCCACATTTTCTTGCCTATAAAACAAAAAAAAACATATTATGTCTTACACGCATAAAGCTCTTGCCTATAAATTTTCATTAAACACTATTGAACAAATAATATACTACTTAGTGGATTTACAACTTTCTTGTTTATCAAACCAGGACACGATAAATATCCATTATTCTTGGCCACTTTTTCTCTACAAAAGTACTCATAATCTATCACTGAAATTTTAGAATTATGATCACTATCATCTAATTTATGCCTTAAAGTATTTTTATTCATTTCTTGAAGTCCAAATAAACAATAATGTATAAATCAACAATTTGAATCAGTAGAACAATAGTGGAATATGAGTTTTAATCTCATATTTTGGACATCAAATGGTATTTTTCTTTTAGAAACCAGTAAAATTAATCACATAGAAAAATCAAATGTTCCCTGACAAACCAAACATATACTTGATACACTTGATCTGAATAACAAAGAAAAATCAAACTGGAGACAACCTCACAATCGTATTCAAAAATATCAACAAACAACTGAAACCAAAAGTTTAGCCACCAAATTATAACTTATCCATTGATATGCTTAAAAATGATTTTACAATACATATCATAATTCTTTTCTCTTCAAAAAATTATCCTAGTACTAATGATTTTTGTATTCGGTCTTGGTTTTCCTTTTATAGATAGATAAGGAGAGCGACAAGCTTCAGACTGTTTCATTTCAAAAAATGTCTTTTTTAGTTACCTAAATCAAAAATTCTTAATTATCATTATTTGCATGTGGTTACATAAAAGTAATGAAAGATAAGAAATGAAGAGAACTCATCTAATGTTGAATTCTAGAGCACTCACAAGACACCAAAGTCCATTAGTCATTGCAAGCTACCCATGATCATTCTGATCTGGCAAGGTCCTCTCTCCATGATAGCATCTTCAATGCTTGGTACTTCACAATTTCTGACACTAGGTCTATTCTTTTGGGGGATCCAAATGTGTCTACTCCCATTTGAACACCGTATAGTCATTAGGCTATTTACATTCCTATATCTCTGATATGTTGGCAAGGTGACCTCTCCATCTATTGTCTAACAATCCTCTAGTCTTTGCAATGAACTTTGAGTATCCAGAATCCAGTGCAATCCTCCCATTCAACATCAAATTAAGACTATGAACATTTATATCATGATTTTCTTGTAAATGATCAATGCAATTTGGGACTACTTTTTTGAACTCACTTTTCCAACTGGTGAAATATTTTAACTTATCATACTCTACAATAATCCTAGGAATAAGCCATTGTTTAATTGTATGGAAAGATTTTATTCTTGTAGTGATCTTCTAGCTCTCCCCTGAAACATATTGAGACTCATCAATCACCAGTTTCCCCCATCCTCTTTATGGGCTTTAAAGTTGCAATTGTGTCCACACTTCCTTGTAAGACCTTGCACAATATGCTTAGTGTATGATGGATGGGTTTCCATTTCTTAGAAAAAGGATCCAAAATGAGAGCATACGATTTCATCTGTTCTACTACTTGGGATAGGGAAGCATAAAATTCATGCACATTTTTTTCCTTATCTATCACCATCTTGATTATATGCTCCAAGACTTTTTCTAATGCACCATAAATTTGTTTCCTTACTTTGGTCTCCTTATTGCACTTCTTTAAGCTTTCTATTTCTTTCTTCAAGGCCTTTATTTGATAAGTGGAAACAATATCAATCTTTTGGGTTGAGAGCTAGTACACTACCATTTCAGTACTCTGAGAAGGGCTTGTCCCTTTCAGTTGGTTCTTTAGCTTCACATTCTCTATAAAAAGCTATTCACTTCATCATTCATATATTTTTGTGATCTTTCATATTCTGCAAATTTATTCTCCAGACTCTTGATAGTTGCTTAGTTGAACATAGTAGAATGCATAGTCATGGTAGTTGCTTCTAATGAAAAGCTATCTTTAAGGGTATTGACCATTGCACTTCCTCTCATTTCTTGCACAATGTCTAACAATTTTGGCTTCTTTGTATTTTTCTACTTAGCCCAAAAGGCTAAGTTCTCAATTATTGGATTATATCCCATCTCACTTATGCCTTCCTCTAAATCAAACTCAACCATTAACATGGGGTCTTCTTGATTTCTTACCTGATCAAGCAAGAACATCCTTTTCAGATCCATCCCACGTATAAAAAAGATATTACTTTTCAACATCATTTTCCTAGCTTCTTGTGGACTAATTCTTCAACATCATTTATCCTCAATTCATTGAAAGTTTGGGCCACAATTTGATCATGTCGAGATTCCTTGGCACCCATCTTGTTTATCACAACTCTATCCTCAAACTCTTTCATTTTCATTTTAATCCATTATTTTTTGAATTCTAGGGTGTTGATAAATTCATCATCCTCCATGAATCTAAGGGTTGCAATAATTATTTCATCATCATGCATCTCCTACTCATCCTGTGCATACATATCCACCCTCTCCTCTAGCTTGTGTGCTTCAATTTCAATTGTTTGGAGTGGTTGATCAACTTCAACATCATCTTTTAAGCGCCCTAGCACACTAGCCACCTCCTCTATCTCTCCAACCTCTTCACTCATCTCATATGATACAAGGGTATTTGGCTCATGCTCCCTTTGTATCTTGGGCCCAAATTTCTCTAGAGGTGATTCTGGAGAAGCATATTGCATTGAAGTAGTGTTTGGAGGGGGCTCAAAGATTACAACTCCACTTGGTCTTTTGGTAGGAAATTTGGTGGGCTGCTCTAACTCTATTCTTGATTTACTATATAATTTCTCAAAATTATCAATCATTAGGTTTATCCTCTTGATGGAATATGGCATTTCATCTATATAAAATCCCAAGAAATAAATGTTTATCTTCCTCTTTTCTTCCTTTAACTTTGTTAATATCACCCATTTTCTTCTCCTCTTAACTACTTCTTGGAGAGTCAAGTAGTTTCTTATCACATCCTCCTTGTAATCAACATCATGGGTGATACCAAACTTAGTGAGGATTGTTTACCTCACAAACTCCATGTGGCCTTTAGGGTCAAAGACCCTTTCTCCCCTAGACTCCAAATAATTTCTTATTTTCAAATAATGTTGCAACTCCTCAAGAGTATCAGATCTAAAGGATAATTCTTCACATATGGTCAAGTTAGGAAGGAATGTTCCTTTCTTATTTTTATGCATGACCTCCTTCTGCATCCATAGCATTTGCCACATAAACTCTAAGAAAGCCAACCAAAGAGGAACAAACTTGGGAAAAACATGTGGGGCTTGGGGACATCCATATACTCTTATTACTATAACATCTAGCAAATAGAACCAATCACAAATGTTGTGGGTATGCCCTTGCTCTGGCCTCAATTCCAAGGGTCTTAACAATTGTAGTATTGGTGTATGTAACCTTGTGATTTATGACCAAACACAGACATAATTCTTACTACAAAATCATCATGAAAAATCACATAGTTACTCCCCTTGCATCTATTGTCCCATATATTCTACCAATTTTAAATAGGCAGTTGATCACCCTATTGATCAACCATTCCCAAACACATTCTCCTAGTCCATTTATCACCGTTCTAATATAGAATTAGGTGACATGACAAAGAGTAACATTTGATTGTGATGGAGGATTTATCTTCTCTTACTTGCAAAAATCATTCATGCAATGTTCTCTCAATGAATGAAGCAAAATCATACTCAATATTTGTCTCAGGGTTTTTGATCCTCATGGACATCATCATTAGAAAAATTGGAATATTCTCTTGAGCATCCATTCCAAGCATTTGACACAAGGAAAAATAGGTTCTCCTAAAATATATTTGAAAATTTTCTAGAGGAAATGGCTCAACGTGGGAAGAGGAGATAGTTATTCTTTTGAACCAAATTTCTAGAATAATTGTGTGCAATTTTTTACATCAACGTTTCAGATCAAAATCCATGATCCATCATTAGGATGATAAGCAGAAAGAGAGAGAAGTGAAAATAAGATAGCAGACTTGGGTAGAAATAGGAGAGGGATGGGGAAGAGGGGAGGCACATGACCCCAAAAATGGGGGATAATAGGTCAGACAAAAAGGAGAGGAGAGGAGAGGAAAATTCAAAGATGAAAAACCATTGCAAACATGAGAAAAGAAAAAAGAAAGAGATAAATGCCAAGAATACTATAAAACAGACATAAAATAAAGACCCAAGAAAAAGTGGGGAATCAACCTAAATAAATTAAAAACCACTAATAAAAAGAAAAAAAACAAGAAAGAGGACAAGTTAAAATAAGGAAACAAATAGGATAAACTAAACAAGGAAAAAGAAAATAAGAAAAAGCAAATAAAAAGAGAAACCACAATGAACAAATACGTAAAAAAGACAAATAAGCAAAAGAAAAGAAAACTTAAAGCAAAGAACCAAATAATAAAGAACAAATACAAAGAAACACTAAATAAACATAAGGTAAACATCATAGAAGTCCATTTAGGTGGAACCAAATGATAAAGAAAAAATACATGAAACACAAAATAAAGACATAGAAGCACAAGAAAAATACTAAGCATAACATAAAAGGTGAAATAAGATCTTAAACCAAGGAAGCATAAAAATAATCAACCCAAAGGGAAGAGATCAAATAACTAAGTACAAGCAAGGAACTAAAACAAAAATTAACCAAAAATGATAAGAAGCAAGAGGGAAAAGTATGAAAAGTGAAACAAGGAAACAAAGAAATAAAATGAGGGTCGAGAAAAGAGAAACCAAAAAGCACCAAGGAAATTATGAGTAAAGAAAAGGTAACAAAACTAAAAGAGTTAGACAACCAAATGATTAAAAAGAAGACCAACTGTAAGATTAAATACAGATTAAAATAAGATTAAATAAATACTAAAAGTGTTATGTTCTTGTGACGTACCTTATATAGGGGAAACAGGTCGTTCCATCAACACAAGAATCAAGGAGCATTGTGCTGACATAAGACATGACCAGATCTCAAAATCTGCTCTCGCTGAACACTCCTCTAAGAAAAACATCACATTGCCTTAGAAAACACCTCTATTTTGTTCAAAGAAGAAAATTTCTTTAAGAGGAAACTTAAAGAGGCCATTGAAATCCATAATCATCCCTACAACCTTAATTGTGATGGTAGTTGGTCTTTAAGTTTCTCATGGAAACCACTCCTAAATAACCTCTAGGTTCTCTCTGCCTTCCTCTCTCTTCCCCCTCAGTTTCTTCTTTGGTGTCCCTAAGCTCATGTTCTCCTTTCTTGTCCCTTTCGTTTTCTTCGTCCTCTCCCTTCTTTTTCTCCTTTTCTCCCTCTGCCTTTCTCTTCAATTACGTGCTTTCATCTCCTATTCTTTATTCTCATCTTTTTTCAATCCTTTTGTCTCTAGGTGTTCTTTTATTTTTCTTTTTTATGGCTTTGGTTTCCTTGGCTCTTCTTCAGTGTGTTCTCTCCTTTTCTTGATTCTTTATTATCATCTTTAACTTATTTTAATTTAAATTATAATTTAATTCTTAATTTAATCTTTATTTAATCTTACTGTTGGTCTTCTTTTTAATTGTTTGGTTCTCTAACTCTTTTAGTTTTGTTACCTTTTCTTCACTCATAATTTCCTTGGTGCTTTTTGGTTTCTCTTTTCTCGACCCTCATTTTATTTCTTTGTTTCCTTGTTTCACTTTTCATACTTTTCCCTCTTGCTTCTTATCATTTTTGGTTAATTTTTGTTTTAGTTCCTTGCTTGTACTTAGTTATTTGATCTCTTCCCTTTGGGTTGATTATTTTTATGCTTCCTTGGTTTAAGATCTTATTTCACCTTTTATGTTATGCTTAGTATTTTTCTTGTGCTTCTATGTCTTTATTTTGTGTTTCATGTATTT
>VDFB02000008.1:355477213-355620567 GCA_007258455.2 Sequoia sempervirens | reverse complement strand
AAAGGATTTTCCCTATGTAAATCTTTGTGTTCTGGTTTTTTGTTTCATCTTTCATGTTTGTTGGTTTGTGTAGTATAAGCTGTTAATGCTTGTTGTTGAATTTACATGTGTTTCTCTCAGATGGATCAATGTGGGAAATAAATTTTTTCTGTTTCCACATTAGGACATAGTTGTTTGTGTTTTTGAGGTAACCTAATCAAAATGAAAGTTACTGAAGGCACTAATGTTATGGATTTTTCACTAGATGCACTCCCTAAATTTCCTTATAGAAAGGAATGGGGCAATGATCGTTATCTTTTATTTGATGTGCTTGTTGGGTGTTCTTGTAATATAACTTGGTGAATACTTGCTTTGTTAGGTGCATCCTAGCAAATTTTTTGTATGTCAGGTGTGAACAAGATTACTCCTATCTATTTGTTGAGTCAAAGTCCATCTCACTAGATACAATGCCATCTTGGTTGTCTATACCTTGATGCATCGTATCTATGTGTGTTATCAAACATAAGGTAAATAGCCCATTTAAAATCCCAACTCCTTGGTAAGAAAAATCATCATCATCACCATCATCATCTCTAATAAAGTCTCATAGATCATGGGCTTGTTTCATCCTCTTATCATCATCTCTTATTCCATCTTATTTTTCTTTTCTTTACTAACATTTCTTTCCAAGTATCAAATGTGTGTAATATATCAAATTATACATGAGGCTACCCATGGACAATGATTGTTTATGCATCATCAAGTCTATCTACATCAAACATTCAAGCTGAACTAATCTTGAACCTCTTTGTCATGAGATCGCCCAAAAATCCAAATTTTCATTTGATCTCCCGAGGGGGTAGTATACAAGCATAATTCTTCCATTGGGGTAGTAGTGGGGCATTTAAAAAAATTAGAATTTTTTTCAAATTCGATTGTAGCAAGATTATTCTTTGAACTAATACAACAAGTACATTGCTTCAAAGAGGGGAAAAAGGTAGACAAGTAAAATGTACATGCGCTTGATCCTGTTTTTACTAACATGAGTTCATCCTAAATCATCTCTTTGCTAATCATTTAATTAAATAATCTCTATTTAATTAAATTCAACATATTTCATCTCTTAATTAAATAAATCAATTTTATCTGATGAAGGGTGTCAATTAATAACATTTTGTTTCCACAGTCCATGATAGATGTGAACCAAATTTTTGGAATAACTATGTGCAATTTTTTACATCAACGTTTCAGATCAAAATCCATGATCCATCATCAGGATGATAAGCAGAAAGAGAGAGAAGTGAAAATAAGATAGCAGACTTGGGTAGAAATAGGAGAGGGATGGGGAAGAGGGGAGGCACATAACCCCAAAAATGGGGGAGAATAGGTCAGACAAAAAGGAGAGGAGAGGAGAGGAAAAGTCAAAGATGAAAAACCATTGCAAACACGGGAAAAGAAAAATGAAAGAGATAAATGTCAAGAACACTATAAAACAAACATAAAATAAAGACCCAAGAAAAAGTGGGGAATCAACCTAAATAAATTAAAAACCACTAATAAAAAGCACAAAAAAACAAGAAAGAGGACAAGTTAAAATAAGGAAACAATAGGATAAACTAAATAAGGAAAAAGAAAATAAGAAAAGGAAAATAAAAAGAGAAACTGCAATGAACAAATACATAAAAAAGACAAATAAGCAAAAGAAAAGAAAACTTAAAGCAAAGAACCAAATAATAAAGAACAAATACAAAGAAACACTAAATAAAAATAAAGGAGTACAAGAAAAAACATCACAAGGAAACCCAAAGAAAACTAATTAAAGGAACCAAATGATAAAGAACAAATACATGAAACACAAAATAAAGACATAGAAGCACAAGGAAAAATACTAAGCATAACATAAAAGGTGAAATAAGATCTTAAACCAAAAAACCAAGGAAGCATAAAAATAATCAATCCAAAGGGAAAAGATCAAATAAATAAGTAAAAGCAAGGAACTAAAACAAAAATTAACCAAAAATGATAAGAAGAAAGAGGGAAAAGGATGAAAAGTGAAACAAGGAAACAAAGAAATAAAATAAGGGTCGAGAAAAGAGAAACCAAAAAGCACCAAGGAAATTATGAGTGAAGAGAAGGTAAAAAAGCTAAAGGAGTTAAACAACCAAATGATTAAAAAGAAGACCAACTGTAAGATTAAATAAAGATTAAAATAAGAATTAAATTATAATTTAAATTAAAATAAGTCAAAGACAATAATAAAGAATCAAGAAAAGGAAAGAACACACTGAAGAAGAGCCAAGGAAACAAAAGTCATAAAAAAGGAAAATAAAAGAACACCTAGAGACAAAAGGATTGAAAAAAGATGAGAATAAAGAATAGGAGATGAAAGCACGTAATTGAAGAGAAAGGAAAAGGGAGAAAAGGGGAAAAAGAAGGGAGAGGACAGATAATACGAAAGGGACAAGAAAGGAGAACAGGAGCTTAGGGACACCAAAGAAGAAACCAAGGGGGAAGAGAGAGGAAGGCAGAGAGAACCTAGAGGTTATTTAGGAGTGGTTTCCATGAGAAGGTTAAAGACCAACCCCCATCACGATTAAGGTTGTAGGGATGATTATGGATTTCAATGGCCTCTTTAAGTTTCCTCTTAAAGAAATTGTCTTCTTTGAACAAAATAAAGGTGTTTCCTAAGGCAATGTGATGTTTTGTCTTAGAGGAGTGTTCAACGAGAGCAGATTTTGAGATCCGGTCATGTCTTATGTCGGCACAATGCTCCTTGATTCTTGTGTTGATGGAACAACCTGTTTCCCCTATATAAGGTAGGCCACAAGAACATAACACTTTATAGGCACCGGATTTGAGGAATTGATCTTGGGGGTCTTTGCGAGATGGGATGCAAATTTTTATTGTGGAGAAGGGTTTGAAAGTGCAATGGATGCCCTGTTTAAGGAGGATCTTGGCAATTTTGTTGGAGATACCCTCTACATAGGGGAGGGTAGCCAGAGGGGGGGAAGGAGAGCAAGAGGTACTAGGCTTGAGGGTGAGTCTAGCTTTTGTTAGTTTGAAAGCTCGATTGATGTGCTTTTTGTATCCATTTAATGAGAAGACTTGGGTGAGGTGAGCTAATTCTTGATCAATATGCTAAGTATCACATATTGCAAAATCTCTATAGGCTAGGGTTCTAAGGACACCCGTTTTTTGGCTCGAGTGATGGTGGGAGGAAGAGTGAAGATAAAGGTCAGTATGGGTTGATTTACAGAAGATGGAGCGAGCTAAAGAACCATCAACTTTTTTGATGAGAAGAATGTCCAATAAAGGAAGTTGATTGTCGGATTCAATTTCCTTGGTGAAAGAGATGCAAGGAGAAATGTTGTTTAAGTGCAAATGGAATTCTTCAAGCTTATCTCGACGGTGAGACCAACATATATTGGTGTCATCGACATATCGTTTCCACCACTTGGGTTTGAGGGGGAACGAATGGAGGGCAATATCTTCAAAGTGTTCCATATAAAGGTTGGCCACAATGGGAGAGAGAGGGGAGCCCATAGCCACACCATTCACTTGTTCATAAATTACACCTTGGAAGGAGAAAAAAGTGGATCGAAGACATAACTCAACTAAGGAAGCTATTTCGCAGCTAGCCTTTTGTTTAATAAGCTCAATTGAGTCAAGTAAGGGAACTTTAGTGAAGAGGGAGACGACATCAAAGCTGACAAGAATGCCATTTTCATCTAGTTTCTTTTCTTTGATGAAGTCCACAAAATGGGAGGAGTTTTTAACGAAGGAGCTTGATTTTCCAACAAGGGGGGAAATGAGTTTAGCAAGATGGGAGGCCAATCTGTAGGTAGGAGAATTGATCGTATCAACTATGGGTCGCAAAGGGACACCTACTTTATGGATTTTGGGTATCCCATAGATACGAGGGGTAACCTCTTTGGAGGGGTAGAGCCATTTTTTTTGTTTAGTAATCATCGGCTGATCCATCCAATGGTAGACGAAGAATAGGAAAGGAAAATGGAGAGATAAATGCCAAGAATTATAAAACAAACATAAACAAAGACCCAAGAAAAAGTGGAATCAAATCTTAAATAAATTAAAACCACAAATAAAAAGCACAAAAACAAGAAAGAGGACAAGTTTAATAAGGATAAACTAAATAGGGAAAAGAAAAGGAAAATAAAAAGAGAAACGACAATGAACAAATACGTAAAAAAGACAAATAAGCAAAAGAAAAAAAAACTTAAAGAAAATAACCAAATAATAAAGAACAAATACAAAGAAACACTAAATAAAAATAAAGGAGTACAAGAAAAAACATCACAAGGAAACTCAAAGAAAACTAATGAAAGGAACCAAATGATAAAGAACAAATACATGAAACACAAAATAAAGACATAGAAGCACAAGAAAAATACTAAGCATAACATAAAAGGTGAAATAAGATCTTAAACCAAAATCCCAAGGAAGCATAAAAATAATCAACCCAAAGGGAAGAGATCAAATAATTAAGTAGAAGCAAGGAACTAAAATAAAACTTAACCAAAAATGATAAGAAGCAAGAGGGAAAAGGATGAAAAGTGAAACAAGGAAACAAAGAAATAAAATGAGGGTCAAGAAAAGAGAAACCAAAAAGCACCAAGTAAATTATGAGTGAAGAGAAGGTAATAAAACTAAAGGAGTTAAACAACCAAATGATTAAAAAGAAGACCAACTGTAAGATTAAATAAAGATTAAAATAAGAATTAAATTATAATTTAAATTAAAATAAGTCAAAGACGATAATAAAGAATCAAGAAAAGGAAAGAACACACTGAAGAAGAGCCGAGGAAACCAAAGTCATAAAAAAGAAAAATGAAAGAACACCTAGAGACAAAAGGATAGAAAAAATATGAGAATAAAGAATAGGAGATGAAAGCACGTAATTGAAGAGAAAGGTAGAGGGAGAAAAGGGGAAAAAGAAGGGAGAGGACAGAGAAAATGAAAGGGACAAGAAAGGAGAATAGGAGCTTAGGGACACCGAAGAAGAAACCAAGGGGGAAGAGAGAGGAAGACAGAGAGAACCTAGAGGTTATTTAGGAGTGGTTTCCATGAGAAACTTAAAGACCAACCCCCATCACGATTAAGGTTGTAGGGATGATTATGGATTTCAATGGCCTCTTTAACTTTCCTCTTAAAGAAATTGTCTTCTTTGAACAAAATAGATGTGTTTTCTAAGGCAATGTAATGTTTTGTCTTAGAGGAGTGTTCAGCGAGAGAAAATTTTGAGATCCGGTCATGTCTTATGTCAGCACAATGCTCCTTGATTCTTGTGTTGATGGAATGACTTGTTTCCCCTATATAATGTACGCCACAACAACATAACACTTTATAGACACCGGATTTGAGGAATTGATCTTGAGGATCTTTGGGAGAGGGGATGCGACTTTTTACTGTGGAGAAGGGTTTGAAAGTGCAATGGATGCCATTTTTAAGGAGGATCTTGGCAATTTTGTTGGAGATACCCTCTACATAGGGGAGGGTAGCCAGAGGGGGGGAAGGAGAGCAAGAGGTACTAGGCTTGAGGGTGAGTCTAGATTTTTCTAGTTTGAAAGCTTAATTAATGTGCCTCTTTTTGTAACCATTTAATGAGAAGACTTGGGTGAGGTGAGATAATTCTTGATCAATACGCTCAGTATCATAGATTGCAAAAGCTCTATAGGCTAGGGTTCTGAGGACACCCACTTTTTGGCTCGAGCAATGGTGGGAGGAAGAGTGAAGATAAAGGTCAGTATGGGTTGATTTACGAAAGATGGAGCGAGCTAAAGAACCATCAAATTTTTTGATGAGAAGAATGTCCAAGAAAGGAAGTTGATTGTCAGATTCAATTTCCTTGGTGAAAGAGATGCAAGGATAAATGTTGTTCAAGTGCGAATGGAATTCTTCAAGCTTCTCTCGACCGTGAGACCAACATTTATTGGTGTCATCAACATATCATTTCCACCAATTGGGTTTGAGGGGGAACGAATGGAGGGTGACATCTTCAAAGTGTTCCATATAAAGGTTGGCCACAATGGGAGAAAGAGGAGAACCCATAGCCACACCATCCACTTGTTCATAAATTACACCTTGGAAGGTGAAAAAAGTGGATCGAAGACATAACTTAACTAAGGAAGCTATTTCACAGCTAGCCTTTTGCTTAATAAGCTCAATTGAGTCATGTAAGGGAACTTTCGTGAAGAGGGAAATGACATCAAAGCTGACAAGAATGTCATTTTCATCTAGTTTCTTGTCTTTGATGAAGTCCACAAAATGGGAGGAGTTCTTAACAAAGGAGCTTGATTTTCCAACAAGGGGAGAAATGAGTTTAGCAAGATGGGATGCCAATCTATAGGTAGGAGAATTGATTGTATCAACTACGGGTTGCAAAGGGACACCAACTTTATGGATTTTGGGAACCCCGTAGATACGAGGGGTAACCTCTTTGGAGGGGTAGAGCCATTTTTTGGTAGTATCATCGAAGGACGATACTCTAATGGCAGATTTGTATAACGAGAAAAGAAAAATGAAAGAGATAAATGCCAAGAATACTATAAAACAAACATAAAATAAAGACCCAAGAAAAGGTGGGGAATCAACCTAAATAAATTAAAAACCACTAATAAAAAGCACAAAAAAAACAAGAAAGAGGACAAGTTAAAATGAGGAAACAAATAGGATAAACTAAATAGGGAAAAAGAAAAGAAGAAAAGGCAAATAAAAAGAGAAACTGCAATGAACAAATACGTAAAAAAGACAAATAAGCAAAATAAAAGAAAACTTAAAGCAAGAACCAAATAATAAAGAACAAATACAAAGAAACACTCAATAAAAACAAAGGAGTACAAGAAAAAAAATCACAAGGAAACTCAAAGAAAACTAATGAAAGGAACCAAATGATAAAGAAAAAATACATGAAACACAAAATAAAGACATAGAAGCACAAGAAAAATACTACATGGGAATATAAAGGTGGAATAATGAGAAATTAAAATCCTGAAAGAAATAACCTGGAAGGAAGATAACAGTGGAATCAAATGGGAAAAGATTGAAAAGTGAAACAAGGAAACAAAGAAATAAAATGAGGGTAGAGAAAAGAGAAAAAAAAAAGCACCAAGGAAATTATGAGTGAAGAGAAGGTAACAAAACTAAAGGAGTTAAACAAGCAAACGATTAAAAAGAAGACCAACTGTAAGATCAAATAAAGATTAAAATTAGAATTAAATTATAATTTAAATTAAAATAAGTCAAAGATGATAATAAAGAATCAAGAAAAGGAAAGAACACACTTGAAGAAGAGCCGAGGAAACCAAAGCCATAAAAATGAAAAATAAAAGAACACCTAGAGACAAAAGGATTGAAAAAAGATGAGAATAAAGAATAGGAAATGAAAGCACATAA
The DNA here is from genome assembly GCA_007258455.2 of Sequoia sempervirens. NCBI lineage: Eukaryota > Viridiplantae > Streptophyta > Pinopsida > Cupressales > Cupressaceae > Sequoia > Sequoia sempervirens. The sequence goes on along the minus strand of VDFB02000008.1, from coordinate 355,613,175 downwards.
TTGAAGAGAAAGGCAGAGGGAGAAAAGGGGAAAAGGAAGGGAGAGGATAGAGAAAACGAAAGGGACAAGAAAGGAGAACAGGAGCTTAGGGAAACCAAAGAAGAAACCAAGGAGGAAGAGAGAGGAAGGTGGAGAGAACCTAGAGGTTATTTAGGAGTGGTTTCCATGAGAAACTTAAAGACCAACCCCCATCACGATTAAGGTTGTAGGGATGATTATGGATTGCAATGGCCTCTTTAAGTTTCCTCTTAAAGAAATTGGCTTCTTTGAACAAAATAGAGGTGTTTTCTAAGGCAATGTGATGTTTTTTCTTAGAGGAGTGTTCAGTGAGAGCATATTTTGAGATCCGGTCATGTCTTATGTCAACACAATGCTCCTTGATTCTTGTGTTGATGGAACGACCTGTTTCCCCTATATAAGGTATGCCACAAGAACATAACACTTTATAGACACCGGATTTGAGGAATTGATCTTGGGGGTCTTTGGGAGAGGGGATGTGACTTTTTACTGTGAATAAGGGTTTGAAAGTGCAATGGATGCCCTTTTTAAGGAGGATCTTGGCAATTTTGTTGGAGATACCCTCTACATAGGGGAGGGTAGCCAGAGGGAGGGAAGGAGAGAAAGAGGTACTAGGCTTGAGGGTGAGTCTAGCTTTTTCTAGTTTGAAAGCTAGATTGATGTGCTTCTTTTTGCAACCATTTAATGAGAAGACTTGGGTGAGGTGAGCTAATTCTTGATCAATATGCTCAGTATCATAGATTTCAAAATCTCTATAAGCTAGGGTTCTGAGGACACCCGCTTTTTGGCTCGAGTGATGGTGGGAGGAAGAGTGAAGATAAAGGTCAGTATGGGTTGATTTATGGAAGATGGAGCGAGCTAAAGAACCATCAACTTTTTTGATGAGAAGAATGTTCAAGAAAGGAAGTTGATTGTCAGATTCAATTTCCTTGGTGAAAGAGATGCAAGGAGAAATGTTATTCAAGTGCAAATGGAATTATTCTAGCTTCTCTCGACCGTGAGACCAACATATATTGGTGTCATCAACATACCGTTTCCACTAGTTGGGTTTGAGGGGGAACGAATGGAGGGAAACATCTTCAAAGTGTTCCATATAAAGGTTGGCCAAAATGGGAGAAAGAGGAGAACCCATAGCCACACCATCCACTTGTTCATAAATTACACCTTGGAAGGTGAAAAAAGTGGATCGAAGACATAACTCAACTAAGGAAGCTATTTCACAGCCAGCCTTTTGCTTAATAAGCTCAATTGAGTCATGTAAGGGAACTTTCGTGAAGAGGGAGACGACATCAAAGCTGACAAGAATGTCATTTTCATCTAGTTTCTTGTCTTTGACGAAGTCCACAAAATGGGAGGAGTTCTTAATGATGGATCTTGATTTTCCAACAAGGGGGGAAATGAGTTTAGCAAGATGGGATGCCAATTTGTAGGTAGGAGAATTGATCGTATCAACTATGGGTCGAAAAAGGGACACCAACTTTATGGATTTTGGGAACCCCGTAGATACGAGGTAACCTCTTTGGAGGGGTAGAGCCATTTTTTGGTAGTATCATCTAAGGACGATCCTACAATGGCAGATTTGTATAACAGAAAAGAAAAATGAAAGAGATAAATGCCAAGAATACTATAAAACAACCATAAAATAAAAACCCAAGAAAATGTGGGGAATCAACCTAAATAAATTAAAAACCACTAATAAAAAGCAAAAATAACAAGAAAGAGGACAAGTTAAAATAAGGAAACAAATAGGATAAACTAAATAAGGAAAAAGAAAATAAGAAAAGGAAAATAAAAAGAGAAACCGCAATGAACAAAAACGTAAAAAAGACAAATCAGCAAAAGAAAAGAAAACTTAAAGCAAAGAACCAAATAATAAAGAAACAAATACAAAGAAACACTAAATAAAAACATAGGAGTACAAGAAAAACATCACAAGGAAACTCAAAGAAAACTAATGAAAGGAACCAAATGATAAAGAAAAAATACATGAAACACAAAATAAAGACATAGAAGCACAAGAAAAATACTAAGCATAACATAAAAGGTGAAATAAGATCTTAAACCAAGGAAGCATAAAAATAATCAACCCAAAGGGAAGAGATCAAATAACTAAGTACAAGCAAGGAACTAAAACAAAAATTAACCAAAAATGATAAGAAGCAAGAGGGAAAAGTATGAAAAGTGAAACAAGGAAACAAAGAAATAAAATGAGGGTCGAGAAAAGAGAAACCAAAAAGCACCAAGGAAATTATGAGTAAAGAAAAGGTAACAAAACTAAAAGAGTTAGACAACCAAATGATTAAAAAGAAGACCAACTGTAAGATTAAATACAGATTAAAATAAGATTAAATAAATACTAAAAGTGTTATGTTCTTGTGACGTACCTTATATAGGGGAAACAGGTCGTTCCATCAACACAAGAATCAAGGAGCATTGTGCTGACATAAGACATGACCAGATCTCAAAATCTGCTCTCGCTGAACACTCCTCTAAGAAAAACATCACATTGCCTTAGAAAACACCTCTATTTTGTTCAAAGAAGAAAATTTCTTTAAGAGGAAACTTAAAGAGGCCATTGAAATCCATAATCATCCCTACAACCTTAATTGTGATGGTAGTTGGTCTTTAAGTTTCTCATGGAAACCACTCCTAAATAACCTCTAGGTTCTCTCTGCCTTCCTCTCTCTTCCCCCTCAGTTTCTTCTTTGGTGTCCCTAAGCTCATGTTCTCCTTTCTTGTCCCTTTCGTTTTCTTCGTCCTCTCCCTTCTTTTTCTCCTTTTCTCCCTCTGCCTTTCTCTTCAATTACGTGCTTTCATCTCCTATTCTTTATTCTCATCTTTTTTCAATCCTTTTGTCTCTAGGTGTTCTTTTATTTTTCTTTTTTATGGCTTTGGTTTCCTTGGCTCTTCTTCAGTGTGTTCTCTCCTTTTCTTGATTCTTTATTATCATCTTTAACTTATTTTAATTTAAATTATAATTTAATTCTTAATTTAATCTTTATTTAATCTTACTGTTGGTCTTCTTTTTAATTGTTTGGTTCTCTAACTCTTTTAGTTTTGTTACCTTTTCTTCACTCATAATTTCCTTGGTGCTTTTTGGTTTCTCTTTTCTCGACCCTCATTTTATTTCTTTGTTTCCTTGTTTCACTTTTCATACTTTTCCCTCTTGCTTCTTATCATTTTTGGTTAATTTTTGTTTTAGTTCCTTGCTTGTACTTAGTTATTTGATCTCTTCCCTTTGGGTTGATTATTTTTATGCTTCCTTGGTTTAAGATCTTATTTCACCTTTTATGTTATGCTTAGTATTTTTCTTGTGCTTCTATGTCTTTATTTTGTGTTTCATGTATTTGTTCTTTATCATTTGGTTCCTTTCATTAGTTTTCTTTGAGTTTCCTTGTGATGTTTTTCTTGTACTCCTATGTTTTTATTTAGTGTTTCTTTGTATTTGTTTCTTTATTATTTGGTTCTTTGCTTTAAGTTTTCTTTTCTTTTGCTGATTTGTCTTTTTTACATTTTTGTTCATTGTGGTTTCTCTTTTTATTTTCCTTTTCTTATTTTCTTTTTCCTTATTTAGTTTATCCTATTTGTTTCCTTATTTTAACTTGTCCTCTTTCTTGTTATTTTTGCTTTTTATTAGTGGTTTTTAATTTATTTAGGTTGATTCCCCACTTTTTCTTGGGTCTTTATTTTATGTTTGTTTTATAGTATTCTTGGCATTTATCTCTTTCTTTTTTCTTTTCCCGTGTTTGCAATGGTTTTTCATCTTTGACTTTTCCTCTCCTCTCCTCTCCTTTTTGTCTGACCTATTATCTCCCATTTTTGGGGTCATGTGCCTCCCCTCTTCCCCATTCCTCTCCTATTTCTACCCAATTCTGCTATCTTATTTTCACTTCTCTCTCTTTCTTCTTATCATCTTGATGATGGATCATGGAGTTTGATCTGAAACGTTGATGTAAAAAATTGCACACAATTATTCCAGAAATCTGGTTCACATCTATCATGGATTGTGGAAACAAATGTTATTAATAGTTATTCTTTTGTTATTTTTACCCTCCCTCATGTGCATAGGGAGTTCATCACTCCTATAAGTTTTCCTCAACCTGTTGATGTAAAAAATTGCACACAATTATTCCAGAAATCTGGTTCACATCTATCATGGATTGTGGAAACAAATGTTATTAATAGTTATTATTTTGTTATTTTTACCCTCCCTCATGTGCATAGGGAGTTCATCACTCCTATAAGTTTTCCTCAACCTGTTGTACTCCTCCTCACTATTCTACAAACTAATTTTAGCAAGGGCTTTTTTATTCAAGTTAAAACACTCTACAATGGAAAACTTGGTTAATACCACCAATGGTGAACCATTTGTCATCCTTACGGTTCTAGTGGTTGGATGATAGTTTTGTTCCAATATTCTAATGAATTTAACATCTATAAATAAATTTGGGACTACGAGCTTGGCTAGGTCTAGAGTCCAAGGGTTCGACACTAAGATTTTGGCATCTATTTTATCATAAAAATACCAAAACAAATCTCACCCACAAATGGGAATTATTGCATCCCAACTCCCATGAGCTATATATCTAAACACCTTCTTAAATCCTCTATCAGTTCAATCAGGTAAAATTTCTAGTATGGATTGTTACAAAGGCCTTTTATTCTGTAGCATCGAAAAAATTAACCCTTTTTCACACTTAGATTCAGAATTAACAATTAATAATAAAATGTACTTAATTGTGCCTTATTTAGGGTTTTGTAAAGTGTTTTCTTACACTTTAACACTAATCTAGGGCTTTATTAATTAATTGAGGTTAATCATAGCTTTATTAGCCCCTTTAATTCAAATATAAGCCTTATTAATTACGTTTTTCAAAGGATTTATCCTCACACTCATTAATAATACTACATAACATTTAAATTGGCAAGGATTGACTCCTAGAAAATTGTGCTAGGACCCATTTTCCACTTTGGGTGAATGGGTCCTCCTTACCTAGGACCCCCCTTTTTAAATATATTTGTGGTGGGATTTTAGTAATATTTCACCTCCCCGAAGCTTGGTCCTAGAAAATTGTTCTAGGACCCATTGGCCACTTTGGGTGAATGGGTCTTCCTTACTTAGCACACCCCTCTTTGAACTTATTTGTGTTGGGATTTTAATGAATTAGAATCCTAGATCTTATGTCAGCTTGTGTTATTTGAATTTCGGGGTTAAACCTCAAATTTAGTATAAATACAAGGATAATTCACATAGTTTCATCTAAGCTTTCAAGTATTCAAACATTATAGAAAACTTATGATCAAGAGAGCATTTTCAAGAGAATTTTAAATACACTCAAGGGAAGATTATCAAAGTTTTATTTCAGCAATTCAAGATCATACCATCATGTCAAAGGCATAGTGCATCAAGCATGCTGTTGAGCTAGTGTTGTTGATGTAGCATTGAAGATCCAAGTTAAGCATTGTTTCATATCTAATTCAAGATCAAAATCTACATTCTACATGGCCACTTCATGTTACATTGAAGATTTACATTCCAAGACATCATCCAAGGTATTATTGTTTCATGTTTTGGTATGTGCAGGATCATCATGGAAAAAACAAGGCCTTAAGTGGCAAAAAATTTAGAAAAATCAAAGTTAGGCAACTTGACATAAAAATTTGAATAAGTTATCTATATTATTTCAAAAATATGTAAGAATAGAATCTATATAAAATTGAATGTATTTTCTAAACTACTAGGTTTATTTAAAAAATAAAAAATCTATTTGGTGAAAATTTGAAATTTCAATGCAATAGTACTTGAATTTCAAGAAAAAATAAGAAGTAGGTGTTTGTTTGACCACCCTAACCACAATAAAATGATAATATTTTTTTATAAGATTTTAGATAGAAGTAGAGGACTCATGTCCCGATGTGATGCATATTTTTTTGTAATTTTTTTCTAATTAAATAATTAATTATGATTTTTTTATTACAACTTTAAAAATATATAAAAAATTGTATTATAGTATGTGAAGCATAGATTGTGACGCATGTTTTGGATTTAAAAAATGTGATACCATTTGAAAGCTATAGATTTTTTTCAATCAGCCTATCAATCAAGACTTTATTCATAATTCAAATAGAAAATGAATAATGATAATTTATTAAATTCAAAGTAAAGCAAAATTTATATTGGTGGAAAGTTGAGAATCTCCTTTAAAAACCATTTTCGTTTCATCAATTTTGGGTAAAAAAAAGGTCACCAGCCACATACCCTACACATACCCATCATATCGCCACTTTTTGGCCCATCATGATCCTGCACATGTTTGTTTCATGTTTCATTGTTTCATCATATGGTTTAATAACCTAAATGGGGTTTGACCAAGGTAAAAAACTATTCTCTAGCAATCAACATTTTTTTCTTCTCCTTAGATGTGTTATTGTAGGTTTTAGGTTGAAGATCAAGTGGAGAACAGGATTGAAGAAAAGTTGCAAAGTTGTCATCTATATTAAAATGATCATGAAAGGAGTTCTACAAAATTTATTTTAGACATTCAGGAGCTGGTCACTTTGGAGTTGGAAGTGTATACATTGAATAAAAAAACCTATAAAATAGTTTTCACAAACCCTTACAAGAACTGATTCACCACCTTGGGCAAATGAGTACTCGGTGACCCCAAAACAACACTTTTCCAGCAAGGTACACATTGTTTAAACCTCTTAAAATCTCCCTTATTGTTGTTATAATAGTTAGGATTTATTTATTCTTGTTATTTATGCATTTTACCCCTCATAATTGAATGAAACCTTACAAGAAAAATATGGTGTTTCTCATCTTGTTCATTCATTTTGGTAAACCCTATTTTTCTTCATTTCATTTTGGTGAACCCAACTTATTGAACATTATAGTTTTATAATCTTGGATTCTTTCTTCTCATCCTAGGTTATGCCTTGCATTCATTTGCATTGAATTAGATCTCATTTAGGTTGTCTTACTTTGCATTCAAATTTGCATCTCATCTAGGGTTTTAAATTGAATTGTTTTGTATTCTTTAGATCTAAAAAATACAAAAACAAATCGGTCATGTTGCATATCATTTAGATTACATAAATTTTCATTTGAACATCAAAAAAAAAAAATATCAAACTATGTTTTGTAATTCATCATTTCATTACCTTTCCAAATTGCATTTCATATTACATTTACAGAAATCTAAAGTTGAAAGTTACTATTACAGATCTGAAACTGAAACTCATTGAAAAAAGCTTAAAAATCAATTTAAAAAATAGTTCAAAAACCCTAATATTGGAACCATTCACCCAAGGTGGTGAATGATTCCATGATTAGGTGCTAATCTAAATTTTCTAGAATTTAAAACTCATTGAAAAAAGATTAAAAATTAGTCAAAAATAGTTTAAAATCCCTAATCTAGGACCCATTTTCCCAAGGTGGTGAATCAGTCTTTGATTAGAATTTGAAACTGGATTTTCTATAATTTGAAACCTCTATTTTATACTTATTTTTGCTACTATTACATCTCTGTTTCAGTTTTCTAATTTTTTTTTCATTAATTTCATTAAATCTAGCTTAATTTGCTTCATTTAGTGCCTTTCCAAAATTCAAAATTGCATTTATGCATTTCATTCTAAGTCATTGCATTGCATGTCAAGACTCTTTCCATTTTGGGTTTGTGCACTAATTTTGTATAGATTACTTTTTACAAATGTTAGTATCTTTCTTTTCCAAGTTTGAAAAGCAAAAATGCATTAGAAATCATGATAGCCATGAGAATATCTTGGTGAAAGATATTGGACATGTTGACATATTCCATGCTACCACATTTCCCATCATCCCCTCATCCCCTAATATCTCTCATATTTGTGAGAATGTTTTAGTGAAAGAGGATGTTAGCATAGAAAATCATGATAATCATAGTTGTTCTACTCCCGATACCTCTCACATATGTGATGAAGGTATCTTAGTGAAAGAAGATACAATCGGTGGGAATCGTGAAGGTTTTGTTTGTTCCTTTCCTCGTCTCCCTTGGGAAGATATTATGATATAAGAATATGGGATTATTGACACTACCTTACGTAGTCTCCATTCATCTCCCAAAACCTCCCCTACTTGTGAGAATTCTTTAGTGAAAGAGAATACAATCGTAGAAATTCATGAAAATCATATTATTGAGGAGGATATGTTGGTGTTAAGAGATCTAATTATTGAAAGCTATGACAATCCTACCTCTCCTACTTCGGAACACATTATAGGACATGGGGTTTTAGTTGTAGATAACCATGATCTAATCAAAAATTTTATTCTCCTAATATCCCTTCTAGATGTGAAGAAGATAGTTTAGTGTTAGAAGATACACTTATTGAGCATCACGAAAATCTTGTTCGTCCCTTCCCTAATGCTCCTACCATTTGGAAAAATCTATTTAAATGAAAAATTCCAATCCTTAGTAAGCATGAAACTCATAGTTGTTCTTCTCTTGATGCCTCCTCTATTTGTGATGAGGGTACTTTACAAAATTTAACCATGGAATGTGATGAACATCTTAAAATATCCTCTACTAGGGTAGATATTATGGCACAAGAAAATGAGACCTTAGAGAAAAAGGATGAAATCATGGACAATGATAACAATAAAATTGAGCCTTCTCCTAATATCTCTACTATTGGTAAAGAAGATATTTTGATGTTAGAAAATCCAATCAATGAGAGCCATGACAATCCCATTTGACTCTCTTCCACTTGTGAAAAAATTGTTGAACAAGAGAATGCCATCATTGATAAGCAAGAAAATATAACCATTGATAACTCACTCAAACTTGATGAAGTCATTTTAGAAGAACCAACCTTTGAATTTAATGAACATCTAGTTTGTAGTTCTCCTAAAAACTCTCCTACTAGGGAGGATATCATGGTGCAAGAAAATGAGAACATTGACACATATTTTTCAAACAATCATAACATGGTTTCATTAGATGAATATGACAAAGTGACATTAGACTCCCCTTCACTAAGAGATCATGAAAATAAAGACACTTTCAATGAGGTTATGAACATTATATCCCCCTCAAGATGTCCTAGAGATCCTTTAATTATTGCACCTCCTGAAGCTAAACTTATCATCTATCCACCCTCACAACAACCACAAATTCAAAATAAGTCCATGCTTATCTTAGAACCACCTAAAAGGAAACTTGATAATGTTTTGTAACAACTAAGTTACAATACCATTGCTCATACATATAACACTAGGGACAATATGTAACCAAGACAAACAACTCAAACTTCCTTCCCATTACCTAACCCTATCTTTCCTGGTCCTCCTCATTTTCCTTTACAAAGTGTAAAGGAGTATGATCTTGTTGAACAAATTAAAAATACTTTTGCTAAGATATCCTTATGGGACCTTATTGAAGCCTCACCTATCTATCATATAATGCTTCAAAGTCCTTTATAACAAGTTCCTACCCCTCCTAATGTGCAATAAAATGATGTGACAACCCAAATCCAAGCTATAACTCCAATCAACTTCGACATTACTTTCCACCAAGATGAGTTATCTTCGTTAGAAGTACAAAAACAAAATGATGCTTTGATGATAGTGGATATTATTAACATTCAAGATAATAAGTACCGCATTAAACGTACTCTCATTGATAATGGTTCAGATCTTAATCTTTGTATTGTAAGCCTCCTTGATAAGATTGAAGTAGACAAAAGCCAAATTCAACCTAATTCTTTATCTATTCATGGGTTTGATAACATAGGAAAACAATCACTGGGAGTCATCACATTACCTATTAAAGTTGTGATGGTCACCTTACAAACTTTGGTCCATGTTATGTCTCACGATCTTTCATATAATCTTCTTTTAGGAAGACCATGGATTCATGCAATGAATGGGGTGACTTCTACCCTTCATTGTAAAATGAAGTATATCTACAACAATAAAGTGTATACAATAAAAGCTGATCTTGAGCCTTATAGTGCTTTACTCATTGAGAAAAAAAAGGAAAATTCTTTAAAAACACTAACACGAACTGCACAAGTAGAACTCATGAAAGAAGAACAAAAAGATAAGTTCCTTAAACCATTCATAATATTATCAATGAATGATTTGGGGTCATTGGATTTTACACCAACATTCATGGGAGAATACAAGATCATGAACAAAGAATCTAAAAATGGAAAAGAAAAAGTGGTAATGATGACACAAGTTTCAACAAAAAATTCAAAAGCATTCACCTCAACCACTTTAGAATAAAATACAACATACATGAAAAAAATTGATGAAGTTGATTATGAGCAACCTCTGAATCAGAAAGAAATGAAAAATATTTATGGAAAAGGTTACTAACTTATGAAGCAACTTGGGTATAGTGGAAAAGGATGTGGTGCTAGAGAACAAGGTATCTATGTTCCTATAGAGCCTAACATGCAAGAAACAACTAGTGTTCTTGGTTATTGTCCTTAAAAAGAAAAAAGAAAGAAAAAAAAGACCTTCACTTAACATCAACACTCTTACAAAAGATTCTTCTAAACCTACTTTAACTTTGGTGCATCCCGAACTGATAGATACTACATGTGGGAATATCTCATTAGATAGGCATCAAGTTGATACTTTGTCTACTCATTATAATCAATAAAAATAGTTGTTGCACCTTGCCATTTTATAGTTATAGGATCCTAGCATACTCACTATTGTCTATGTTACATTAATTGTAAATCATTCCTTTTTGCAAGGTGTGGCATATCATCAATCATATTGAGTCATCCTTGTCTCGCACTTAATGGGGGGAGAGGCGTTAGGTAGCCTTTCCCTTATACGTCACTTGTCAATTTTCTCTTTTGGCTAGTTGACCACCTTGAATGTGTATATAAGAGTAAGCTTGGGATGTGGACGATATGCCTTATGTCAACTTGCATGTGACATAATTTTCTTTCTAGGTTTAGAATTGTATTTATGGGGGCAACCCTTCCCTCCTTCCTCATGAAATGGCTTTATTTTAGAAACATATGACTTGGCATAGGGTTTTCTGAGGAAAGCTCTCATGTCTTAGGAGAAAACATTGGCTACTCTAAAGCAGTCTCTCATAGTAATGTTCTTAACAACCGTTGGGTATGTGCAAGATCATGATGGGTCAAAAAGTGGCAATATGATGGGTATGTGTAGGGTATCTGGCTGATGACATTTTTTTACCCAAAATTGATGAAATGAAAAGGGTTTTTTAAGGAGATTCTCAGCTTTCCACCAATATAAATTATGCTTTACTTTGAATTTAATAAATAAGTATTATTTATTTTCTAAATCTAAAACATCTGTCACATTCTATGCTTCACATACTATAGGATTAAAAAAATAAAAAATTGAATTTCATGAAATATTGACCAAGTTAAGGTGGTCAGACATACGAGTTTTTTATTTTTTAAAATTTGTAATAAAAAATTCATAATTAATTATTTACTTGGAAAAAAATTACAAAAAAGTATGCATCACATCGGGACATGAGTCCTCTACTTATATCTAAAATCTTATAAAACAATTTTATCATTTTATTGTGGTTAGGGTGGTCAATTAGACACCTAATTCTTATTGTTTTCCTTGAAATTTAAGTACTATTGCATTGAAATTTCAAATTTTCACCAAATAGATTTAAAAAAAAAACCTAGTAGTTTAGAAACTACATTCAATTTGTTACAGATTCTATTCTTACATATTTTTTAAATAATATAGATAACTCATTCAAATTTTTACATCAAGTTGTCTAACTCTGATTTTTCTAAATTTTTTGCCACTTAAGGGCCTATTTTTTCCATGATGATCCTACACATACCCTGCTTTAAAGTGGGGGAATACATCAATGATATATTTTGACATATTGAATTTTTCATGGTGTGATTTTATTTTTTCTTGTGACGTGTCCTTTTCTTGGTGGTGTCATTGGGTTTGATGTCCTCCAAGAGTGATATTTATACTTGCATACAGTTTCCCTTAGTGGCATGATTCAAATGAGGCATCCCATAAGTGGTGATCTGATATTCTTGTCTTGTCCTCTCTTGGAGACAATAGGAACAATGTTCCCTAAGAAGAGTACCTTACATGAAGAAAGAAAATTCCCCTTTAATAAAAACCTATAGAAAAAAACATTCATAAGTACATAGCATTGTGGTGTCTCATTGAAGTTGTTAGGAGGATAACTTTGGTATGGTATGGAGGCTAATAGGATGCTCTCATTTGCCACCTCATTGGGATAACTCACCTAGTGGATGGCTTGAGATTCCACTACCCTAGAGTGAGCACACATGTTATGAAAAAATATCCTATATGTGTTCCACATCGTGTTGGACCGTCAAAGCTTGACCCTTTTTCTTGGACAAACAACCATGTTCCACATCATGTTGGAACGATTGAAGCTTGATCCTTTATTTTCCTTTATTTTTCTTGGTCTTTGATAGGGCATGAATATGTATCTTTGTTACTACTGCATACTTAAGTGTCTTGAATTTCTACTTTAGTGTGAGTTTTTCATGGGGGAAAACTCTCACTAATGTGGGGGTAAAATGTAGCATCGAAAAAAGTAACCCTTTTTCACGCTTAGTTTGGGAATTAACAATTAATAATAAAATTTACTTAGTTGTGCCTTACTTAGGGTGTTGTAAAGTGTTTTCTTAAACTTTCACACTAATCTAGGGCTTTATTAAATAATTGAGGCTAATTAGAGCTTAATTATCCCCTTTAATTCAAATCCAATCCTTAATAATTACATTTTTTGAAGGATTTATCTTAACACTCATTAATAATATTGCATAACATTTAAATTGCCAAGGTTTGAGTCCAAGAAAATTGTGTTAGGACCCATTCACCACTTTGGTTGAATGGGTCCTCCTTACTTAGGATGTGAATGTGTTCTCCTTACTTAGGACCCCCCTTTTTAAACATATTTGTGGTGGGATTTTAGTAATATTTCACCTCCCTGAAGCTTGGTCCTAGAAAACTATGCTAGGACCCATTCACCAGTTTGGGTGAATGGGTCCTCCTTACTTAGGACACCCCTTTTTGAACTTATTTGTGGCAATATTTTAATGATTTTGAATCCTAGATCTAATGTCAAATTGTGTTATTTGAATTTTGGGATTAAACTTAAATTTAGTATAAATACAAGGTCAATTCACATAGTTTCATCTTAGCTTTCAATTATTCAAGCATTATAGCAAACTTATGATCAAGAGAGCATTTTCAAGAGAATTTTAAAGATATTCAAGGGAATATTATGAAAAAATTTATTGACAAAATTCAAGATCATATCATCATGTCAAAGGCATAGTGCATCAAGTATGTTGTTGAGCTAGTGTTGTTGATGTATCATTGAATATCCAAGATCAAAATATACATTCTACATGGTCACTTCATGTTAGATTATATCTTTACATTCCAAGACATAATCCAAGGTATTATTGTTTCATGTTTCATTGTTTCATCACAAGGTTTAATTACCTAAACGAGGTTTGACTAAGGAAAACCCCTATTCTCTAACAATCAACAAGTTTTTCTTCTCCTTTGATATGTAATTGTAGGTTTTAGGTTGAAGATCAAGTGGAGAAAAATATTGAAGCAAGGTTGTCAAAGTTTCAAAGTTGGACCATCTATATTGCAAGATCATGAAAGGAGTTCTACAAAATTTATTTCAGACTTTCGGGAGCTGGTCACCTAGGAGTTGGAAGTGCATACATTGAAGAAAATAACCCACAAATTGGTTTTTAGAATCCCTAACAAGTACCCATTCACCACCTTGGGTGAATGAGTCCTCAATGACCCAAAAACAACACTTTTTCAGCAAGATACATATTCTTTCAACATCTTAAAATATCCCTTATTCATGTTCTAATAGTTAGGATTGATTTTTTATTGTTATTTATGAATTTTCCCCTCATAATTGAATGAAACCTTACAAGAAAAATTAGTGGCTTATCATCTTGTTCATTCATTTTGGTAAACCCTATTTTCCTTTGTTTCATCTTCATCTTAGGTTCTTGGGTAAACCCTATTTTCCTTTGTTTCATCTTCACCTTAGGTTCTTCCTTCTTACTCATGGGTTCACTCTTCTTAGGTGGCATGGTGTAAAATTTTTACTTCCTTTTGAATTTTCTAAACCCTTAATTGCAAATCCTAGTTGGCCAATTGCTAAATATAATTCCTTAAGTAGAGTGTTCATGCACTTACCTGGTGATATAGTAGTTGCATAGCTTTTCTTCCTCGAACTCCTTAGCTCCTACCATGATGATCCTTTCGCAATTGATTATAAAAATAGGTATTGAATTCTAGCTATAATTTCTTTTTAACTCGGTCATTTTGAAACTAATGTCTACTTCGTTCAAAATATTTCATAATCTACACCTTTTTAATTTTGAATATATGTCATTGATCTTAAAAGATCAAATGGTTCATGATAATCAAATAATTATTGTCATAGTTGACATAAATGTTTTTTCCAACCTATACTGTAGTATCATTGTCACTTCTCTTAACCATTATGGGATAGCATTGTCACATAATATACTCATTTTGGCTATCCTGCTATACCGTGGGCTTTATTCATGTTATCACTTTTCTACTATGAGACTGCGGTTCTCATACCGCCATACTACACACTTTTTTATGTTAAATATTTTTCACTATAGGACAATGGGTTATACATCCCTATACCATTATACCACAAGTCCCTTTTAATTTTAAAATATGCTTATCATGGGGTGGCAGGTTATATAGGTTCATACCGCCATACCTCACACTTGTTTTTTCTTTACAAATTATCGATTGTGGGATAGAATGTTACATAGCTTAAAAAAACTATACCGCATGTTATTTTAATGTCATTTTTTTTTTACTAAAGGACAATGGATTAACCTTTGATAGTTAAGTTGAGATCATACTACCATACCACAGTTTTCATTTTGTATAGTCACTAATTTCCACAGGGTAGTGATATACTTCTATACTCAAGAGACCTCTCACTGCCATCCCACACACATCTTTTATGACTTCCACGATATAGTGGTATATGATTACATCTTATTTTCTACCCCGCCATACCACTAAGGGCCCTTATAACTAAAATACTACTCCCGCAGGGTGTAGTAATGGATTTTATGAATGTAAAGGTGCTAGACACATCATATTTAAGCATATATGATTATTTCATAAATATTTGGAATTTTATGGGGATTTTCAATGTCAGACAAACCTAATGTTAAGATATTTGTATGTATTATTAAATCATAGATGTTCATTATTGTTTCCTTCACACAAGAATATTCAATGAATGTGGAGGATAGAAGTTGTATTACAAACTAAAGCTATCCAAATATCAGAGAAATGACTACAATTTATTGCCAAGATTTTAAAGAGTTATTTACTTTCACGGGTATCTTGTTGCATTATTTGATACCTTTAGAGGTCTTTCTTACTTATTTTCATATCTAGCAGTTCTAGAGAAGTTAGAAAAGTCTAGCATTTAGAAAACATATAAGACATATAAGAAATTATATTCTAAATAAACAAATTTAATTTCAACCAAAGTAAGAAAACTAAGAAGAATGATTGAACCTAACATTAAATGCACTTCAAATCAGCAATGAACATCTTATATTTTGTATACAATGTACAAGTAGAACAATGATGATTACATTAAAAAATGTATCAATAAAACAATAGTGAATAAGCACACCTATACTCATATCTTTATTAAATTCAATAATAAATTACACTATACATATAACAAAAGTTTAGGTGACAAGATTACAAGTTAACGTGATAGGCTAGTTAAGGTGATAAAACATCATCATAACCATCTACATTTCTAGCAAGATCATCTGCATTGCTAGCCATATGAGACCATCTTCTAGGATTTCATGCAATTAATAGATTAGGCTTGCACACAATGTTACCCAAGCATTGAGGTCTAGGCTAGGGATATGAGCCCGTGGTCTAATGGCAAAGTGATTAAATGAATTGAAATTTGGATGCATGTTGCAAGTTCAATTCCCATATGCTCCAAAATGTGTATAAGAAACTAATGAAAAAATAGTCTGCTAAAATTAGAATTGCTTGTATGGTTTTGGTACTCAATTTCCTATGTAGCTATTGTAAGTTACACTAACTATGACCAAGATAATTATGATGTACATGCACTACCCATGCCATGAAGACTTAATGAAAAGGAGCCTCATGGATTATATTGGTGAATTGGTTACAAAATTAGAAATTAATAACATGCCCATGCATGATAACATGGAAAACAAATAGACAACTTCAAGATATGGTCACTACATTGTATTCATTATACAATGAATAAAATAATCCAATTCTTTCACAATCTCAAGAACTCCAAATATTTACATGGTAGTCAATGTATTATGATAAGATACCCTCCTAATTATGTAAATAATCTCTTATAATACACAAGGAAGTATATTTATTTTTTTCCCAATACAATACAATATGATTTCTTTCTCCCTAGGTAGCTATCTATGGATTTTATTTATAGCTGCAAGCCCCATGAATAATTTTAGAAGCACTCTTTCAACATTTCAACTAGAATAACCCAGAAATAAAATAGCATAAAGAGGAACTTGACCCAAATTCAAAGTTCAAAACCGACATAGAAAGCCTTTGATTTGACATTCATTCATACATATGATTTTAGATTTTCCATTTGAAGCAGACAACTACTTTTCACCCTTTTGCAGAAATATCTCAAACCCTCAAATAATTGGGGTATACACAATCAGGACCCTAATGACTACATTTTATACACAAAAATCTTTACATTAGTTTCATCACATCACACACAAGGATTACCTTTATTTTATGGTTGTAAGATTCAAGATGAGACAAAAATAATAACTAAATAAATAAAAATGATTTATATAGATAATCGACGCATTGATGCTCAAGTAGGACCCACAAACACTCATACTTGGCACATTCAAATTTACAGTCATTAATGAACTAAAAAAGGATCCATACAATGAATATTTAATGTAATGAGGGTTTCAAATTACCTCTAAATTCACTGTAGAGGGTGTCCCAAAATTTGACTTCACTGCAAAGGGCCTCACCGACTTCAAATTCATTTTAGCAAACTCTGAATTCCTTTCCCACCTTTTCTGAATTCTCCAAGTCCTCTCCAAACTAGCTTTATCACCCATGCGAGTAGCTAATCTCTATCGAATTCTGCACTCTACTCTACTTCCCACTCCCGCCAATAATTTCACAAAAGTTCATATTTTTTTAATTACCCACTTTAATATCATATTCTCTAATTTGTATTTGTGTGACTAATTATTTAGTAAATTATAGTTGTTATTTTACCTTATGATCAAATTAGTCATTTATAGCTGTGTTGCAAAAAATGACTAGATTTTAGTCATTTTTAGTTGTCATGACTAAATTTTTTAGTCACATAGTCATTTATTTGCCAATTCTACTAGTTCTATATTTCTAAATCAATATCAACCATCATAACATTTTCTCCCTATTGTCCTTTGTCCCTTGTTTCCTTTTTTTGTTTTTCTACACTTCCTCTCATAACACCTTTCTTCTTCAAACGACCTGAACGCCTAGGTGGGGTAGGTTTAATTTCCTGCATATCCTTCTTTTTCCTTTGTATCTTAGAAGGTGTGGATGAACTAACTCTTCTTTTCCTTGTCCTAGATGTTTTGGAGGAAGATGGAGTCTCTTGTGTTGTAGGTTGGCTAGAGGTTGCATGTGGTAAATCTTTCTCATTTTTTTCTTTAGGTCCACCTTGGTTGTGGGTAGGTGAATCCTTACGTGAAGCAAGAGGGGTTTCTCTTATAGGTCTAGTAGTTGATTCTGGGGCCTTTGGCTCTGCAAGTTCCTCAAGGATTTGATTAATGTTTTGACAAGATATAAAATCCTTCAAAGATATTTTAGGGTGATGAATCTTAACACTCATTTTTACCAACAAGGTTGCTAGACAATAATGTGATAAGGCTGAATCACTCTATTTCCTCTAATATTCTAACCCCATTCTCTTAAGAAAATTATAAAGATTATTGGGCACATTGATCAATAGATTTTTTAGGAGATGACTTAAAAATTTAAAATGAACAATATACAATAAAGATAGCCTACCATCACATGTAATGTACTTAATGATATAAGAGGCATAGGAGGCCCATACCCATGGAAATGATAGTATTTTGGTCCCTTGTGATGAAGAGTCAAGGTTTTCTCCTAGCTCCCTGAACTCATCTATAGTTGCAACTACATTTTATCGAGCAAGAAACTTAGCTTCAACTCTTAGTAGTCCTAAAACTTATGCAATTTCCACCTCTGAGGCATCCGCCTTCAAACCCTTCACTGTGGCCTCATCAAATTGTAGTGTGGTTGAAAATTTCCTAGTCATTTCTTCATTGTACTATGTCAATTCGAGAAGGTAATCAAGCCAACTAGCCCTTGTAAAAATAAGAAGACCTTATGTGTCCTCCAATAGCTATTTTTGAGCTGATGGATCTCTTTGGATAATGTCACTTCCCATGGTGAATTCTTCCTTTGCTCAATGTTCTTAGAAATTTAGCTTATTTTCAACGTAACCACCTTCAAACCCTCTTCTATGCTCACATGCACGGTCCACTATAACTATAACCATTACATCACCTACCCCTCTATATGAACTTAGTTCAACTAAAATTGGGTTGAAATTAGCTCAGAATCTAGGATATTAGGGAATTGGCAATTGATATTAACAACAATAGGTTACAAATGGAAAGAGCATTATAACAAAAAGGGTTTGCATGTTTGTTTCTACATTTGGATTTTGGTAGAAAAATGAAAAATTTTTGCTGATATATTAACCCCCCAACTTAAGGTTTGAAGTAAACTCACTTAAAGTTATGTGAAAATAGGCAAAGGATGTGATTGAAGAATATGGAAATAAATGTAATGAATAGATAGCATGCTAAATTTAATGTAAATACATAATGAAAGCTTTTTGAAATCCATGCTAATGATGGTAGTGTAGTATGTGTGCTTGTTGAATTTAATTAACTAAAGTTCACACATGTGAAACTATTTGAAAAGCATTTGTAGTTTGAAAATTGATTTGATAAGAGTTAATTGTAGTGTATGGGTAAATAAATGACAAGGTGGTGCATGTAATGAAATGAAGTGGAATTTATGGATGGTGGATATGAAGTCAAAGTTCAAATATTTAAAATTTAGATTGGAAACGTGAAATATGATAGTCACTAATGTCATGTGTGTGGGAAAAGATGAAATGAAAGGTGATGAACTGGAATTAATGTAGCAATAATGTTTAAGTACTTTGATAGATAGTGTTGTGGTTACCTTCTGTATTAAGTTTTGAACTGAAGTGTGACTATTCACATGTATTAATCTATAGGTCCCTACTATAATAGGACCCAAACTATATTATAGAAGCTTTAATACATGAAACTATAGGTCTCTTCAGCAGTACGAAGCATTCGTGGTCGAAGATTTTGAATTATAGTAACCATGTTGTGTGTGCATAAAATTTTGAGATAGTAAATTATATCTAAGTAACCTCAAGAGATGAACTATGTAGGTCATGTATTGAGGCACTATGAGAACCAATTGTATCTATTATTGAGGTATTACCCTGTGATTGATTATCTATATATGAATGATTATGTTGACCATATAGATGCATCAGTGAAAGAAGAAAGTTATTTTTTTTAGTTGGTTTTTTATATATCTTCAATCTATGTCCATTTACCATCAATGTGAGTATGATTGCATCTATATTTTGTAACTTAACTTCTCCATTAGGAAATACTTGTATTTCATAGGGCCCCAACCATCTTGACTATAACTTACCCTTGTGGTTTTTGTACCTAGAATCATATAGTAAAGCCTAGTCACCTATAGTGAAATATTTCCCCTTATAAATTGATTGTGCCATTTGGTCCTTTGTTTTCGTATCATCTTTGTATGATGCATTTCTTCCATTATTATTTCATCCAATCCATTAAGGTTATGCAATCTTTCTTGTTGTTTTTTGTGAAATCCATGCCTAAATCTATTGTTGTCTTATGTGTAATGTACTCAAACTCTATTAGAACTATTGTTTTACCATAGACTAGCTCATAAGGTGAGAAATCTTTACTAGTTCTCCATGTTATTCTATAGGCCCACACTGCTTCAGCTAATCTTAATGCCCAATTCTTTCTATGAATTTGCATTGTTTCGGTCAAAATATTCTCAATCTCTCTTTTTTTAACCTCCCACTTCCCATTAGCTTGGGGATGATAAGGTGTGGATTTTCTATGTCTTATTGAGTTTTCTTTAACCAATTGATAAATAAGGGTACAAGTAAACTAAGCACCTTAATTACTGACAATTTCTCTAGGTACTCCATACTTGGTAAAGATGTCTTCATACAAGAACATAGCTACATTTCCATCTCTTACAAACTATAATGCCTTGATTTCAACCCATTTTGTCAAATAGTTTGTACATACCAAGATATACTCTTTATTATTAGATCCTGATGAAATTGGTCCAATGAAGTCAATCCCTTATTTTTCAAATGGTGTTAATGATAACTATGGCTGTAAAGGCATTTCATTTGAATTTGTTGGTTTTCCCATCCTTTGACATCTATCACAACTTTTGGTGTACTTTATTGAATCCTTCTGAAGAGTTGGCCAATATTAACCTATTATCAAGATCATAAATGTTATCCTCTTGGATACAAAGTGACCTCCATAGGGCTCATCATGAAAAGTTTTTAAAATATCAAAGACCTCATCTTCTCTTATGCATCTTCTCATGATATTATCTAGACCAGTGTAAAATAAGTAACTAGCTACCCAATAATATGGAAAGCTTTTATACACCAACTCTCTTTTCCCTAGGAGAGAAATGTGATGAAACTTTCCTTGCCACTAGGTAGTTTGCAATATCAGCAAACTATGATGTGTGTACTGTAAGAGAAAACAAATGCTCATCTGGAAAAGAGTCATCCACAACACCTTCTTCTATTTGTGTAGGCAACCTACACATAAAATCTTCCACCAAATTAGCTTTCCCTAGTTTATCCACTATTGTTATGTCAAGCTCCTATAGTAAGAGTATCCATCTGACTAATTTTCCCCCAACTATAGGTTTGTTCATCAAGTATCTTATGGCTATATGATCTATGTGAATGAAAACGTGATAACCAAAGATATAATTCATAAACTTGTTGATAGCATAAATAAATTCCAATATCTCTTTCTCAATGATAGCATAGTTAAGCTCAACTCCTTGCAACTTATTGCTAATATAATAGATAGAATCTTCTTTGTTCCCTTCTTTTTGTCCTAGGACAACTATTGTAAAATCTAAAGCATTAGTGTGTATATGGAAAGGAAGTGTCTAGTTTGGCCCTCTTAAGACAGGTTCTTGTGTCAAGGTTGTCTTAAGTGTCATAAAGGAACGTTGAAATTCTACATTCCATTCAAATTCTATGTCTTTGGTAAGTAAGACAAAAAAATCTGAAATTCTATGTCGTAAGTACATCATGGCCCAAAAATATCCTAACATAATTTAACTTTTGTGGCATAGGAAGTGTGGAAATGATCTCAATCTTGTTGGGGTTCACCTAAATACCTTCCCTTGAGATGAAGTGTCCTAGAACAATCCCTTGAGTCATCATCATGAAATATTTTTCATGACTCAATGATAGGTTATGCTCTTTACACCTTTTCAATTCATTTTCTAGATTTTTGAGTGCATCTTCATAGGTGTCTCCATATGTAGTGATATCATCCATGTGGATTTCCATGGAATCATGAGCATAGCTGAAAAGATACTTATAAATTCCCTCTAAAAAGTTGTTGGGGCATTACATAGTCAAAAGGGAAGAAGATAATAGGAATAATTACCCCAAGTGCATGTAATGTAGTCTTATCCTAGTCCTCTGGAGCTATCTTTATCTAGTTATTGTAAGGAAAGCTTAGGTGTGGAAAAAACTCTCCTAATTCCAAAACCTCAGGGAAGAATGTAAATGTGACTTTAAATTTTTCAATTAAAATCCAATTAAGATACTCATGAAATAAATAAAAGAAAAGAGAAATGAACACATACACAATTGGACACCAGATTTACGTGGGAAAACCCTTACGGGAGAAAAACCCACCACACCAAGAAAAATCTCTTTGTATTATAGTAAGTAGAATTACATACAAAGATCAACTTCACTTTCTGATGTCAATTTTTATAGTAGTACATTTATTGATCAATCTTTTACATAATAGCTCTCAAAAACATCCAATGAATTCACATAGATCAATATGTGTTCAATCGAGCAACACTTTCGTTATCTCACACTGTTCATCGTCATTCGCCATTGCTAGAGAGTAATCCATTCTCTCACAGTCTATTCATCTCCCTCATAGGAATGTTCGCAACAGTCCAACTACCAATGGTTGACATTTTTCTTCTCTAATTGGTCCAAAACAAACCATGTAGGATAAAATTTTGGTCAAAATGGTTCAATAGAATCACATGTTAGTGAGACACTAGACCGTGTCTCCCCGATGCCAAAATGTCCGATCATAGAACCATCAGCATGATCATCACTATCGGCAACACCCTGAGAAGTCATATAGATCTTCCAAGTCTTCCCGATGTCACAAAGAAAACCAACTATTATCGGTAAGATTCATCACCATTGGCAAGAGTCATATCAAGTGCAAAAGCCTGTTGGCGAGACCACATCCATTGGCAAGAGTTCTTACCAAATGAAAACCTAACCAAGTATCATCAGCCAGAGTCACACCGATGTCATCGATAGTTCATGTCACCCTAATCATTCTATCAGCAAGAGCAACACCATTGGCAAGAGGTTACACCGAAGTTCATCACGTGGAGATCCATCAGCAGTTCATAAAAAAAATCTATCGGTGAGACTAGCACTCTCAGCAAGAGTTCATACCGGCTACAAACCTGTCAGCCAAGAGCCTCCCCAATGATCACTAGGAGCCAACCCATCGGTGAGATTAGCACTACCACAATGATTCACTCTAAAGGTTCATACCATCTCCATGATGACATCCGTTGCCAATGTGTAAAACCTCGGTGAGACATGCTTTGTCAGAATGAGTCATTCTGAATGTTCCTGCCTCTCCTCGATGCCACTCATCGCCAAGAGTCTCCCCAATAACCAATTGGAACCAACCCATTGGAAAGAGATCTGCCACAATAGAATGAGATGGGAAACTCATAGAGATAGACATGTCTTGTTAATGACTCTCGTCGGCAAGACAGAACCAAAGTCTCAACAACTTTAAACTTTTGAACACAACTACTAGTCAGTAAGACTTCCAAAGGGTCTCACCGATTTTTCTCTTTCAGGAGTTTCATGTTAGTAAGCTTGAGGCACATTTTCCAACAATCTCCCACTTGATTAATATCTTATTGACACCTCTAGAGCATAACAACACTACTAAAATTCATGGGCACTAAGGCCCATCGAACTGGCACACCACTTGAACTTGTCTATTCTCACTAGCTTCATCAATGCATCTACAACATTTTCTAGAGTATCGACTTTTTCTAAAGAGACCTTTCCATCCTCCACCATATCTCACACAAAATGATACTGCACATCAATAGGTTTCATCTTGGAATGGAAAGTAGGATTTTTCACCAAACAAACAACACTCTGACTGTCATAGTAAATTGTAATTATCCCTACATCAAACCCAATGTTAGAACACAAACGTTTTAACCTGATTGCTTCTTTACAGGCATGTGTTGCTGCCATGTATTCTACCTCTATAGTGGACAAAGTGACTACAGCTTGTTGCTTACTCATCCAACTAACTGCACCACCATTCATCATGAAAATATATCCACTGGTGGATCTTCTACTGTCAATTTCTCCTACCCAATTAGAATCCATAGAGCCTCAAATGTTGAGATTCCTCTGTGATTCAACCAAATTCCCATGGTAACACAAATAAAATTCTAAAGTGCCCTTCAAATATCTAAACACTCTTTTCACAACATCCCAATGTGTCCTTCCAGGATTCTCCATAAAACGACTAAGTACTCCCACTGCTTGGGAAATGTCTAGCCTTGTACAGACCATTGCATACATTAAATTGCCAACTGTACTAGCATAAAGCACTCTGGCCATGTCCTCTATCTGAGCAGGAGATTTTGGACATTCTTTAACAGATAGCTTCATTCCCTGCAAAACTAGAACAACTAGTTGCTTGCAATCAATCATACAAAATCTCTCCAGAACAGTATTAATATACTTACTCTGGTTGAGCCAAAGTTTTCTACTTTTTCTATCCCTAGTTATTTCCATTCCCAGAATATACTTGGCTGCACCAAGATCTTTCATTTCGAACTTTGCAAACAACTGATATTTTAGATCATAAATCATTAACTTACTATTGCCTATGAACAACATATCATCAACATAGAAAGCAATAATAAGAACACGATCATTTTCAGCTTTGTAGTACACACAATGATCAGATTTCGATCTTACAAATCCCAATGACAAAACAAAAGTGTCAAACTTCTGGTACCACATTCTAGGAGATTGTTTTAATCCATACAGATATTTTTTCAACTTTCAAACTAGTTTTTCTTTACCTTTTTCCACAAAGTGCTCAGGCTGGGACATATAAATTTCTTCTTCAAGGTCACCATGAAGAAATGTTGTCTTAACATCCATTTTTTCAATCTCTAAGTCATACACTGTTGCAAGTGACAAGAGAAATCTGATAGGTGTCAACTTAACTATAAGAGAATATTTCTCCATAATCAATTCCCTCTACCTGGGAATACCCTTTCGCAACCAACCTCGCCTTATACTTTTTCACACTGCCATCTAGACCTATTTTCTTTTTAAATACCCATTTGCAACCAATAGATTTTCTGCCTTTAGGAAAGGGCACCAAACTCCAAGTATCATTCTTTTCTAATGATGCCATTTCTTCATTCATGGCTTCCAACCAAGAGTTTGAATCAGACATTCTAAATGCCTCTTTCATAGTCCTAGGCTCATCAGTGCTAGAAATTAATCTAGCATAGGTACAAGTAGAATCTAACAAAGAAAACCCATACCTATCAGGTTGCTTTCTTTCATGTGTTGACCTCCTCACAGGTTGAGGCTAAGGTTGATCTTCTTCTTCAAAACTCTCAGAACTACTTGAGCTCTCCTCAGTTTCAGGTACATTTTGAATTTTCAATTCCTCTTTATCTAGTGTCAAAAGGAATTTCAACTACATCCTTTTTATTTCCTATTTTTGTCTCTGACTATAGATCCAAAGTAGAAGGCTTCAATTCATGAAAAATAACACTTATGTTGTATATAACCTTCTCTGTATCAGGATTCCAAAGCTTGTATCCTTTTATGCCAGCACTATAACCAATAAAAACACATTTAACAACCTTGTTTTCCAATTTAGACCTTTTTTTCATTCAACACATATGCATATGCCTCACAGCCAAAGACACGAATGTGTCTCAGAGAGGGCTTCTTTCCAGACCATGCTTCCAAAGGTGTTTTCTCAACAAGAGCAAAATTTGGAGAATGGTTTATTAAATAACATGTTGCAACTACCTCAGCCCAGAACTTCTCCTCCAAACTAGCACTGCTTAGCATACTTCGTGATCTTTCCATCACTGTCCTCTTGAACCTTTTAGCAACTCCATTTTGTTGTGGAGTGTAGGGTTTAGTTTTATGTCTTTTAATCCCATGATCTTTACAGTACCTTTCGAGCTCATCATAACAAAACTCATCGCCATTATCAGTCCTTAAACATTTTATTTTTCTTCCAGTTTGATTTTCCACAAGGTTTTTAAATTCCTTAAAACAACTGAACACTTTTGATTTACTTTTCAAAAAATAAACAAATGCCCTTCTTGAATAATCATCAATGAATGATAAATAATATCTTGATTTAGACAAAGAAGGAACATTTACTGGACCAAAAACCTCAGAATGTATGTAATCAAGTAAACCAGAAGATTTATAAGGACTAGAGTAAAATGAAACATGGTGTTGTTTACCATATATACAATGTTCACAAAATTCGAATTCAAGGTTATAGTCATCAATCCCCTCAACCAAGTTTTTATTTTTCAAGGTTTTTAAACCTTTTTCTCCAATGTGGCCTAGCCTGTGATGCCAGAGCATAGTCTTTTCTGCTAGAAGTTTAACTTCCATAGAGTTGTCACTATTAGGAAATTTTTCCTCCTTTTCTCCATGAGTAGCCTTTTGTGACTTTATAGAGACACTATTGCATTGCACAGCATGTGCATCCAGCTTATACAAGGTACCAATAATAGCACCCCTAGCTAGCACCATTGAGCCTCTAGTCATCTTACAACCATTTCTAGAGAATGTGACCTACACTCCAACATTGTTCAACTTACTAACATAAAGTAAATTTTGAGCCAGACCTGGTATATGCATTACATCATTGATTCCTTTCACTCTTCCATCAGGGAACTATATTCTAACTCTTCCACGACCAATTATTTCTAGAGATGAATCGCTTGCCAAATACACCCTTCCACCATCATATTGTTCATACTTAGTGAACCAGTCTCTATGAGATGTCATGTGGAAAGATGCTCCAGAATCAATCAGTCAGACATCATCTAATGCTTGAGTTGCCAAGGCTACAATGAAAGCATCTGCATCACTCTGAGAAGAATCATTTTCGGAAGAATACTTCTTATTTTTCTCCTTTTTGTAATCCTTTCGGACATGACCAGGTTGCCCACAATTCCAGCACTTTACCTTGGACTTCTTACCAGGACACTTTGATCTCCCCTCTGATTTCAATTTGGATTTCTTGCCTTTTTCTTTCGATCTTCCTCTAACAGCAAGAGCCTCCTTCGCCATCTCAGAAAATTTTCTTCTCATCTCTTCTGATAACAAAGAAGCAACAATATCTTCCAACTTAAAAGAGGAATTAGTACTCCCAATAGACATCACCAAGTGATCCCAAGAATTTGGAAAAGAACACAACAATAGCATACAATGATCTTCTTCATCAATCTTTACACCCACAAATGCCAACTAAGAAATCAACATGTTGAAAGCATTCAAATGATTAGCAATAGACACTCCTTCTTGCATTTTTAAAGAGTACAACTTCTTCCTCAAGAACAACTTATTCACCAAGAACTTCCCTTGATAAATAGCTCCTAGTCTTTTCCACAAAGAGGATGCTATCTTTTCTTTATGAACATTTAGAAGAATAGAGTCTGCTAAACAGAGCCTCATCAGCCCCTTTTATTTTTGATCTGCAAGATCTCAATCCTCTTGCTTCATTCTTGTATGCTTTGTTCCAGACACAGCAAGCCATAGATCATGATCAACTAACAGATCTTCCATTTTGAGTTTCCACAACTCAAAATTACTACCATTGAATTTCTCAATTTCAATCTTTCCTAATGTGCTTGCCATCTTAATCTATAATTTGAATTATTAGACTTCTACAAGACTCCCAATGAATAGAATTGACACAAAAAACCCAACATACCCACAAGGATAACACAACTAGCCAGGCTTTGATACCACTTGTAAGGAAAGCTTAGGTGCAGAACAAACTCTCCTAACGCCAAAACCTCAAGGAAGAATGTAGAGGTGACTTTAAATTTTTCAATTACAGTCCAATTAAGATACTCATGAAAGAAATAACAGAAAAGAGAAATGAACACATACATAATTAGACACCAGATTTACGTGGTAAAACCCTTACGAGAGAAAAACCCTCCACACCAAGAAAAGTCTCTTTCTATAACAATAATTAGAATTACATACAAAGATCAACTTCACTTTCTGATGACAATTTTTATAGCAATACATTTACTGATCAATCTTGTACAGAATAGCTCTCAAAAAAATCTAATGAATTCACATAGATCAATTCGTGTTCAATCGAGCAACACTTTTGTTGTCTCACACTGTTCATCATCACCTACCATTGCTAGAGGGTAATCCATTCTCTCACAATCTGTTCATCTCCCTCACAGGAATGGTCACAACAGTCCAACTACCAACGGTTCACATTCTACTTCTCTGATTGGTCCAAAATAGACCATGTACGATAGACATTTGGTCAAAATGGTTCAACAGAATCGCATGTCGGTGAGACACTAGACCATGTCTCCCCAATGCCAAAATGCTCGATCACAAAACCATCGGCAACACCCTGAGAAGTCATACAGATCTTCCAAGTCTTCCCAATGTCATAAGGAAAACCAACTGTTATTAGCAAGAGTCATGACCATCAGCAAGAGTCATATCGAGTGCAATAGTATGTCGATGAGACTACATCCATTGGCAAGAGTTCTTACCGAATGCAAACCTGACCAAGTATCATCAACCAGAGTTACATCGATGTCATCGACAGTTCATGTCACCCTAAGTAATCTATCAGCAAGAGGTTACAATGAATTTCATCACGTGGAGATCCATCGACAGTTCATAAACAATTCTGTCAGCGAGACTAGCACTCTTGGAAAGAGTTCATACCAACTACAAACCTGTCAGCCAAGAGTCTCCCCAATGATCACTAGGAGCCAACCCATCGGTGATACTAGCGCTATCAGAATGAGTCACTCTGAAGGTTCATACCATCTCCCCAATGACATTCGTCACCAATGTGTAAAACATCGGTGAGGCATGCTCTATCAGAATGAGTCACTCTGAATGTTCATGCCTCTCCCCGATGCCACTTGTCACCAAGAGTCTCCCCGATAACTAACTAGAACCAACCCATCAACAAGAGATTTTCCATGATAAAATGAGATGGGAAACTCATAGTGATAGACATGTCTTGTCGATGACTCCTGTCAGCAAGACAAAACCAAAGTCTCAGCAACTTTAAACTTTTGAACATAGCTGCTAGTCAGTAAGACTTCCAGAGGGTCTCACTTATTTTTCTCTTTCAGGAGTTTCATGTTAGTAAGCTTGAGGCATGTTTTCCAATAGTTATAGCTACTAAACCCATCTAGGAAAAAAACATACTTTTTCCTTACCAAAGAATCAAGCACTTGGTCAATGAAAAGTAGGGGGAAGTGATACTTTCTTGTTGTTGTGTTCAACTCCCTATAGTCCAAACATACCCTTCATTTTCCTCCTCTCTTAGGAACAATGACTAGTGGTGACACCCATTGACTATCAAAAATGGGATAAATTAAGCCTGCATCAAGTAGCTTTTGCAACTTAGTCTTGACAATTTCTCTTAAGGAATGGTTAATTCTCCTTTGTCATTGTCTAATTGGCTTCAAACCATCATTTATATAGATCTTATGCATGCAAATTTTTGGATCAATTCCCTTCATATCATGGTAGTCCCATGCAAAGGTTGTTGCATGTGCCTATATTACAGTGTTTAGGGAAGTTTGTTTCTCTTGATTCAATCTATTGTTGGTGTTCAAGGATTTACCCAACATAATTTCCAAAGTTTTGGATTATGATTGCACATATGAGAGATCAAGACGACTAATTTTGGGAACACATTGTTGAGGAGAAAGGGAATGGAATAGTTGGGATGCCTTTTTTGATGAATTGGCAGGTATAATGTTTTGCAGTGGATCTTGTAGACATGATAGGCAATCTTGTTGTTGTGGGTCCATACCATAGTTGTTCTATATAATATGGTCAATTAATTCATACTCATCTTGGGTTCCTAACAAAGGGTCGCATTCTATTGTCATGAGATTTTGCAGTGAGTAATGATCTTCATCCAAGGTAGGCCATATAGTCTGCTCTAGGTTCTCATGAGCTTGAGCTAGTGGATAGAGAACAAATTTCTTGGTTACAGTCCCATTGGATATTATCATGTTCTTGGACCTACAACCTATGAATGCATCAGTTGTAGCTAACCATGGTCTACCTAAAATGAGTGGATATCCTATAAGGTTTACCTTTGGCTACAAGACTATAAATTTTGCAAGATGCTCCCATGAATCTAAGGAACTGACTAAATCTTTAATGATTCCCTTAGGATTTACTGTTGACCTATCTATCAATTCTAAAATAGTTGGTTTAGGTCTAAGGTTAGCTAAATAAAGTAACTGTATTGTATCTTTAGTTACGATATTAATTGTTTCCCCTTGGTCAATCAAGGTATTCTTGATAAGGGTTCCATTTATCTTATCATCCACTACTAGACTACCAGGGTCTGTGTATTTAGGGATAGTTATATTCCCTAGCATAATATTAGCAAGGTTTCCTAGTACATGAATTGTTTGAGGGTCCTTCTTCTTTCTCCTTGGTTTGTTAAGACATAGGTCTTGTTGGAATTGAAAAAATATTGCATTTTGCTAGCATTTACTCATGTTCCCTAGGAAGTTCCCACATCATAATTTTATAAGTAGTATAAATTGTTAACATTTGTGTGACAAGATCGATCCATGTTCACCAATAATCCCACCAATTTATCTTTTGACACATGATCATTCCTCTAGACATTAGTGAGCAAGAGTTTCAAACTACTGGTCTATATTGGCAAGATCAGGGCAAGTCCTTCCGATCAACAGATCATAGCTTCTTAGCTTGAGCATCTTCTACATATCAACAAGAAGTGAATCATGTTACACCGATGAGAGGTTATGGGGAATGCATAATTGGTAAGACAAGGATTGTTGTCTTACCAATGAAAGTTATTGGCAAGAACAAAGCATTCGAAGTAAAGTTACTAGGTCAGGCCGATCTCTTAACTCACACTGATGGAAATTGCATTGGCCAGACACAAATTTTCTTACAGTGATGGAACAAAATAAAAACTATCAAGAATACTTGTGCAATTGGAATGAATCATACAGATCTTACCGACCATATTGGTTACACTAGCGAAGGATATTTCAGGGAGAGTCTCTCTGACAAATTCAAATGAAAGAAGCAGTAGATAGACATCAGAGAGACCAAATGACATCAAAGCAACGTTTCATTCTCTTAGCGATGGTTTTTGTCATTCCAATGATAATACAAAGGGATTGATATTATTCGGAGTAATGCTGGCTGATGATGGAAAAGGGGTTCTAATGATACAAAAAAATTTTGGATCTGGGTAACTTCACAATGATATCCCTGAAATAATATGTATTGGAAATCAAGAAAAGGGTCATTTATGTAGCATCATTAGAAGGATCATTCAGTCTTCCCAACTAAGGAGAATAAATAAAAGGTCACTCCTAATCGAAAAGACATTTGGTTATGTCTTGGAAATCAAATGAGAACATATAAAACAAGGGTGGCTCCAAGATGATACACAGATCGGCCAAAAACAAAAGGAGTCTCACCAATACAATCTTGTCATTCTGGCATTTCAAAATTCAAAAAATATATTGCATTCATTCATAGATATAGACATTAATGGCCACACGAATGTGAATTATATACATATCTTTTGATTGAGAGAGGAATAAATGAAAGGGATTTTAAAAATTCATAGTGAGAAGGATGGAAGATCAAACATAATCCAAAATTTCAATGTAGACATAGATTCACAAGTAAGTTCACAAAGTCTCTTTGCAATTGAAATTCTAATTCAATTTTGTTATATTGAAAGATGGAAAGGCCAAGCTCTGAGAAGACAAAGGGTAGTAAACAATAAGGTGAAAATAGTCAAACAAAAGGTTAAAAAATAGAGAATTGAAACTAGTGAGGAACCAAAAACAAAGGAGAGGAAACTAAACCAAGACCTCATTGACCAATTTCCTAGTTCAGGACCAAAGGCCAGAAGGTTCACATAGTTAAGGGTTGATGTTGAGAGGTTAGAAGATAAATGTGCACATGTGGGTGATGTATGGACCCCTATTAGGGGATGTGAACTTTTTATTTTCCATTATGGTCGAAGAAATAGGTTCAAACCTGTATACAATCCATGGAGTTTCAATTTAGGAAAGCTTGTTGTCTCTAATGTATTCATAAATATTGACCTTATAAAACTTCTGGAAAAACAATATAACCCTAATTTGAGAGCCATATGTGACCTACAAGGAAAGCCCTTTATATTTTATTTGTCAAAAAATTATCTTTGTGAAGTGTTCAACCTAGATAATACCTATGATGAGCCCGTAATACATGAGGATTTAGATAAAGAGTACTAGAGAATGGACACTACTTATAAAGGATGGAGATTTCCACTGCATAGACCTAGAAATGATGGGAATTTAGTACCACTTGAAGATGGGGATGGACATCCTTTCCATTTTGATCTATTTGAGCCATACATGAAATATACCTACCTCTCAGTAGGGCAAGTAATGGGAACCGATGTCCCTGAGTTCATGTCTATAAGGCCGATGGTAATTGTTGTAGATGTACAATGTCACAATCCAAGGCCTTTTGAGTATGCCTCACATATTTGCAAGGATATTGATTCAACATTAACAACCATCAATAACGGTGCTCCTATAATGTATTTAAAACACTACTCCCTTTTCATGCATATGGCATTGTACTATGGGAAGGATTTAGGGTTGTGGCCAGAAGAATTGAGAATAGCACAATGTGACAAGGTCATCTACTGCCAATACAGTTATGGACTTCCATATGGGATAGTATATTTCTGAGTTCTAGTTATGTGCATTTTGAGGAACATTTTGTCAAAATACTATATAGATTTTTTAATCATCCATGTGATCATTCTTTAACTAATGAAATTAAGAAATTTTTGAGGCCAAAAGATTTCAATGGATCAGCAATTGTTGGTCACAATTGGGGTGATTGGTACTGTTATACTAATGTCACAATGATTAGGGTGTATGGCTTTGAAGGCACACCTTTCCTTCTCCCAAAAATAGTAGCAGATAGAATTGCATATTTGGAAATTGTTAGACAACTAGATTACTCTAGTGTTAGGAATTTGAGTTCTTTTGAGAAACAATCATTCATGCCAAGTACACTATGTTTTGGAGATTTCACTATCTTTTCTAAGGAGGGATATGATTTGATTTTAAATAAATTATCTTGGTTCAATTTAAAGAAAGTAGCACCAAGAAAAGGGTTTGACCTTGAAGGTTACATTGATTTTTCTAGAAAGAAGGTAAACTTGGGCAGATATGCTCATATACCTTACCCACATGATGAAATAATCAGAAATATGGAAGAAGGGGAGGCAGAATTAGCCATTGATCAATATAATAGGAAGATGGAGTAGAAGATGAGGGAAATTGAAGAGGCAGAGATGTTGTCATCAAGTGATGAAGAACCCTATGGTGAAAAAGAACCTCATGATCAAATGAACAAGATTTCAAAACTAAGAATAGAAGAATATCAACCTCCAAACAAAAAGAAAGAGGTTGAGGAAGTGTCTGATGCAAATGCAAGGAAATTAGCCTATAGGTATTTTCTTTTTGATGATGATTTTATCAAGTCTACTGAGTTTAGGTCATTTTTTTATAAGCAAAAGGGGAAAACAATTAGGGAGTCTGTTGCAGATATTACTCCTAGCAATGAGGCACAACTACTGAAGACCTTGAAGTTAGATGTGGAGAATGAAATGAAAGACATGACTTCAGAAAAGGGAAGGAGGTTGTTAGAAGAATCTAGTGTTATGATATTCCCAGGTTTGGATTTGAATTCAGCTTTTGTCTTTCACATTTTTTTACACAATAATGGTGTAACACACAAGTTAAACCCGAAAGGAGTTACAGAAGCATACATAGGGTTGAAGTACAACCCTAATGAAAATTCTCTCATGATTTTGGCTTTGTATCCTCCACACAGAAAATCAATGATAATTGAAATAGAAAAGGAATTTGGCCATGTGATGACATTAAAGGTGGAGAAGTTGACCAAGTTGCAACTGCTAATATTGGCATCAATGTTGCCAAATTGAATAAAGCACAAATTTAAATGTTGATCAAAGATAGGGATATGTACAAAATGAGTAATGAGATGATTCTTAAGGAGAATTAGTTTCTAAAGGACATGGTCAAGGGTACAAGGTTATTGACTCAATGAGAAAGTTCCCAGACAAAGGAAAAAAGGGAAGAATCAGATATATATTCTCAAGCCAAATTTGATACACTTTCTGCAGTATTCAAGAAGAGGCATGCCAGATTAATGGTTTGGATGAGAAAGTTCTAGGGAAACCATTCAAAGAGTTATGCTACAATTCAGGAGCACAAAAGGATCAATGACAGAGTTCAGGAAAAAATTCAAGAAGTTCAAAAGAAGAGCACTTATGATAGTGGAGCCATCACAACTACAAATGAGCTTATGAGGAACTTCAAGTAGGCACAAAAGAGTTTGTTGATTCTGCCAAGGAAAGGGTACCTACATTGTTTTGAAATGATGGGAATTTAAAAGATAGGACAGAATCGATTGAAGAATGCAGGTTGATATTACATAAAGCACCGAAAGTGGCCACAAGCAAGGACTCAATGTTGGATGAGGCATGTGAGCAGATGGAAAAGATGGTCATCATGGAAATAGCAGCCAGGATTGTCTAAGAGGATGTTGACACCCATTCAAGACAGGATTATTTGGATCACTTGACAAAATTCCATTTATGGCTAACTAGAGCCTAATTAATTATGTTTAATTGTTTTCAAACTCAAAAGACATTTATGAAGGGGCATGCCCTCTTTAAAGTATTGATATATATGTTGGACATATAGTGATAGGAGGGTAAGAGCGAATAGAGAGGAAATAGGAGATATAGTAGAAGCATTTCTAGAATTTTTGTCATATAAGTCATACTAAATGGACCTTGATGCATGTATAAAATTTCGCTGAAATGAATGAGAGATCTTTAATTTTGTGGGGTGCAATATTGGTATCTATTGTTTGTTGATCCAAAGCAATTACTTAACTATCTCTGCATTGCTAATTCTATGTTATTTGGACTTGTATATCCAAGTTGATGTTTCAATTCCATCAAAACACATTTTTTGTTTTTGTGTGGTCAAATTAATTGGTTTTTGTTAAGGAATTAAATCCTTTTATTTGACTACAATAACTTTGGGGTAATAATTGGATCAATGAAGAAGAGTTAGGTAGTTGATATGATTGTCATGTTGTCTCCAAATTGATGCTATCCTATTATTCAAGTTAAGGTTAAAATTACTTGCCAATACACATTTGTTGATATTGTGTGGTTATATTGATTGGTTACTTCAAAGAGGGATTAAAAATCCTTTTAAGAGATCATGGTAACTTGGTAGGGTCAATTGGATTAGTAAGAAGAGCTTGTTAATCACATCCTTGCATTTTTGTACATACAAAGTACAAACAAATTCAAGTGCCAAACAATCAGAGCTAAAACTAGAATTTCCCACTAGTTATAGAACTACATTGACTCTGCACACCCAATAGAGCACTGGTCCATCTCATTCATACATTATTTATTCAATTTCACATCATAAATTACTAGTTGTCACATTAGAAGTAGATTAGTTAGTAGGCTTTCATCTATCCTACACCATTTTCCACCATGGATAGATTAGTCAATTCAACCAAATCATACATTCTTCCAATCTACTTCATTATAAAGGTATACCCGCCTAGGTTAGTAGAGCCTAAAGTGTAGGGAGTTATCAAGCACATGAGTTAACTTCATTCATTGGTTCAAGAATGTTACAAATCTAATCATAGAGCTTGGCACCCTCTTATGAATTGTAACCTATAGGGCATCCATACAATCTTCATTAACTCCTCTAGCTCTTAAGATCCAATACAATCATAGTAACTCAAATTCATCATTGCACAAATCTATAATATCACATAAGATTTTGATCAAAAATCTTATTCATGAAATCATCATTGCATGATAAACATAGTTTTTATTTCAACTGAAAACTAAAAGAGTATCTTATTTAATAGTTTGATTGATTGAAAACTTACTAGCTCCTTAAGACTCAACCAACATGATGTACATATAGGCATGAGGGAGATTATTCAAAGTAAGACTCTAAATTGAAACCTTTAATTACCACTCCCTAGATTTCAAAGCATGACAAAGATTTGGTTAGCTTTCAATGCAACAAGAAAAGAAGAAGAATCCAAATTGGATTATGACTCTATTTTTAATAGAATTGAACACAGAACACTCAAAATTAGTTCTATTTAGGGGTATGTGTAGGATCACCGTGGCAAAAATAGGCCCTTAAGTGGAAAAAAATTCAAAAAAATTAGAGTTAGGCAACTTGACCTAAACATTTGAATAAGTTGTCTATATTATTTCAAAAATATGTAAGAGGGTATGTGGAGGATCATCATGGAAAAAATAGGGCCTTAACTAGCAAAAAATTTAGAAAAAATAGAGTTAGGCAACTTGACGTAAAAATTTGAATAAGTTATCTATATTATTTCAAAAATATATAAGAATGGAATCTGTAGAAAATTAAATGTAGTTTCTAAACTACTAGGTTTATTTAAAACAAAAAAAATTATTTGGTGAAAATTTTAAATTTCAATGTAGCAGTATTTAAATTATAGGGAAAAAATAAGAAGTAGGTGTCTGTCTGACCACCCTAACCACAATAAAATAATGATATTTTTTTATAAGATTTTAGATATAAGTACATGACTCATGTCCTAATGTGAAGAATATTTTTTTGTAATTTTTTTCCAAGTAAATAATTAATTATGAATTTATTATTACAACTTTTTAAAAATATAAAAACTCGTATGTTTGACCACCTTAACTTGGTCAAAACTTCATGAATTTATTTTTTTTTAATCTTATATTATGCTAAGCATAGAATGTGACACATTTTTTGGATTCAAAAAATGTGATACCGTTTGAAAGCTATAGATTATTTTCAATAAGCCTATCAATTAGAATTTAGTTGTAATTCAAATAGGAAATGAATATTAATTATTTATTAAATTCAAAGTAAAACATAATTTATATTGGTGGAAAGTTGAGAATCTCCTTTAAAACCCTTTTAATTTCATCAATTTTGGGTAAAAAGTCATTAACCACATACCCTACACATACCCATCATATCACCACTTTTTGGCCCATCATGATCCTGCACATACCAAAGAATAGAATCTGTAGCAAATTGAATGTAGTTTCTAAACTACTAGGTTTTTTTTAAATCTATTTGGTGAAAACAAGCAACACAAAAGGATTGCAGTGGACTCTTGGAAGAAATTTCCAGTGTTTCTAAATATGTGGTTGATTGGTATTACCATCATGTCCTTGTTGGAAAAACAAGGATAGACAACTGAGAGGGGGGGTGAATTAGTTGTCACAAAATAGGTATTACCATCATATCCTTGTTGGAAAAAAAAGGATAGACAACTGAGAGGGGGGGTGAATTAGTTGGTGAAAATTTTAAATTTCAATGCAGCAGTATTTAAATTATAGGGAAAAAATAAGAAGTAGGTGTTTGTCTGACCACCCTAACCACAATAAAATAATGATATTTTTTTATAAGATTTTAGATATAAGTACATGACTCATGTCCTAATGTGAAGAATATTTTTTTGTAATTTTTTTCCAAGTAAATAATTAATTATGAATTTATTAGTACAACTTTTTAAAAATATAAAAACTCGTATGTTTGACCACCTTAACTTGGTCAAAACTTCATGAATTTCTTTTTTTTTAATCTTATATTATGCTAAGCATAGAATGTGACACATTTTTTGGATTCAAAAAATGTGATACCGTTTGAAAGCTATAGATTATTTTCAATAAGCCTATCAATTAGGAATTTAGTTGTAATTCAAATAGGAAATGAATATTAATTATTTATTAAATTCAAAGTAAAACATAATTTATATTGGTGGAAAGTTGAGAATCTCCTTTAAAAACCCTTTTAATTTCATCAATTTTGGGTAAAAAAGTCATTAACCACATACCCTACACATACCCATCATATCACCACTTTTTGGCCCATCATGATCCTGCACATACCAAAGAATAGAATCTGTAGCAAATTGAATGTAGTTTCTAAACTACTAGGTTTTTTTTTAAAATCTATTTGGTGAAAACAAGCAACACAAAAGGATTGCAGTGGACTCTTGGAAGAAATTTCCAGTGTTTCTAAATATGTGGTTGATTGGTATTACCATCATGTCCTTGTTGGAAAAACAAGGATAGACAACTAAGAGGGGGGGTGAATTAGTTGTCACAAAATAATAAACTTTTCAAACTTTACTTAACTTAATCTCAGATCTGATGAATAAACAATTAACCATAAACAATTAACACATCAGAGAGACAAAGAACACCAAGATTTTTTACGTGGAAACCTTGTTAGGAGAAAAACCACAGTGGATGTTGGAAGTGTAAGAATGAGGAAAACAATCTAAAATGCTTCTACACTTCTAAATAAGACATTGCATCTAAGATTTAAGAAATTTAAACTATTTTAAACACAAGAACCTTCAGAAATCTGTTGCTCTCTAACTTTAAAGATTTCTCTAATCTACTTTGCTCTCAGATTTAAATAAGCTAATAGATTGTTGAAATGACACTTAAAGAGTGAGAATTAAGCTAATTCTATTTCTATATGATTTAAATATGCAAATCTACTGTAATGGCAACCATGACTGTAAATGTTGAATGCTTGATGAATGCTGGATGAATGCTTGATGGATTGATCCTAAAATTGGATTGTTTGAATGCTTGATCACCTGGAATACTTGCAGAGTAAGATTACAAAAATTAGGATGTTTTTCCTATGGCTAGAAACCTATATTTATAGATTTCACAACACACATTTGTGAAGGGGTAACACAACAGAGGTTGAGATTCAATCTGGAGAATTGAATGGTATGAGATGAGAAGGAGGAGCTGATCATGGAGGATTGTTCCTCCCCATGAAAACACCAGGCAAGATGAGAGGAAATATTTGAGGCAGAAGATTGAGAGGATTTCCTGTAGGTTTGTCCCCAAGGCTCTTCCCGTGAATGACAGTTGAATTAATTAGATTTGAAAAATCTAATTTTATTGGTGAGTGAATAGAGGGATATGATTTATGCATTTATTTAAATATTTTTGGTTTATTTAAAT
The DNA here is from genome assembly GCA_007258455.2 of Sequoia sempervirens. Taxonomy (NCBI): domain Eukaryota; kingdom Viridiplantae; phylum Streptophyta; class Pinopsida; order Cupressales; family Cupressaceae; genus Sequoia; species Sequoia sempervirens. The sequence goes on along the minus strand of VDFB02000008.1, from coordinate 355,574,142 downwards.
TTAGCAAAAGAGGAATAAATAATTTAATAAAACAAACTATAGAAGTTGTTTATTAAATTAAAATAAAAGGAATATGATAATTAAATTAAAGATTCTAGGATATCTTTATTTAATTAAGAAGAAATGTGATGAGGTAATTAAATAACACAAATTATTGAAGCTGTGTATTTAATTTAAGATAGAATTAATAGATAAAGTATAGAAGAAATAATAATGATAATAATTAAATAAAACAAAGTATTTAATTTTGTTTATTTAATTAAGAGGGAAATAATATGATAAAATAGAAGAATTAATAATGAACTTAATATAAATAAATATTTCTATTTATTTACTAAGTAGATGAATTTAAGATTAATTAATCAAATAAGTCGTATTTAATTAATTAGATTCTCCAGACCATTTTTAGGTGTCTACAGATGTTAGTCCACAATATTATACCTTGTTAAAAGTATAATGAAAATAATAAAGGGGAATGCACATGCATTCAGGAACACTGCCTAAAGCTCAATGCTTAATTACAAAAGGGGCTCACTACCCAACAATATAGAATAGGATTAGATCTAGAAGGTATGAACTAAAAAAATAGCTTTTGCACAAGCCCGATTATAGTTCCAATTAAGCACAAAAAACTCCTTCACTTTTCATTCTACACACGAATGAATAGATCAATGTTTGCACACTTGCACTCTATCTAGATTTTCTTACACACACACTCACGCACATACTCTCTCAAACTTCGCTCAAACAATCACTCTTATATATCTGCATGATGGATTACATCAACAACTTAGTTAGCCAGAAAAATAAAACATATGGGTAATTGCACCAATCTGTGACATAATTTAGGTGTCAAATTGTGAAAATTTGCAAAAGAAGGCTAAAATGGACCATTTGGCGCATGCTAATTTTGGCGAGTGCCAAATTTGGCATGTGCCAAATTTAAAAGCAAAGATAAAATCCCAAACTCGTGTTTGAAATCCTCATTTGTCTTCAACCCGCAGCTTGGCTTGGAGAATAGGAGGTCTGCAACTCACGCTCACAAAATTTCACCCATAATTTGCACTGTTAGCTTGATATCTTTCAAGAGGATGCTGCCAACATGTTAGAGACATCGAAGATTGCAAAGAGGTATGTATTTTTATTCAATTTAATTCGAATTTGATTGAGAATGCTGATTGAAATAGGTTTTTATAATAAAGTTTTATTCTAATTATCAAGGAATGAATCTTCACCTCAAAACTTTGAGAATTCACAGTCACCCCATCAAGAAGAGCCTCCTATTTGAGAACAACCTGAAACCCCTCCATCAATTCCTAGGCATCCTCAAGGAACACAAGAAAATGTTCTAAATCAAATTGAAAACAATAAAAGAGACATTGAACAATTAATTGGAAGATTAACCGAGCATGTCGAATCCCACCCTTATAGGAGAGGGATTGTTGAATCATTGAATTCAATTGTAACTCATGTAGGAGAAATGAGTGAGAAAATAAATTTTTGGTCAAATAAGAGACATGAGATGAGACAATATTATGCTAGAGGTTTTTTCTTTGCAAATGTTAAAAAACAAAAAATTAGCAAAGCCAACTTGTGTGCCCTATTTACAGACCCAAAAACCAACACACCTTTGTCTCATACATGCAGGAGCTTCCCCATCCATTGGTGCCACCATGAGTTAATTAAAAATAAATTTTGGGAGTGGTGGTGGATGGTATTTGACCAACCTCCATGCAGTAACCATAAGGTACCACAATACTTTTTGAGGAAACTCTATTGTGAGTTTATCCTCAATAAGATGCCAAATTATTTTGACATATTAGACTTTCAGGGTAGAGGTGGGGGCTCCACAAATGATAAACCTGTTGCACAATGTAATCCACAGCTAGCACTAAGACCCTTGGCCAGACCCATGGTGGAGCATGGCGTCGTTCCTTCCATTGTTAAGGATAGTGCAGAGGTGGACACACTGGAGTCGATTGGCTCACTCACCCAAACCATTTTACAATGTGCGAGGCCTCTAGTAGAGCCTGGTGTGGAGGAGACGTGTAGACCTCGAGCTCCACCCCACCATTGTGGTGCTTGTGGTGCAGTTTGCACGTACAATTATTAGAGTGCTCAAGATGTAGCTACACATCCTACATCAGTTGCAGAGGCGATGGCTTTCACAGATGATTTGTTGAATGATACATATAGCATTGACAATTAGGTAAATTTTAGCAAGTTCATTTAATATTGTTTATTAAATTATATTTTTAAATTTAAGAATAAGTAAATTAGTATAATTTTGATTTGATGAAATTTCAGGGTCAGAGTGTTCATGAGATGTGCCCCATTCCTACAAACCCTTATTCATTCTCCACATTGAATCCATAGGTATGCAACTAGTATTAAAGATATTATTATTGCATTTGAACAGTTGAATTTTATATTTGAATGTTTGTCTCATAACATGCTTTAGATTTCAAACAGTTTCCTAGTGGACCTTCAACCTCCACACCTCACGATTCATTTCCTCAAGGACATTACACTCAGGTAGCCTTTATTCAATAATGGTGTTGTAAAAAAATGTTAGCTAGTTTTCATAATTTTGCATATACAAATCTAAAAAATTGATGAGAAACACAAACATTGCATTTGTATTCCTTTATCATGTCACATTATCTTCTCCTAATTCACTTTTTGTTCCTTTATTCCTTCCTAATCCCATCCCATTAACATCTAATAGTTCACCCTACCATTTACTCTTTCATTTACCATTTGCAGATGTTCACATCAAACAACCTTGGTGATGTTGGTGGCATGATGGACCATGGAGTTGTTACAGCAATAGCCAGTTCTGATCCATTGAGAGAGGTATGCAATAGATTAGTCAACTTGACATTATATTTGCTCTTTTATGGTCTATTATAGAAAATTTTCACGGTACTTTTGTTTTGCTTAATTTCTATCTTGATGGTTGCTATAGGTGGTTGTCACTCCAGATCATGGACGTGGTGATGATGTAAATGTGAATGATGACTATCTGTATGTGGTAAGTGATTAAATTTTGTTATATGTCATTCCACAATTCAATTTTTGTTTATTAACATCTTTAGATTTTATGGTATCAGTTGAAGGTACAAAGTGAGGAGAGGAGGACTAGAAAGCATGTTCGAAAGACCACAGAACCAATATTCACTCCATCTAGCTGAATTTCAAAGGCAACACGGGATCTATTTCCTTCCCCTAGAGGGAAATGACTATATTAGGGTCATTTTTTGTATGCCTATGTGGCATTTTGGAACATATGTTTTGTACAACCGATATATACATGACATTTTATGTCCATAATATGGCTCCTTTGTACTAAGCATGTATGGAGTTTTTGGATATATTCTATATACATTTATCAATATATATCATTGTATACCTTAAGGCTTTTTGATTAAAAAAATATTATGTTGGTACTGCCATTCTTGAATGATGTTATCATGCGTATTGTTTAAATCATATGCTTGAATGTTGTAGGCATGGATTTTTTTTACATCTAATGCTTAATTAATTACTGTGGATTGCTCAATAAGGTCCATCTAAAGCATATTGTGTAAATAAGCTCCATTCCTGGTGGTTTGTATCCTTTGGAGTGCTTCAATTAATTGTGCCTCACTTATTCACATGTATGCTTTACTTATTCACATGTATAGTTCACGTATAGTGTGTGTATTCACGTGCATGATTCATGCTTTGAATGCATAACAGGAAAACTATTTTGGGGAAAATTTTGACAAACCAAAAGTATAAGAGTTTTTTAAAAAGTCAGGAAAAAATCATATTTAAAAAAAATGTAAAAAACTTTAGAACAAAAGATAAAATAAATTTATTTTGAAATTAAAAGGTATTTCCATAGCATATAGAGATATAGAGAGCAAATAAAATAAAGATTTTAACTAATGAATTGTAAAAATAATTTTTTGTAGTTTATATTCATATCTTTGATTACATTTTATTGCACATCTTTCAAAGTGAAAACATTACTTTACACTGCATAACTAATAACTAGATGTTGATAGATGACAAAATTTCAATTACAATATAGTTTTTCATACATGTCTACCAAAGTATTTTTTCAAATAGTTCATTTCCTTGTTACTATGGCTAAAAGCATAAAAAAAGTGCTTTCGAACAAGCTATGGATGCTTGGAAAAAATCTATCAAAAGCATAATAGCAAGCAATACTATAGACAATGTAATGAACTGCTTCAAAAGAATTCCTAAAAGAAATATCATCTCATAGTGATGGAATTCCATGACATGCAAATTGCTATGGTTTTCATGCCATTCCATCACCAAGAGACCATGTTTCTTTGAGGCATTTTTTCAAATAATTCATTTCCTTGTCTATGCTACCACATTTTTCGTACATGTTTACCAAAGCATTTTATCAAACAATTCACTACATTGTTGATATGGCTAAAAGCCTAAAATAGGTGCTTGCAAACAAGCTATGGATGCTTGGAAAAAAATCTATCAAAGCATAATAAGAAGCAATAGCATAGACAAGTGATGCAGAGATAGGAGACCCAAACCCACTCAAAGTGTCAACTTGCCTTGAAAGGGAATCTAACAAGATTAAAATGATCTATTGGGCCAATCCAAACTACCTCTCAACCAATGAGAAAATTACATTTGTGGACACTTGTCCTTCTGCTAAGTATAAACCAACAAAAAAAAATTGCATTATGAAGTGTCTTGTTCATTGAACCTACACATGCTAGCTTGGAACAATTTATTTGGTTGGGAGATGACAAGGCACCATCTCAGTGTGTTGGATGTCCCCTTTGATCTTGGACTAAGGCAGACTTCAAGATATTTTTTCCATCTCATATTTTCAGCTTGGGGCGGACTTAAAGTTGTCTTTACCATGTATGCTTTGAGCTGGGCTAACTTTATGTTATCTTTTCCATGTATGCTTTGAGTTGGGAGGAATTTACCTTTGTCTTGGACAACTATTATTCAAGCCAAGGGTGGACTTGACAGCAGCTTGGACATAGATTTTCTTTCCCAAGCAGACTTTGTAGATCATCTTCGACATTTTCCTTGACCATTAGCATGGCGGACTTTGCTTGTGCCCTGCCAAGATTGGGTGGACTTGCTCTTGACTTAGACATGTTAATTTTTCTTCCAAGAGAAAACTAAGAAAGGTTATTGTAGATGGCCACAACATGATCCCATAGGCTCATATGATAAGTTTCTAAGTGTCATGATGTCCAAGTATCGTCATGTTGAAGTTTGCAGCCATTTTCCACTTCGGGGCTCTTAAGCGATTCAGTTTGTTGAACATAGTTCGGAGGAATTCGGTGCATTTGGGTGCAAAAGAGGACCATTCTTAGCATAGACGTACCCACTCGAATGTGTTGGAATAGTTATTTTGGTCACACAAGTTGCAGAACGAAAGTTGTACCACTTTGCAACTTTGTACTACTTGCATTTGACAACTTTTTCCCCAAGAGAAATCTCATCGCCATAGGAAAATGACTCTGAGATAGAAAAAATGGAGAGAGGTTATTGTATATGGGAACAAAACTATCCCATAGGCTTAGATGAGAATTTTCTAAGCATCATGGTGTCCGAGTAATGGCATGCTAAAGTTTGCAGCCATTTTACACTTTGGGCTCTTAAAGGATTTAATCAGTTGAACTTAGCTAAGAGGGATTCAGCATGTTTGGGTGCAAAAGATGACCATTCCTAGCATAAATTTACCCACTCAAACATGTTGAAATAGTTATTTTGATCACACGAGTTGCAAAATGAAAGTTGCACCACTTTGCAACTTTTCACTACTTGCATTTGACAACTTTTTTCCCAAGAGAAATCTCGCCGCCATAGGAAAACACCTCCGAGATAGTGAAAAATAATAGACGTTATTGTAGATGGATAAAAAATGATCCCATAGGCTCAGAAGAGAAGTTTCTAAGTCTCATGGTGTCTAAGTAACGACATGCTAAAGTTTGTAGCCATTTTGCACTTTGGGGTCTTAAGGGATTCAACCGATTAAACTTAGCTCGGAGGGATTCGGTAGGTTTGAGTGTGAAAGAGGACCATGCCTAGCATAAAAATACCAACTCAGATGCATTGGAATAGTTTCTTTGGTCACATGAGTTGCAGAACAAAAGTTACCACTTTGCAAATTTGCACTACTTGCATTTGACAACTTTTTCCTCAAGAGAAATCTTGCCGCCACAGGAAAACACCTTCGAGATAGCGAAAACCGAGAGAGGTTATTATAGATGAGCATAACACGATCCCATAGGCTTAGACAAGAAGTTTCTAAGCATCATGGTGTCTGATTAACATCATGTTGAAGTTTGTAGCCATTTTGCACTTTAGGCTCTTAAGGGATTCAGCCGGTTGAAATTAGTTCAAAGGGATTCAACGTGTTTGGGTGCATAAGAGGACCATGCCTAATGGAACTATACCCACTTAGATGCGTTGGAATAGTTAGTTTGGTCACATGAATTGCAGAACGAAAGTTGCACCACTTTGTAACTTTGCACTACTTGCATTTGACAACTTTTTCACCAAGAGAAATCTCGCCACCACAGGAAAATACCTCCAAAATAGAAAAAAATAAGAGAGGTTATTGTATATGGGCACAACAAAATCCCATAGGCTGAGACAAGAAATTTCTAAGCATTACAGTTTCTGAGTAATGGCATGCTAAAGTTTACAGCCATTTTGCACTTCAGGCTCTTAAGGGATTCAGCCAGTTAAACTTAGCTCGGAGGGATTCAGCGCATTTGGGTGCAAAAGAGGACCATTCCTAGTGTAAAATTATCCACTCAAATGCATCGGAATAGTTAGTTTGGTCACATGAGTTGCAGAACAAAAGTTGCACCACTTTGCAACTTTGCACTACTTGAATTTGATAACTTTTTCCCTAAGAGAAATCTCACTGCCACAGGAAAATTCCTTTAAGATAGTGAAAACCACGAGAGGTTATTGTATATGGGAACAAAATGATCCCATAGGCTTATATGAGAAGTTTCTAAGCATCATATTATCCGAGTATCGTCATGTTGAAGTTTGCAGCCATTTTGCACTTCAGGCTCTTAAGGGATTCAACCAGTTGAACTTAGCTCGGAGGGATTCGGTGTGTATGGGTTCGAAAGAGGACCATGTATAGCATAAACATACCCAATTAGACACGTTGGAACAATTATTTTTGTCACATGAGTTACAGAATGAAAGTTGCACCACTTTGCAAATTTGCATTATTTGTATTTGACAACTTTTTCCCCAAGAGAAATCTCACCGCCACAAGAAAATGCCTCCGAGATAGTGAAAACTGAGAGAGGTTATTGTAAAGGGGAACAACACAATCATATAGGCTTAGAATTTTTTTTTTAAAAATAACAGTGTCAGAGTAATGTCATGCTAAATTTTGTAGCCATTTTGCACTTCGGGCTCTTAAAGGATTCAGCTGGTTGAACTTAGCTCGGAGGGATTTTACGCTTTTGGTGTGAAAAATGACCATGTCTAGAGTAAATTTACCCACTTGGACACATTGGAATAGTTATTTTGGTCACATGAGTTGCAAAATGAAAGTTGCACCACTTTACAACTTTGCACTACTTGCATTTGACAACTGTTTCCCCAAGAGAAATCTCACTACCACAGGAAATAACCTTCGAGATAGAAAAAATTGATAGAGTTTATTGTAGATGGGTACAACATGATCCCGTAGGCTCAGACAAGAAGTTTCTAAGCCTCACGGTGTCCAAGTATCATCATGTTGAAGTTTGCAGTCATTTTGCACTTCGAACTCTTAAGGGATTCATCAGACCAGGAGGCTCAAACTCAATCAATTTGACAACTTACCTTCAAGATGCATCTAACAATATTAAAATGGTCTTTTAAAGCAATTCAAACAATCTTGTAAATTAGAAAACAATTAGAAGCACCTTTTCTCAATTTCACCCATGAATCCTAGTAGTAGTGCAAACTCAGTTTTTGGCCTTTTACTCAAATACTCTCCAAGACACCTAACAAACATATGATATTTTTAGACACCCCTTTTAGATTTGTAACACATATCCCAAAGTTAGAAATAAGTATTTTGGACCAACCTTTTAAATTCACCCCTTCTATGCTAACCTAATTAGGCTGATTAGGCCTAAATTACAAAAGAACATATCTTTAAACTTATCACATGCCCTTGAAACCTTGGGGCAGCATTTCATATGCCTTTAAACCTCTCAAACCACCTTTTTCCTAGGTTTAACCCTTCCAACATACCAAACTAGAAAACCCTCAATTTCTTGTGAAACCAAGATGGTTTATTCAAAATCCCACTTGCACAACCTCCCAGACCATGCCACCAACTCAAACATGTGTATTATGACCCCTATGTGCTCAAATTTTGAAAAAAAACTCCACACTATCATTGACTTTCACAAACCCTAGGTTGAGGGCTCCATTTTCTTGTCTTGAAAGTTGTTTAAACTATATGACGTAGACCTGGAAGGCTTAACTCAATCAATCTTACAACCTACCTTTAAGAGGCATCTAACAAGATTAAGATGACCTATTTGAACAATCTAAATCACTCTTAAATTCTGACAACCAGCAGAAGTTAGATTTCCCAATTTCACCCCTTGAACCCTTGTAGTAGTGCAAACGTAGTTTTTGACTTCTAACTCCAATATCCTCCAAAACACTTGGAAATAAAAGATGGATGCAGATACTCATTTCAAGGCTATAAAATATATGTGAGCCCCAACATCAACTCATTTAGACAAACATGGAGACCCAACACCCCTACCATGGGAAAACCTAGTGAAATAGGCCTCTTTTTCAAAGAGAGTACCCTTCAAACTTCTCCAAACCCTCTGAAACCTTGGGGTAGCAATTAAAATTCTCAAAAACCTCCAAATCACCATCAGATTTCTCTGGTACAGACAAACTCAAGAAAAACTTGAAAACCCTTATTGTATGCACATTTCATGAGGTTTTCTTGGATATGATGCTTCCACAACCTCTCAGACCTTAAAACCACCTTGAACATAGTCCAATAACCCTGCACATGCTCAAAAGTTCAAAAACCAAGACATTCCACACATATTTTATCATAAACTAAGCAAAAACCCCTCATTTACATGCATTCTCTTCACAAAACACTCAGGAACAACAAGTTTATCTCTCTTATTCCTCTCCCAATGATCTATCCATGCATCCTACACCTAATTCATACTCCATAGGGCCCCTTACATGAGTTAAAATTGCCACATAAAGTGTAAGGGCCCTTTAACACATGTTTGTTCACAAAATCCTCCAAAATAGGGTATACTGGTTGTTCACAAGAAAATGCTTAAAAGAGGCTTCCAATCCTTTATTAAACTTTCAAACTATATAGAAATCAATTTTCACATAGACCCCTACATATAAATAAAGATTACATAGCTTACATCGGCTTGTACGGCCTATACAAACCTTCAAAATAAGGAAAAACATAGAAAATTGAAGGAAAACTCAGAATTTCTTATTGTCAAAACCTTAAATCCTGAACCACCAACCTTATAAATGATGTCTTCATTACTTTTTAAAGGCCTCTCCATCTCAACCACCGACCAAGTACCTTTTCAACTAATTTTTTAATCCTTAATGACCATTGGAATTCATAAACCCACTTTTTACACAATTTAATGCCTTTACAAACATAGTGAAGTATTTGCACATTATGACCTCCTAAAACCTTCCCAAAGGCTTGAAAATAGACTTTTTACATTAGAAAAACACTATTCTTGCACATATACATGTAAATTCAAAAACTTTCCTAACAAAGGCTACAAACAATTCCAAGCGCAAGATCACAATTTTCACTTCTTAACACCTAAACTAAAAACCTCACCTAAAAACCTACCTAGGGGTCTTAATTGACCTTATTCAGAAAAAATAACCTCAAAAAAATTTTATTCCTTTCTAATCATTTCAATTCTCAATAATTAGTGCTCCAATTTTAGGCATAAAGTGGAGGTGCTCCTGCACCACTATATAATTTAACCATAATATAACTAAGCAATATATGATATAATTTAACCATTATTCATTAAATTTTCAAATAGTTTAAACATGCACAAGATAAACAAATTATTTCAATTCTCAACTTCTATATATGAAATTTTCCAATAATCAAGTGTATGTCCATATACAAGAATGGCATCATCGCCAACTCAATATCTATTCATAATATACATGCCAAAATGTCTATCTCGTCCTAAACTACTGTTGGATCATCAAAATGGAGCCTCTTTCAAGCACTCTTTGGCTTTGAAGGTAACTGCATAAGAAAAATTCAAACCACAATTGAGCTTAGTTATATTATATAATTTAAAATCGAATAATTAGTTACATCAAAATCAATAAACATTGAATTATAATTGAACTCTAAAATTGAAATCTTGATTACCTCGTATATATACGTCTTTTCAAACCGTCATATGTCTTAGAATATGCCCCTCTCAAAGAACCAATCATACTATATAGGTGAACACAAAAACATCAAATTAATACAAGTTAGCATACAATTGTCCATAATAGAACATTTACCAAACACAAAATAAAGTAAACACATACCTCTTGGTACACGCCCACAAAAGGATATGATAATCACAATAAAACCTTTCCTGGGAATTGGACATTCCAACAGGTGACTAATATCTCTCTATGGATGTTCATTTACTTGTCAAACCAGGGGATGTATACTTTAAATGGCGCGGAAAAATATATGCACTAAGAACTAGTTTCAGTCAAAACTTAGCAGAAATAAATGCTGAAAAGGAATTCTATCTACGCCACAGGAAGGTAATGCATAGTTCTTTAACTCAACTATGATTTGATTAAAAAAGAAACCATAACAGCTATGACTAAAACACAAACTATGAATTGGCCTTATGCTGCAAGAACAAGCACATGGATGGATTCTCTATGCTGCAGGAGCAATACAAGACTGAGTTTGTATAAAAACGTCCAAGATGAAAGCTAACTAAAGATCAACAGAAAAGAACAACTAACTAACTAGCTACATATACTTACTAAGTGGGCCCCCTTAGCAAGCATCTACTGATTACGCAGGTGCTGAACTCATAACTTCATCAAACTTTATTCATGAAAATAGAATGGTATACATTGCTTTGTTGATATAAACTAACAACAAATTTTGTCTCTTGTCAAACAGACTCTGCTTTTTATTATCATACTAACTCTTACATGATATCTGCTATATCTCTCTATCACTATGCTTCTATCTTACTCTAACTGTCATCTCCCCTCTCACTCGCGCAGGAGGAGTACTTTATTTAAAATCAAGAGAGCAACTAACTAACTAACTCTATCAAAGAAAGACGTGGAAATAAAGTGTATCCCATAATCAAGGAACAAACTTCATAAATGAATTTATGCATTCAACCTGATCTAGAGAGAATCTAGCGCTCCAGTCTTTCCAGATTGACTATCATTAAAAATCTTTCCCAATAGTTTCGGTCAAAGAGTCTTCGCCTGAGCTTCCTCGAAGTCATGCAAGAAATGGACTTTACTGCAAGGCCGAGATCGGCTGCACTTGACTCGATCATTCTTCAACAACCTGCAAAACAAAAGGTAACAGATGCAAAAGAAAAGGCGTATGGAACATACATGATATCCATTCATTAATCACACATTTAAATCTATTTCATCATTCAAAAACTGTATGCGATATACCAGTCATTTAGGGAGTCAACGAGGCAATAAATGTAATCAAGTCGACACAATAAGCTATAGGAATATGAAAGTATTTTGCTATAGTATATCCCAATAAAAGGTTTCAACAGAGTTTAAACATCCACAAAATAACAAAAGTAAAGATATTAAGAGTCCATCATAATATCCAAACTATGAGCACTTTTTAAGCTCATCATTCTGCCCCCTACTTAGCCCAATGTTGGTCCTCCAGCATTAACTTTCCTGGTGGTTTCTCTGAAGTTAGTGGTTGTTGCATGACTCTAAAATGGATTTCCAAACCTGTAATAAAATCCTCTTAAAGCCTAGCACCTTTCATACCTTCGGTCTTCTAAATCATCATTAAGATTTGTAGCCTGGTGAGAATAGAGGGGCCACATTAGCATAGGGGGTCTGAATGTCAATGGCAACCACAGTTCAAATCTCTTTTGAAGCCCCAATTGTATATATTTTCTTGATCGTTTGAAAGCTGCTGTGAAATTTAGGGGACTGTGTGGTTTTGATTTTCTTAACCCAACAGTTAATCTTTCTCACCTTTTCTCACTTCTGGTGTATGCCAGTCTCCAAAACAAATATGGTTGTGCGTGGAATTCATCATATACTTGTTTCCTAATATCAAATATTTTCTCTCTGGCTGTAACATTATTAATGCCATATGTCAGAGCAAACCAGTCTTTCAACATTGCATGGGGGTTTGAACTTTGAGAGTGTAATGGAATAGACTCAATTTTCTTAGCTTCCTCATATGTTTTCCACTGCCTGCCATAATTCACCTCATTTTCTGCCCATGACATAAATGCTCTCAAATGAATATCACCAATATACAGAAGAGGATTCCATTTTGTTTCAAATGGAATTAAAAATCCATGTAAATAGAATTCACACAGAGAATTTCTTAACCAATTACGGGTTGTCTGCTATGCTTCGTAAAATTCTTTAGCAGTGTGAAGTATAGGATCTTGATTTCTGAAAATTCTCATTAATTGGAACCATAGGAACTATTCCTTAAGGCATAGAGCATAAACTCTGGGTGGTGGTTTGCATTCCATAATCTGACCAGTTACTTTTAACATTTCATCCATTTTTGTTTTCAACTCAACAATTTCCTGTTTCTGACTTTCAATTTCCCTTTTCAATTTCTTCCTTTCTACCTCCCATAGACTTTGTCGCATGTCAATCTGGGCTATGCGCCAGAAAGTTATGGTTTGCAATGTAACTGTTTCCCAGTTAGCTTTGACATATTCCAGAAACTCAATTAAAAATGTTTTCTTATAAACAACAATGGCTTTGCAAGTTGTAGGGAAAAATGTAGCTTCACTAGGCACATTCAATTGTTCAGTCTGTTCTTGCTCTTGCTACAAAATGAATTCTTGTTGTTGCGGTGGAGAAGACTGTGCTTCCTCTAAAAATTGCATAGCAACAATAGCCAAGTCATCAAGATTTGGTAACCCTTTCTTATTATGCCCTATTTCTTTTATCTCAACTTGTTCCTCTTCAGGAACGAATGAACTCTGTGCAGCATTTTCGGACACATTCTGAGAAACATCAAATTCTGACTCTATAGACCCTTTTGAAATTACAATAACCTCTGGTTGAGGTGAAGCAGGGGAGGTCTTAGATTATTTCCTTGTGGAAACTCTTCTTGGCATTGATGCGGTTGCAGAAGGTCTTCTAGTAGCCTTCCTCTTTCTGGTCTCCTTACAGGGTTCTGCCCTACCAGAGGATGACGGTGAACTGGTGATAGCAACAGGTGTTGTTGTAGGAGAGACAACTGCAGGGGATGATGTTGCAGGAGAAGGACATTGCCTTTTCTGATAATGAAGGTCAGATTCTGGGGACCCTTCTGCCTTTATTTTTCCCTTCTCTCTCCTAGTGGCAGACCTAGTTTGTACCCTAGTACAGGATTTATGTGTGAAAGCTGCAGGACCAGGTGCTACAGGAGTAGATGACCCTTGCACTGTTCTACTGGTAGACGCAATTTCTTTCTTCTTTTTCTGAGGCCGTGGGGTAAGTACGCTAGGGGGTTGTAGAATTTACAAGATCTTTTGGGCAACGAATTGTTGCCAGGAAAGAGGTGAGACATCTCTCAAAGAGCATTCAATCAGTAATTTGATAAGGTTGTGGTGAACAACAGAATTATCTTTCCCTTATTGGGTTCCATGGGCACTTTGTTCTAGAATTTTTAATAGGAAATTCAGAACATTTACAACTAACCCATGCCTCATATGACTTAATAATTTGAAATGATACGAATGTAGGTAAGAGAAACGACTTTCACGGGTTAAATACTTGATTATGTAATCCACGTATTCTGAATAAGGAGAAGGTAACGATACGCACTTGCATCCCTGCTTGGAGACTTCCAAAGGTCCATCAGTGGGCATTGAAAACTCAGCCCTTGTAGTTGCAGCGTCTGAAGAAAAATTTTCTCCAACGGCTGGAAGCCCAGTTACTTCAGCAATTCTATCTTCAGTTGCAACAACCATTAGACCCCATATAGTAGCTTCCCCTTCAGAAAGGATTCTCAAAAATTCTCCAACACCCTCCTCATCAAAAGCATTTAAACTCAAGAAATAGTTTAACCATCCATAGAAACTGAATGCATGGATTGTTTGAGGATTTTGTAATAATTCATGAGCTACAGGCTCATGTTGCACCAGCTGACCACCCATGTTCACAGTTTTCTCGTACCTGAACTCAATTCCTTTTTAAAAATTCAAATTCTCTGTTTCCCTTTCTACTTTGGTTTTTCTTCTGTCGTGCTGTCACATTTCTTTCTTTTCCAAAAATGAGCTTTTTGAACAAGCAATCTTAATCGTAATTTACAAGAAAAACATGCAATAAAGAAGGACATGCGATCATATTTGGAAAGTACCAAAAAAGTATTAAAGAAATGTTACTTGTGCAGTTATAGCAGCGACAAAAAGATAAGTTTTAAAAAGTGGATTACCCCGCCCCCTACTTAAAGTATGACATGTGTCCTCACATGTACTAAAGAATAGGTGGAGATCAGGTAATAATGACCGGTACATGCATAGTAGTAAATGAATAGAATAAAATAAATTAAATATGTGATAAGAAAATATATGGTGTACCTTTGATAATTGCACGTACGTGTGAAGAAAGATGACGGAATCTGCATGAGTTGATAGTTGGGAATGATATCTTAATTAAGGGTGACGCAGACAGATGAAGTGGATGGGTGACGTGGGTGGACAAGATGAACAGATGGAATGGATGGATTGGATAGATGCATGGAAGATAAAGAAATGAGATGGGGGCAATAAATGAGAATGGAGAAAAAGGGGTTTCCTTTTTTAAAAAGAAAATATTTATTATGGGCATACTTTTTCAAAATTACTATGAAGTTGCAGGAGAAAGGCTATAGCCTTCAGCTGTAGGAAGAGTATCGGGTGGAACCTGAACGAACTGTTCCATGAATTCTTCTTTTGAAACTGGTTTATGGTACAACCGGAGTCGGTGGCCATTAAATAGCAATTTGAAATGGACTGGATCAATTGTCACCAGCTGTACAGCTCTGTTGTCAAACAAATTTTCAACTTCATAGGGGCCAAGCCAGCGTGTTGTGAGCTTACCCTAGTTTTCTTGATATCTAGAATCATATAGCAGATCCCAATCACCAATAAAAAAATTCTTGGTTTTTATGTGTTGATCATGTCATTTTTTCTGTTGTTGTTGGACTACTTCTGTATGCTACAGGGCAGCTTTTCTCATTTTATCCAAAGCATTGAGCTGCAAGAGATGGTCCTTTTGTGCTTCACATATGTCTATATTGAGTTCAAGAGTTGTCCTCAAAGTTTTGTACTCAAATTCTATGGGCAACATGGTTGTTTTCCCATAAAGTAGTTCAAAAGGTGTAAACCCAGTTGTTGTCTTCTATGTAGTTCTGTAGGCCTAAACTGCTTCAGGAATTCTATTGCTACAATCTTTTTTATGGATCTGCACTGTCTTTGTGAGGATCGCCTCAATTTCCCTATTTTTTACCTCTGTCTGACCATTGGCTTGAGGGTGATAGGGGCTAGACTTCCTATGTTTGATTTTATAGTCATTCATTAGTGCAGTGATCAGATTCGACATAAACTGAGCTCCCTGATTAGTTACAAGCTCTCTGGGAACTCCAAATCTAGTGAAAATTTATTCATACAAAAACTTAGCAACTTTGTTATCCTGAGCATGAGTCATAGCTTTTACTTCAACCCATTTTGTGAAATAGTCTGTGCAAACTAGAATGTATGACTTGCCATTTGATGGTGGATTAATTGGTCCCACAAAATCCATCCCCCATTTATCAAAAGGGGTGACTATTACTTGCAGATATAGTGGCATTTCATCTGACTTGGTTGGTCTTCCTATACGTTGGCATCTGTCATATTTCCTTGTATAGGCCACAACATCCTTGTGTAATGTTGGCCAGTAGTACCCTGTTGTAAGAACCTTCATTGATGTTCTTTTTGCTACAAAATATCCTCAACATGGTTCATCATGGCAAGCATCAAGATATCATAAGTCTCAGCTTCTCTTACACATCTTCGCATTACTTGATCAGGTCCAGTATAAAACAAACAATTTGCAATCCATGAAAAATTGAAACTTTTCTCTATTAACAACTTCTTTTCTTTTGGAGAAAAATGAGTTGGTATTCTGTTTGCTACTAGATAATTAGCAATGTCTGCATACCATGGAGTATGTGTAGCAATGGAAAACAAGTTTTCATCTGGGAACCTATCATCAATAACCTCGTGTTCAACAGGTGTAGCTGATTAAAGTCTTGATAAAAAGTCAGCTACAATATTAGCTCTTCCTGGTTTATCAATTATTGTAATGTCAAATTCTCGTAACAACAGGAGCCATCTTGCCAATCTACCAGAGATGGCAGGTTTTTTCATCAGATACTTGATTGCTGCATGGTCAGTATGGACGAATATCTAATAACCTGTGACATAATGCATAAATTTATTCAAAGCATACACTACTGCAAGCAATTCTTTTTTGGTAACAGTATAGTTGAGCTCAGGACCTTGAAGGTTCTTGCTGATAAAGTAAATAGCATTCTCAATTAAATTTTTTTTTTGACTTAAAACTGCTCCTATACCAAAATCAGAGGCATCAGCATGGATGTGAAAAGGAAAATTCCATTTTGGACTTTGAAGAACAAGGGCTTTAGTAAGCAAGTCCTTTAGTTGCAGGAAGGATTTTTCACAAGCCTTTGTCCACTCAAATTAAGAATCCTTAGTTAACAAGGAATAAAGTGGACTGGCAATTTTACTGAAGTCTTTTATAAATCTTCTATAATACCCTGCATGGCCAAGGAAACTTCTGACATCTTTTTGTTTTGCAAGAGTTTGTAAATTCTGAATAACTTCAATTTTAGCAAGGTCGACCTAAATTCCATTCTTTGAAACATGATGACCTAGAACAATACCTTCTTCCATCATTAGAAAACACTTTTCACTGTTTAGAGACAAATTTTTCTCTCTGCACCTTTTCAATACATTTTTTAAATTTACCAGTGCTTCTTCAAATGTGACTCCATAGGTAGTGAAATCATCCATATAAATCTCCATACAGTCATGAGATATATCAGCAAAGATACTAATTACTGCTCTCTGAAATGTTGTTGGCGCATTGCATAGACCAAAAGGCAAGACCGAATAAGCAAATGTTCTCCATGGACAGGTAAAAGTGGTCTTATCTTGATCTTCAGGGGCAATTTTTATCTAATTGTACCCACTGTAACCATCCAAAAAGAAAAAATATCTTTTGCCAGACAATGAGTCTAGTACTTGGTCTACAAAAGGTAGTGGAAAGTGATCTTTTTTAGTGGCATTGTTCAACTCTCTATAATCTACACACACTCTCCATTTTTCACCTTTCTTGGGGATAATGACTAGTGGAGAAACCCATTGACTATCAGATATTGGGTAAATAAAACCAACATCAAGCAACTTTTGAAGCTCATTTTTAACTATTTCTCTAAGTGTTGGATTTACTCTTCTTTGAGGTTGTCTAACTAGTGAACAATCTTCTTTGATATATATCCTATGAGTACAAACTCAAGGATCTATTCCTTGCATGTCCCCATATTCCCATGCAAAAGCTTTATGATGTTCTTGTAGCATTTTTAATAAGATAACCTCTTGAGATTGTGACAGCTTGCTATTGGCATTCAAACAATGACCTAGAGACAATTCTATCTACTTTGTGAGATTACTCATAGAATCTACAGGTGATGTTTTTACCTCTTGTGGAAGCAGGTTATGAAAAATTGCAGGAAGTTTAGGTAGTGAACTCTCAGAATTTGGTTGCTACAGGAAACATTGTAAATGGCTGCCACTTGGATCAGATGAGCTACCCGTATCAGAATTAAACTGCAGAATTTGGAAAAGCAAAGCATCCTCACTCTGAAGTAGTGAGAATGGATCATTTTGAAGCATCATTAATTGAGCCAAAGAATTGGCTTCTTCAATTTCTTCCCCCACATTTGGCCAAACAGGTTGGGACAAATCTGGTTGAGGTTTAGCAGGCGGATACAGAGCCAATTTCTTTGTGGATTGTCCATCATAAATGGTCATATCTCCAGAACGACATCCTATAAAAGCATCAGCAGTTGTTAACCATGGTCTACCAAGGATAACTAGATACCCTCCTAAAGTTTCCTTAACTGATAATATTATGAAATCAGCTAGACACTCCCAAGATTCAAGAGTGACAATTACATCTCCCACCATCCTATCAGGTTTAACTGTGGAGCTATCTGCAAGCTGCAAAACTGTGGGTGTAGACCTAATGTTTGAAATATTCAAGGAGTCCATAGTATGCTTTGTCATGACATTACTGGCAGCACCTAAATCAATCAAAATATTTTTTACAACTTGGCTATTTATATGTATCTGCACTACAGGACTTCCAGGGTCAATATACTTTGGAATGACTACATTTCCCAACATTATATCAGCCAATTTTCCTAAGACATGAATTGTTTGAGGATCCCCTTTTTTCATCCAGGATTCTTCAAACATGCCTCTTTAATAGCTTTTCCAAAAATAGGAACATCTTTAATGGCTTGAAATAAAGGAATTTGAATCTGTACATTCTTGAGCTGATCTAGAATGTCAAAAGTGGGTTCTTCCATGGATTTAGATGCAGTACTTTGCAACCTCTGAGAAAAAGGTGGGTTGTCTTGATTTTACAAAACAGGTTCCTTAGAAACTGTATCAGTTATGGGCATATGCTTAGTAGGAATAGCAGGTGCAGTAGATTCTTCAAGGGGGGAATCTGGTATTTCAGTAATTAGAGGTGGTTTTAGAGTAGGTAAAGTGGTTTCAGACCTCAAATGGATGTCATTAACGTCTAAGGCATAAGCTTGATATTGGTTGGTTTCGGCAAGATGCGTAGGCTGCTGTGGCTACTGTTGTTGCCTATTATTGGGATTTGGCAACGGCTGGGCAAGCATAGGCATTTGCTTTGGAGGTCCAAGATTTGTGGCAGTTGCTACAGGAGGTGGCATGAGGGCCTATGGTTGTGGCTGTGGAAGCTACAAGAATCCAAGGGACTGGTTTTGCCATTGTTGTGGGCTTCTCCATTGAGAATTTTGCTGCCAATTTCTTGAAGGTGGGGTCCATTGCCCTTGTGGTTGCTGCCAACCTCCTTGAAGAGATTGCCATTGTGGGTTCTGATAATTAGGCCAACTTGGTTGAGTTGGATTCTAGGGTGGTGGTGGTCCATATGCATGTTGCCATTGGTTATTATAGCTAGAATAAGGATTACCAAAAGTTAAAGGATCCTGAGGCATACCTTGTCTTTGGGCCCATGGTCTCCTTTGTGTAACAAAGAACACTTGATCATCATCACCTTCTACTGGCTTGAAGTCAGTAGGTAGTTGCCTGGCTTCCAAATTAGCCACCATCTTGCATCTGCAGTCACGCTTTTTTTGTCTGCAATATGGATAGAACTTGGCCAAAACTGCCTTAGCTTCCTCATGTTTCTTCCGAGCTTGCATGGTGTCCATTTGTGTAGCCATATTATTATTGATGTCCTGTTTGCAGTCAGACAACAAATTTTTTATCTCCATTTGAGAAACTCCACTAGAAGAAGACTTCCCCACTGTAGCATGATGACCGCGACCTTTCTTAACTATTGCTCGAGAGTAGTTAAGACATATTTTTTTATATCATCCCAAGACAGTTGGGCTATATCACCTTCTCCCATCAGGTCCAAGGCATCTATACAGGCATCATTGATTCCCATTAGAAAGAGTAGTTTCTGAGAGTCCTCGTTGAGAGTATGGTTTGAGTTCCTCTTGAGTGAAAACAAAAATCTAGAAATATAATCTTTCATACTCTCATCCTCCTTCTGCTGAATTTGGAATATGTCATCACCTTTGCTGGCACTCTTACAATATTTCTTATACTTTTCAAGGAATTTCATCTGCATGGCCGCCCAACTATTAACGCCTCTTCCCAGACTCATGAACCATCTGAGAGCTCCTTCCTTCAAGGTGGAAGGAAATAACTTCAATTAATGAGCGTATGTGTTGTAGTCATAACTATGACAGAGGACATCAAACTCAAACAGAAAAGTTTCAGGGTCTTCAGTGACTAGGCCATAGAATTTTGGAAGTAGTCAAGAAGGTATATTCTTAAGATTGTCAGTATCTCATTGGGGAACAATGGGAAACTCAAAAGCAGGAGGTGGATTATTAGGTGGGTTATTTGCCATGTTTGCTTGCTGGAATAACAGGGCGAATGGATTTTTCTTAGGTTCGTTGTCAGCTGGGTCAAATGGTAGTTCAACAAATAGGTTTTCAGGGAGGAACCTTCCCAGAGCGTCTCTTCTTCTTCTATGCATGCAATACGATGAATAGTGGCTTGAAAGATTTAGAAAATTTTGCCTAACAAACTAAACTAATGCTAAAAATGACTCCTAACAAATTCCTAGCTGGACCCCATCCTAGCAACAGCGCCAAAAATGGTACGCACCCACAAAAGGATATGATAATCACAGTAAAACCTTTCCTAGGAATTGGACATTCCAACAGGTGACTAATATCTCTCTATGGATGTTCATTTACTTGTCAAACCAGGGGACGTATACTTTAAATGGCGCGGCAAAATATATGCACTAAGAACTAGTTTCAGTCAAAACTTAGCAAAAATAAATGTTGAAAAAGAAGTATATCTACGTCATAGGAAGGTAATGCAAAGTTCTTTAACTCAACTATGATTTGATTAAAATAGAAACCATAATAGCTACGACTGAAACACAAACTATGAACTGGCCTTATGCTGCAGGAACAGGCAGAGGGATGGATTCTCTATGCTACATGAGCAATACAAAACTGAGTTTGTATGAAAACTTCAAAGATGAAAGCTAACTAAAGATCAACAAAAAAGAACAACTAACTAACTAGCTACAGATACTTACTAAGTGGGCCCCCTTAGCAAGCATCTACTGATTACGTAGGTGCTGAACTCAGAACTTCATCAAACTTTATTCATGAAAACAAAATGGTATACATTGCTTTGTTGATATAAACTAACAACAAATTTTGTCTCTTGTCAAACAGACTCTTCTTTTCATTATCATACTAACTCTTACATGATATCTACTATATATCTCTATCACTATGCTTCTATCTTACTCTAACTGTCATCTCCCCTCTCACTCGTGCAGGAGGAGTACTTTATTTAAAATCAGGAGAGCAACTAACTAACTAACCCTATCAAAGAAAGAAGTGGAAATAAAGTGTATCCAGAAATCAAGGAACAAACTTTATAAATGAATTTATGTGTTCAACCCGATCCGGAGAGAATCTAGCACTCCACTCTTTCTAGATTGACTGTCATTAAAAATATTTCCCAATGGTTTCGGTCAAAGAGTCTTCGCCTGAGCTTCCTCGAAGTCGTGCAGGAAATGGACTTTACCGCAAGGCCGAGATCGGCTGTGCTTGACTCGATCATTCTTCAACAACCTGCGAAACAAAAGGTAACAGATGCGAAAGAAAAGGCGTATGGCACATACATGATATCCATTCATTAATCACACATTTAAATTTATTTCATCATTCAAAAATTGTATGCGATATACCAGTCATTTAGGGAGTCAACGAGGCAATAAATGTAATCAAGTCGACACAATAAGCTATAGGAATATGAAAGTATTTTGCTATAGGATATCCCAATAAAAGGTTTCAACAGAGTTTAAACATCCACAAAATAACAAAAGTAAAGATATTAAGAGTCCATCATAATATCCAAACTATGAGAACTTTTTAAGCTCATCATTCTGCCCCCTACTTAGCCCAATGCTGGTCCTCTAGCATTAAATTTCCTGGTGGTTTCTCTGAAGTCAGTGATTGTTGCATGACTCTGAAATGCATTTCCAAACCTGTAATAAAATCCTCTGAAATCCTGGCACCTTTCATACCTTCGGTCTTCTAAATCATCATTAAGATTTGTAGCCTGGTGAGAATAGAGGGGCCACATTAGCATAGGGGATCTGAATGTCAATGGCAACCACAGTTCAAATCTCTTTTGAAGCCCCAATTGTATATATCTGCTTGATCATTTGAAAGCTGCTGTGAAATTTAGGGGACTGTGTGGTTCTGATTTTCTTAACCCAACAGTTAATCTTTCTCACCTTTTCTCACTTCTGGTGTATGCTAGTCTCCAAAATGAATATGGTTGTGCCTGGAATTCATCATATACTTGTTTCCTGATATCAAATATTTTCTCTCTGGCTATGACATTATTAATGCCATATGTCAGAGAAAACCAGTCTTTCAACATTGCATGGGGGTTTGAACTTTGATAGCGTAATGGAACAGGCTCAATTTTCTTAGCTTCCTCATATGTTTCCCACCACCTACCATAATTTTCCTCATTTGCTGCCCATGACATAAATGCTCTCAAATGAATATCACCAATATACAAAAGACGATTGCATTCTGTTTCAAATGGAATTAAAAAGTCATGTAAATAGAATTCACACAAAGAATTTCTTAACCAATTAGGGGCTGTCTAGTATGCTTCGTAAAATTCTTTAGCAGTGTGAAGTATAGGATCTTGATTTATGGAAATTCTCATTAATTGGAACCATAGGAACTATTCCTTAAGGAACGGAGTGTAAACTCTGGGTGGTGGTTTGCATTCCATAATCTGACCAGTTACTTTTAAAATTTCATCCATTTTTGTTTTCAACTCAACAATTTCCTATTTCTGACTTTCAATTTCCTTTTTCAATTTCTTCCTTTCTACCTCCCATAGACTTTGTTGCATGTCAATCTGGGCTATGTGCCAGAAAGTCAGGGTTTGCAATGTAACTATTTCTCAGTTAGCTTTGACATATTCCAGAAACTCAATTAAAAATGTTTTCTTATAAACAACAATGGCTTTGCAAGTTGCAAGGCGAAATGTAGCTTCACTAGGCACATTCAATTGTTCAGTCTGTTCTTGCTCTTGCTGCAAAATGAATTCTTGTTGCTGTGGTGGAGAAGACTGTGCTTCCTCCGAAAACTGCATAGTAGAGGTAGCCAAGTCATCAAGATTTGGTAACCCTTTCTCATTATGCCCTATTTTTTTTATCTCAACTTGTTCCTCTTCAGGAACGAATGAACTCTGTGCAGCATTTTCGGACACATTCTGAGAAACATCAAATTTAGACTCTACAAACCTTTCTAAAATTACAATAACCTCTGGTTGAGGTGAAGCAGGAGAGGTCTTAGATTGTTTCCTTGTGGAAACTCTTCTTGGCACTAATGCGGCTACAGGAGGTGTTCTGGTAGCCTTCCTCTTTTTGGTCTGCTTAGAGGGTTCTACCCTACCAGAGGATGACGATGAACTGGTGATAGCAACAGGTGTTGTTGTAGGAGAGATGGCTGCAGGGGATGATGTAGAGTGGCAGGGGAAGAAACACCTTTTTCCAATAGCTTCTCTCAAATGTACACATCAACTTTACTATTCCTTCCAACAAGCAACTTGATCATCCAACTCAACTCACTCACCCAAACATGTTTGAAGGACTTTGGGATGCTATGTACACTCTCAAAATGTCAAAACAAGAAAAAATAACTTGAATTTACACTCAAAAAATCAATTTCTCTCATCACTCTTACACAAGCCCACACAACTTTGCAACATTACCAACTAGGATAGTCAAAATAAAAACTTATTAAAGTCATTAACTAGACAATGAAATTAGGTTTTAGACTTCTAACAAGATCCCCTATAGGTGCACAAATGCATAGGATCAAACTCCACAAATAGATGATTCAAAATATTAATTTTCAAGCCACAAGAAGGCTTGATTTAGGCTTGTGTACAGAATGTTTGACTACCAAAGCACACCCCAACACCCCTAAAGACTTTCGCAGGTTCAAAAATTCTCCCCAAGAGCTGTTCGGAGCTGATAAGTGTCAAGTGGGGTTAGACTACTTATAGACCATTCATCAACCCACTCTATTGACTCGCAATCATTCCATGCTCGAAGTGTGTAAGGAAATATATATGCGGAAACAACTCTCCTAACGTAAAAACCTCAGGGAAGAATGCAAAGACTCTTTAAAATTTTACAATTATAGTCTAATTAAGATGCACTAGAAAGAGATTACAGAAATAGAGAAATAGACAAACACATATGAACACCAGATATACGTGGGAAAACCCTTATGGTAGAAAAACCCACCACACCAAGAGAAGTCACTTTGTATTATAGTAAGGGTATGTGCAGGATCATGGTATGCCAAAAAGTGGCAATATTTGTAGGGTATGTGGCTGACGACTTTTTTTTCACCCAAAATTAATGAAATGAAAAGGGTTTTTAGAGGAGATTCTCAGCTTTCCAAAAATATAAATTATGATTAATTTGAATTAATAAATAATTATTATTCATTTTCTATTAGAATTATGACTAAAGTCCGATCGATAGGTTGATTGAAAACATCTAACTTCTTCAGATCATATTTTTGAATCCAAAACATACTACATTCTATGCTTTACATACTATAGGATTAAAAAAATAAAAAATAAATTTCATGAATTTTGACCAAGTTAAGGTGGTCGCTTGCACGAAGCTTTTTATATTTTCTAAAAGTTGTAATAAAAATTCATAATTAATTATTTACTTAAAATTACAAAAAATATGCATCACATCCGACATGAGTCCCTCTACTTATATATAAAATCTTACAAAAAATATTATCATTTTATTATGGTTAGGTGGCTCAGCATTACACCTACTTCTTTATTTTTTCCCTAAAATTTAAGTACTAATGCATTGAAATTCCCCCAAATTTCACCAAATAGATTTTATTTATTTTTAAATAAACCTAGTATTTTAGAAACTACATTCAATTTTCTACAAATTCTATTCTTATATATTTTTGAAATAATATAGATAACTTATTCAAATATTTACGTCAAGTTGCCTAACACTGATTTTTCTGAATTTTTTGCCACTTAAGGGCCTGTTTGGCATACCATGATCCTGCACATGCCCGTAATAAAGATTACAAATAGAGTTCTAACTTATCTTTCTGATGTCAGTTTACAGCAACATTCACCATGAACAACCTTGTTACAAAACATTCACGTTACCGTCTTCACAGAGTAGAATTCATCCACTGATCATACAATCACACAGCAATCCGTCGATCCATCTAAACCATCACAATCTGCAATCACTAAGTATCTCCATGATGCCCCTATCTGTCAAGCTTCCTCTCAGTAACGGCTGCAATAGTCCAACTGCTAGTGGTTCCCATTCGACTTCTCTGATTGGTCGAAGACTCACCATGTAGGATGGTCTTCTTTCGGTCAAAGCGATCAACTTGTGTTGGCATTTCAATGAGACACAAGAACTGTCTCCCTGATGCTCAAAGGCTTCATTGTTGATATCGGCATAGGTTCCAATAGTCGGCAAGATGATATAGCAAACACCATGAGTCATACCAAATCCACTGGCATTCATTTCATTCCTATCAGCAAGAGTTTCCTCATCGGCAAGACTCATACCACTGTTCACAAGTCACACTGACCTCAACATTTCCATCAGCAAGACTTACCGCTTGCCAAGAGGTTACATTGAGACTTCTTATGTTACACCAAAGCATCCAACAGTTGGCAAGACAAACTGCTATTGCCAAGAAATCACATCGAATACTTCATGTCACCTCAAGGACCATTTACTATTGGCGAGACCTTCATCGATTGCTAAGACTTCATACCAAAGTCTTTGTGTCACCACGAAGACTCCAAGTGTATCCCCGTCAGTGAAACCTTCATCGATCGCTGGGACTTCATACCAAAGCCTCCACCTTCGGTGAGACTTCACTTAGTCACTGAGATTTCTCCTCAAGACCTTTGAGTTACCCCAAGTGAATACCGTCGGTGAGACATTCCTATCAGTAAGACTTCTTACCGAACACCCAAGACTCTCCCCGAAGGCTTCAATAGAAAATGTTGTCGGCAAGACTTTACCTATCATTGGGACTTCACACCGAAGTAAGCCTTTCAGCCAAGGGTCTCCCTGATATACGATATGAATGGCCTGTCAGCCAGAGATCTCCACTCAACATAGGGTTACAATGACTGTCACAAGTCACAATGATAATCTCCTTCGGCATAACTTAAACATTGTCTCGGTGACCTATACAAACCACAAGTCCAAAGCTGCTAGTCGACCATACCCAAAGCACGTCACACTGACTTTCCTCTCGTAGAGGTTTCAGCCTGTGAGATTGAGGCATATATTTCCAACAATCTCCCACTTGACGAATATCACATAGGCACCTCTAGAGCACAAGGAAACTACTAAAAATCATGGGCACTAAGGCCCATCAAACTGGCACACCACCTGAACTTGTCTATGCTCACTGGCTTTGTCAATGCATCTGCAACATTCTCCAGAGTATCAACTTTTTCCAAATTGACTTTTCCATCCTCCACCATGTCTCATACAAAGTGGTACTGTACATCTATATGTTTTGTCTTGGCATGGAAAGTAGGATTCTTTGCCAGACAAATTGCACTCTGACTATCACAAAAATAGTTATTTTCCATGCATCAAAACCAATGTTAGAACACAAACATTTTAACCAAACTGCTTTTTTACAAGCATGTGTAGCTACCATGTATTCAGCCTCTATAGTGGACAAAGTGACTACAGCCTGCCGCTTACTCATCCATCTCACTGCACCACCATTCAACATGAAAGTATATCCACTGGTGGACCTCCTATTGTCAATCTCACCTTCCCAATCAAAGTCCACATAGCCTCAAATACTAAGATTCATTTGTGATTTAACCAAGTTCCCATGGTAACACAAAGCATATTATGAAGTCCCTTTCAAATATCTAAACACTCTCTTCACAACATCACAATGTGTTCTTCCAGGATTAGCCATAAACCGACTAAGAACTCCCACTGCTTGGGTAATGTCTGGACTTATACAGACCATTGCATACATAAGACTACCAACCACACTAGCATAGGGTACACTAGTCATGTCCTCCATCTGAGTAGGATATTTTTGACAATCTTCAACAATTAGCTTAGTTCCTTGCAAGATTGGAACAACTAGCTGCTTGCAATCATTCATGCAAAATCTCTCTAGAACAGTCTTGATATACTTACTCTAACTAAGCCAAATTTTTCTATTCTTCATGTCCCTAGTTATCTCCATCCCCAGAATATACCTTGCTGCACCAAGTTCTTTCATTTCGAACTTAGCAAACAACTCAGACTTAAGATCAGAAATCATTAGCTTACTATTGCCTATGAACAACATATCATCAACATAGAGAGCAATAATAAGCACTTGATCACTTTCAGCTTTATAATAGACACAATGATCAAATTTTGATCTCACAAATCCCAAAGACAATACAAAAGTATCAAAATTATGGTACCACATTCTAGGTGACTGTTTTAACCCATACAGAGACTTCTTTAACTTGCAAACCAATTTTTCTTTACCTTTTTCAACAAAGTGCTCAGGCTGGGACATATAGATTTCTTCTTCAAGATCACCATGAAGAAATTTTGTCTTCACATCCATCTACTCGATCTCTAAGTCATACACTGCTACAAGTGACAAAAGAAATCTAATGGACATCAGTTTAGATATAGGAGAAAAAATCTCCCCATAATCAATTCCCTCTACCTGGGAATAACCCTTCGCAACCAATCTTACCTTGTACTTTTCCACACTGCCATCCACGCCAATTTTCTTCTTAAATACCCATTTGCAGCCCATAGCTTTTCTGTCTTCAGGCAAGGGCACCAAACTCTAGGTATCATTCTTTTCTAATGATGCCATTTCTTCATTCATAACTTCCAACCAAGAGTCTGAGTCAGACATTTTAAATGCCTCTTTTATATTCTTAGGCTCATCAGTGCTAGAAATCAATGCATAGGCACAAGTAGAATCTATCAAAGAGAACCCATACCTATCAACTTGTTTTCTTTCACAGGTTGACCTCCTCACTTGCTGAGGCTGAGGTTCTTCTTCTTCTTTAGAACTTTCAGAACTATTTGAGATCTCCTTAGTTTCAAGTACATTTTGATTTTTCAATTCCTCTTTATCTAGTGTAGGAGGAATTCCAACTACATCCTTATTATTTATGACTTTGTCTCTAACTATAGATCCAAGGTAGAAGGCTTCAGCTCACGAAAGATTACACTTCTGTTTTATACAACCTTCTTTGTATTAGGATTCCAAAGCTTGTATCCTTTTATGCCAGCACTATAGCCAATAAAAATACATTTGACAGCCTTGTTCTCCAACTTAGTTTTTTCTCATATGGTACACATGCATATGCCTCACAGCCAAAAACATGAATATGTCTCAAAGAGGGCTGACCACGCTTCCAAAGGTGTTTTCTCAACAAGAGCAGAATTTGGAAAATGGTTAATCAAGTAACATGCAGTAGCAACAGCCTCAACCCAGAACTTCTCCTCCAAGCCAGCACTACTCCGCATACTTTGTGCTCTCTCCATCACTATCCTATTGAACCTTTCTACAACTCCATTTTGTTGTGGAGTATAAGGTGTAGTCTTATGTCTTTTAATCCCATGGTCTTTACAATACCTCTCGAAATCATCAGAACAAAATTCACCACCATTATCAGTCCTTAAGCATTTTATTTTTCTTCTAGTCTAATTTTCTACAAGGTTCTTAAATTCCTTAAACCGACCGAACACTTCTGATTTACTTTTCAAAAAATAAACAAATGTTCTCGAATAATCATCAATGAACGATACATAGTACCTTGACTTAGACAAAGAAAGAACATTCACTTAACCAAATACAACATAATGAATATAATCTAGCAAGACAGAAGATTTATGAGGACTAGAATAAGATGAAACATGATGTTGTTTTCCATATATACAATGTTCACATAATTCAAATTCGAGGTTACAATCTTCGAGCCCCTCAACTAGGTTTTTATTCTTCAAGGTTTTTAAAACTTTCTCACCAATGTGGCCTAGCCTATG
Organism: Sequoia sempervirens; assembly: GCA_007258455.2. NCBI lineage: Eukaryota > Viridiplantae > Streptophyta > Pinopsida > Cupressales > Cupressaceae > Sequoia > Sequoia sempervirens. The sequence continues at coordinate 355,544,871 of VDFB02000008.1, read as the reverse complement.
ATGCCAGAGCATAGTCTTTTCTGTTGGAAGTTTAATTTCCATAGAGTTTACACAATTAGGAACATTTCTCTCTTTTCCTCCATGAGTAGCCTTCTATGACTTTACAGAGACATTATTGCATTGAACAACATGTGCATACAACTTGTACAAGGTACCAATACAAGCACCCCTTGCTAGCACCATTGAGCCTCTAGTCATCTTGTAGCCATTTCTAGAGAACATGACTTGCACTCTAATATCATTTAGCATACTAACAGAAAGTAAGCTATGAGCCAAACCTTCTATATGCATTACATCATTAATTTTTTTCACTCTTCCAGGAGGGAATTGAATTCTAACTCTTCCACGGCCAAAAATTTCCAAAGTTGAATCACTTTCCAAGTACACCTTTCCACCATTGTATTCTTCATACTTCATGAACCAGTATCTATGAGATGTCATGTGGAAAGATGCTCCAGAATCAATTAGCTAGACATCATCTGATGCCTATGTAGCCAAGGCTGCAATGAAGGCATATGCATCACTCTGAGAAGAATCATTGTCGGAAGAATACTTCCTCTTCTTCTTCTCCTCTTTACAATCCTTTTGGACATGACCAGGTTTCCCACAGTTCCAGGACTTCACCTTGGACTTCTTGCCAAGAGACTTTGATCTCCCCTCTTATTTCAATTTGGACTTCTTGTCCTTATTTCCTTTCTCTTTCGACCTTCTTCTAACAACAAGGGCCTCCTTCACCATCTCTAAAGATTTCCTTCTCATCTCTTCTGATAACAAAGAAGCAACAACATCCTCCATCTTGAAACTGGATGTTGTACTCCCAATAGCCATCACCAGGTGATCACATGGATCTAGCAAAGAACACAATATCAGCATACAATGATCCTCTTCATAGATATTCACACCAACAGATGTTAACTATGCAATCATCATGTTGAATGCATTCAAATGATCAGCAACAAACCCTCCTTCCTGCATTCTCAAAGTGTACAAATTCTTCCTCAGGAACAGTTTATTCACCAAAGACTTCCCCTAATAAATAGATTCCAGTCTCTTCCACAAGGAAGATGCAGTCTTCTCTTCATCCACATTGAGAAAAATAGAGTCTTCCAAATAGAGCTTTATAATCCCCTTAGACTTTCTATCTGCAAGGGCCCAATCTTCTTGCTTCATGCCTGTAGGCTTAGTTCTAGACACAACAAGCCAAAGATCATGATCAACTAATAGATCTTCCATCTTAAGTTTCTACAACTCAAAATTGCTTCCATTGAATTTCTCTATCTCAATCTTTCTTGACGTGCTTTCCATCTCAATCTATAATTCAAATTTGACAAACTTCTACAAGAATCTCACTTGACAAAAATGACACAAAAAACCCCAACAGACCCACAAGGATAACACAACTGGCTAGGCTCTAATACCACTTGTAAGGAAAGATAGATGTGAAAACAACTCTCCTAACATCAAAACCTCAAGGAAGAATGGAGACTCTTTAAAATTTTACAATTACAGTCCAATTAAGATGCACTAGAAAGAGATTACAGAAACAGACAAATAGACAAACACATATGAACACCAGAGATACATGGGAAAACCCTTACTGGAGAAAAACCCACCACACCAAGAGAAGTCACTTTGTATTATATTAATAAAAATTACAAATAGAGTTCTGACTTATCTTTCTGATGTCAGTTTACAACAGCATTCACCATGAACAACCTTGTTACAAAACATTCACATTAGAGTCTTCACAAAATAGAATTCATCCACTAATCATACAATCACACAGCAATCCGTCGATCCATCTAAATCATCACAATATGCAATCACTGAGTATATCCATGATGCTCCTGTCTGTCGAGCTTCCTCTCAGTAACGGCTGCAACAGTCCAACTGCTAGTGGTTCCCATTCGGCTTCTCTGATTGGTCAAAGACTCACCACATAGGATAGTCTTCTTTCAGTCAAAGTGATCAACCTATGTTGGCATGTCGGTGAGACACAAGAAGTGTCTCCCTGATGCTCAAAGGCTTCATTATTGATATCAGCGTAGGTTCCAATAGTCGGCAAGACAATATAGCGAACACCATGAGTCATACCAAATCCACTGAAATTCATTTCATTCCTATTGGCAAGACTCATACCATTGTTCACAAGTCACACCGACCTCAACATTGTCATCGGCAAGACTTACCGCTTGCCAAGAGGTTACACTAAGACTTCTTATGTTACACCGAAGCATCCAACAATTGGCAAGAAAAACTGCTATTGCCAAGACATCACAGCGAATACTTCATGTCACCTCGAGGACCATTTACTACTGGTGAGACCTTCATAGGTTGCTAATAATTTATACCAAAGTCTTTGTGTCACCGCGAAGACTCCAAGTGTATCCCCATCAACGAGACCTTTATCAGTCACTGGGACTTCATACCAAAGCCTCCACCTTTGGCGAGACTTCACTTAGTCACTGAGAGTTCTCCCCGAGACCTTTGAGTTACCCCGAGTGAATACCGTCGGTGAGACATTCCTATCGGTAAGACTTCTTACCGAACACCCAAGACTCTCCCCGAAGGTTTCAACAAAAAATGTTGTCAGCAAGACTTTAGCTATCACTAGGACTTCACACCAAAGTAAGCCTTTTGGCCATGGGTCTCCCCGATATACAATATGAATGGCCTGTCAGCTAGAGATCTCCACTCGACATAGGGTTACAATGACTGTCACAAGTCACAACAATCAGCTCCTTCGGCATGACTTAAACATTGTCTCAGCAACCTATACAAACCACAAGATCCAAAGATGCTAGTCAGCTAGACCCAAAGCATGTCACACCGACTTTCCTCTCTTAGAGGTTTCAACCTATGAGAATTAGGCATATATTTCCAACAAAGTGTACATGCAGAAAAAAAACATGCCATCTTCTGCGCATGGATAGTCAATGTACCTACATTGGAGCTTCTAAAAGAGTGTAGCTCACTCAATCCTGTTACTATACAATAGCCCTCATATTTTGTAATGTTAGTATCATCTACTAAATGAAAAAATCTATGAACTAAAGAATTACCTTGACTACCTAGACCGATTGCATGATTGCACCACTCAACAATTGATCTTGCATCTATCAACTTTACACTGTCTTTCTACTTTAACTCTTCTCATGAAAGGGCTCTTTTGATACATGCACCCGCTCCATCATGCTCCCCCTTTCCATCCCCAGCCTCTAAGAAGTTCCACATATGTTGAACACCACTGATCTTATGCATCCTACTCAACCAGTAATTTTTTTTGGCTTTCTTGAATTACGATGTACAATTATCTAACCATATGATATGTTGATTGAATGATATGCCCCTGCTAGCCAGATTAGCATAGAACATTTGAAAGCAACCTTGCACAAACTCAGTATAATGTGTGTGATCATCACTGATGTAAAAGTGATACTCCCTCAATACTTTCATGTTATCCTTTGTACTATTATTTGCATGAATGAATGCTATATGCACAAATATAGCAACCTGTGTGGAGTTGTAGTATTGTGATTGCACCTCATTCTATGGCTATAGTGTGTATTTCTCCATGAAGTCGACAACTAAAATGATGCTATGAAGTGGAAATGTGTCCTTGCATAACTTGAATTGTGAGTCCAACCATTGAGCTCTATGTGTATGCCTTGCATAATCATAGACCACCTGATCACATAAAATTCCCATAAATTGATATACTAGAATCTTATCACTAACCAATTCACACTTCTTTGCTTCTTTCCCATCTTTTAAAATGTAGGCCATTGTCTTGTATTTTCCAAATTTGACAATTTTGTCTCCAATTGTGTGTGTACTAGCCATGTGTTGGAAAATTGGCAAATGTTGCATGCCACCACAATGATGACATGTGCCATCCAAACATGACTTGTTGTAAAAAATTTGGCCATCCTCTCTTTCACATAAAACAGAAGATAAGAATTCCATTAAGGATTTGGGTGGAGGCCTTATGTTACATTCTTGCAAAAAATTCTCAGTATGCATATCTACACATATACATCGATAAACATCATAATGGTTAGAAAACTCAATATGCACTCTACAACAACAAGTAGTGCGTGTGTGATTTATTTTGACATAAAAAGGCTTTAGCATTTCAAAATACCTTTGACATATTTTAATTTCAGGAAACTTTTGTACAAAATCAGCAAAAAATTGGGTTTGAGTGGTATCCAAATAATGCTTTGGATGTGGCTCACGGATTTTACAACCAATTCTCCTTCTTACAACATATCTTTGATTATGAGAGGTCCTTGTGTTATCCTTCCATTAATCTACTATTAAATATCTCAAGCCTTGAGCAATTCTTTTATCTAGGTATGTGCAGGATCATCGTGGAAAAAATAGGCCCTTAAGTGGCAAAAAATTCAGAAAAATCAAAATTAGGCAACTTGGCGTAAAAATTTGAATAAGTTATCTATATTATTTTAAAAATATGTAAGAATATAATTTGTATCAAATTTAATGTAGTTTCTAAACTATTAGGTTTGTCTAAAAAAAAAATCTATTTCATGAAAATTTGAAATTTCAATGCAAAGGGTACTTAAATTTCAGGGAAAAAATAAGAAGTAGGTGTTTGTCTAACCACCCTAACAACAATAAAATGATAATATTTTTTTATAAGATTTTAGATATAAGTAGATGACTCATGCCCCGATGTGATGCATATTTTTTTGTAATTTTTTTTAAGTAAATAATTAATTATGAATTTTTTATTACAAATTTTTTAAAAATATAAAAAAAATCGTATGTATGACCACGTTAACTTGGTCAAAACTTCATGAAATTCAATTTTTATTTTTTTAATCCTATAGTATGTGAAGCATAGAATGTGACGCATGTTTTGGATTCAAAAAATGTGATACTGTTTGAAAGCGACAGATTTTTTTCAATCAGCCTATCAATCAGGACTTTAGTAGTAATTTGAATAGAAATTAAATAATAATTACTTATTAAATTCAAAGTAAAGAATAATTTATATCGGTGCAAATCTGAGCATCTCCTTTAAAAACCCTTTTTGTTTCATCAATTTTGGGTTAAAAAATAGTTTCCAACCATATACCCACCATATTGCCACTTTTTGGCCCATCATGATCCTACACATACCCTCTTTCTGTGGAACTCTACTCGATAATTCCCATAAATCATTTATATTTGGTTCCTCCAATCTTTCACACCTTCCTTTGGCTCTCATTATAGATGATCTACTTATTTTCAAAGACTTACTAGTCTTTGTAAGGTTCACTTTGTTCCTTGTTTGACTACTTAACAGTGTTGTCATCACACGTCTTGTGGCACAACTATCCTTTGTGCGTGAGGTAGAACCCATGCTCTCATATGCACTCATCAAGTTATTTACAATAGAATTTTCACTTGAGTCATTCAAAACTCTCAGCGCAAGAGCCTTCATGGTGGGCCTAAATTTGAGTTGCCTCATCATTTCAACAAATAGTTGGCGTCTTCCACCCTCACTTAGCTTCTAAAAAAAAAACTCCATATCCTTTGTGCAGCTCTTTGACATGTACGTTTTGACATCTTATCAAAAATCCATTTCAAAACATTGGAATCAATATCAATCAAAAATCTAGGTTTTCTATGCAAAACTCTAGGAGGAGTTCTCAAATGTAAATTTTTGTGAACATTAGGAATGTCAACAACATTGGGGATAGATCGTGTTCCCTCAATCAGAGGTGCAATTGTTGACATACCTTGAGATTGACATGTAAACGATGTTGTACCTCCAACTTTAGATGTCGTTTGTGGAGTGACTTCAAATAGAGGCATGTTTTCTGATGTACTTTTGAAATGCAATGTTTTTGATGGTGTGTCTTCAACTATAGGTGTGATTTCCAATGTACTTGGAAGACCACATGTTGTTGTTGGTGTGTCTTCTACTAGAGATGTGCATTGAACTTCACCTATGGTTGATTATGTGCCTCCAACTTGGGGATCCATTTGTGTCCTTCCACAAAGTTTTTCCATTTGTGACCTTTGTTTTTCCAATTGTACATCTCTCTTAGATTACACAGGAATTTTTGGTTGTATGGGCTGCAATTTTATATTCTTTTCTCCTTGCATTTTCTACTATACATTCTTCCAGTGTTAGAGGCTTTGGTCATTTCCTTAGCATGGCATTGAATGTTGCATATTCACAATCACACATAGAACAAAAGTAAGTAATGCATTTTATGAAACATATTGATAACGCTGATTACATTGCATTTTGTTGAATACACCAAAGAATTTTATGAAAGATGGTAGCGAGTTGTTTGGAATTATCAAACATGTTTATATGCTAGAACATTTTTAATACATAAATCTACCTAGGAAGAATGGTAAATGGTATGAATGAATGGAAACTTGCATTAAACCAACTATGTCTTGAGTCACTTGAAATTATCTAAGCACATAATGAAGGTGAACTCTTTATGGCACAAAAAAATTAAAATAGAAAATTGCACATTAACATTGATGAAATCTCTTAGGTTTTCCAAATTAGTTGAAAAAAAAAATTTCCCGCAACCATCAGTAATAATGAATTTAATGTTCAATTCTATGTGTAACAATGAAGATTAATAAAATCATCAAATGAATGGTCTATAAATTGTCAAAACAAAACAAAAAAACTTGTGTTAAGTTGAATTCCTTTATCTAAGCATGCTGGAAATGGACTACTATAAGCAATGCAAATAGAATTCATAAGAAAATTGGTGTTAAAATTTTATGTCTTTTATATAAGTTTAAACATGAATTAATGTAAATTATGTCATGGTTTTCATTTTTCTCTTCAAAGTCATAAAAATTAAACTTTTATGCAACTCTCATCTAATTCAATGTTGAATTCTATGTCCAATTGTTATGATTAATAAAATCATTAAAGGAATTTAGATTATTGTCAAAAATAAACAAACATACTAAATATAAACATTTGAATATTACCAAAAATGAATATATTACCTGAGATAATGTAAAATGATGTAGAAACTTCAAAATGTCTTCATCTATGTTGTCTGCATGGAAATTGGTGGAAAAAAGGTGATGGATCAAGCATATATTGGTACAACAAGGAGTCAACTACATAAAAAAGGTGTTTCTCTATCGAATTAAACACTAAAGCAAACAAAAGAAGAAGAATGTGGGCCAGAATCATGTGGCGAACTCCTATTTTACTGTTTCAAGGTAAAACACCTTTGGTGCTCGCAAATTTGGAGAACGCCAAATATGGTGCTTTGAAATGCTTTCTCTCTCTCAATAGGAAAGGACTGAGACTTGAGATAGAGGGAGAGGGGATATGAGAGAGAGATTAGTCCCCCGAGAGCAATAGAGACTTGAGAGGGATAAAGAGTTATATAGTTAGGGTGGGGGGAAAGACCTCACAATGGGAGAGGGGTTGGAGTGAAATAGATTTTTCTACCCTCTACCCATAAACTATAACCATAAACCCTCAACCCTATAACCCTCAACTCTCTCTCTCTCAACCCTTCACCCTCTACCTTCTACCTTCTACCCTCTACCCTCAACCCTCTACCCTCTACCCTAAATGCTCAACTCTTAAACCATAAACCCTAAACCCTTAAACCCTATACCCTAAACCCTTAAACCCTCTACCATCTACCCTTAACTATCATGAATCAACTATCTACCCTCAACCATCTACCATCTACCCTCTACCCTCTACCCTCAACCCTCAACCCTCAACCCTTAAACCCTAAACCCTCAACCCTCAACCCTCTACCCTTAAACCCTTAAACCCTAAACCCTAAACCCCTCTACCCTCTACCCTCTACCCTCAACCTTAAAACCCTAAACCCCTAAACCCCCACCCCTCTACTCTCTACCCCTACCCTCAACCCTTAAACTCTAAATCCCTAAACCCTCTACCCCTCTAGCTTTAAAACCCTAAACCCTCTAAACCCTAAAACCCTAAACCCTAAACCCTAAACCCCTCTACCCTCTACCCCTCAAACCCCCTCCTCCTCCTCTCTCTCTCAACCCTACACCCCTCTACCCTAAACCATAAACTATAATCCCTAAACCCTAAACCCTAAAAACTCCCAATCTCTACCCTCAACCCTAAAACTCTTAAACCCTCAACCCCCCTCTCTCTCTCAACCCTTCACCCTCTACCTTCTACCCTCTACCCTAAACCCTCTACCCTCTACCCTAAACCCTCAACAATTAAACCACAAACCCTAAACCCTTAAACCCTATACCCTAAGCCCTTAAACCCTCTACCCTCAACCATCTACCATCTACCCAAAACTCTAAACCCATAAACCCTCTACCCTCTACCTTTAAACTATAAATCCTAAACCCTAAACCCTAAGACCTTAAAACCTTAAAACCCTAAACCATTTACTCTCTAACCTCAAACCCCTCCTCTCTCTCTCTCAACCCTACACCCTCTACCCTTAAACCATAAATTGTAATCCCTAAACCCTAATCCCTCTACCATTATCCCTTAATCCCTAAACCCTAAACCCTCTACCCTCAACCCTTAAACCCTAAACCCTCAAACCTCAACCCTCTACCCTTAAAACCTTAAACCCTAAACCCTAAACCCTCTACTCTCTACCCTTAAACCCTTAAACCCCAAACTGTAAACCCCACTAACCTCTACCCTCTAACCTATACCCTCAACCCTTAAGCCCTAAAACCTCTACCCTCTACCCTCAACCCTAAACCGTAAAACTCTTAAACCCTCAACCCCCTCTCTTTTTTAACCCTTCACCCTCTACCTTCTACCTTCTACCCTCAACCCTCTACCCTCTACGCTAAACCCTCAACGCTTAAACCATAAACCCTAAATGCTTAAACCCTATACCCTAAATCCTTAAACCCTCTACCATCTACCTTAACCCTCAACCATCAACCCTCTCATTCAATTGTCTATCGCTTCAATTCTCTAATCTCTCTACCCTACTCCCTACCTCAAATTCTAAACCCTATAATTTCTTTTAACACCAAAACTCCTACCCTTAAACCCTAAACCCTAAACCCTAAACCCTCTACCATCTACCCCTCAACCCTCAACCCTACACCCTCAAACTCCAACATAAATGTAATTCCTTTAAAACCCTAATCCCCTACCCTTAACCCTTAATCCCTAAACCTAAACCCTAAAACTCCATACCTCTAATTCAACCCCTAAACCCTTAAACCCTCAAACCTCAACCCTCTACCCTTAAAACCTTAAAACCTTAAAACCTAAACCCTAAACCCTTAAACCCTCTACCCTCAACCTCTATATCTCTCTCTACCCTCTACCCTCTACCCTTAAACCCTAAACCCCTAAACCCTCTACCCTCTATGCTCAACCCTTAAAACCTAAACCCTCTACCCTCAAGACTCTACCCTTAAACCATGAACCCCTAAATCCTCTACCCTCTACCTTTAAACCATAAACCCTAAAACCCACAACCCCCGTCTCTCTCTCAACCCTACACCCTCTACACTCAACCCTCTACCCTCTACCCTCTACCCTCTACCCTCTACCCTCTACCCTCTACCCTCAACCCTAAAACCCTTAACCCTCTCACTCTCTCTATCTCTCTCTCTCTAAACCCTCAACCACCCTCTCTCTCTCGATCCTACACCCTCAACCCTTAAACCATAAAACCTAAACCCTAAAAATCATAAACCCTCAACCCACCCCCTAACTCTCTCAACCCTTCACCCTCTAGCTTCTACACTCTACCCTCAACCCTATACCCTCAATGGTTAAGCCATAAACCCTAAACCTTTAAACCCTACACCCTAAAACCCTTAGAACCTTTACCCTTAAATCCTTAAACCCAAAACCCTAAACCCCTCTACCCTCTACCCTCTACCCTCTACCCTTAAACCCTAAACCCTTTACCCTCAAGCCTCTACCCTTAAACCCTTAAAAACTTAAACCCTAAACCCCTAAACCCTCTACCCTCTACCTTTAAGCTGTAAACCTTGAACCCTAAACCCTCTACCCTCTACCCTCAAACCCCTCCTCTCTCTCTCTCAACCCTTAAATCATAAACTGTAATCCCTAAACCCTAATCCCTCTACCCATAGCCCTTAATCCCTAAACCCTAAAACTTGTACCCTCCAACCTCAACCCATAAACCCTAAACCCTCAAACCTCAAACCTCTACCCTTAAAACCTTAAACCCTTAGACCTAAACCTTTAAACCCTCTACCCTTAACCATCTATATCTCTCTCTCTACCCTCTACCCTCTACCCTCTACCCTCAACCCTCAACCCTTAAACCATAAAACCCTTAAACACTGAACCCCATTCTATCTCTCTCAAACCTACACCCTCTACCATTAAACCATAAACCCTAAAACCCTAAAACCCACAACCCCCCTTCTCTCTCTCAACCCTACACCCCCTACACTCAATCCTCTACCCTCTACCCTCTACCCTCAATCATCTACTCTCAATCCTAGAACCCTTAACCCTCTCTCTCTCTCTTTCTAAACCCTCAACCCCCCTCTCTCTCTCTCGACCCTACACCCTTAACCCTTAAATTATAAACCCTAAACCCTAAAACTCTTAAACCCTCAAACCCCCCTCTCTCTCAACCCTTCACCCTCTACCTTCTACCCTCTACCCTCAACCCTAAACCCTAAAACTCTAAACCCTCAACCCCCTTCTCTCTCTCAACCCTTCACCCTCTACCTTCTACCCTCTACCCTCAACCCTCTACCCTCTACCCTAAAACCTCAACGCTTAAACCAAAAACCCTAAACCCTTAAACCCTATACCCTAAACCCTTAAACCCTCTCCCATATATCCTTAACCCTCAACCATCAACCATATACCCTCAACCGTCTACCATCTACCCTAAACCCTCTACCCTATACCTTTAAACTGTCAACCCTAAACCCTAAACCCTAAAACCCTAAAACCCTAAAACCATAGACCCTCTACCCTCTACAATCAAACCCCTCCTCTCTCTCTCAACCCTACACCCTATACCCTTCAACCGTAAATTGTAATCCCTAAACCTTAACCCCTCTACCCTTAACCCTTAATCCCTAAACCCTAAACCCTAAAACCTCTACCCTCTACCCTCAACCATTAAACCCTAAACCCTCAAACCTCAACCCTCTACCATTAAAATCTTAAACCCTAAACCTGAAACCCCTCTACCCTAAAACCTCTACCCTCTACCCTCTACCCTCTACCCTAAAACCCTTAACCCTCTCATTCTCTCTTTCTCTCTCTCTCTCTAAACCCTCAACCCTCCTCTCTCTCTCTCTCTCGACCCTACACCCTCAACCCTTAAATTGTAAACCCTAAAACCTAAAACTCTTAAACCCTCAACCCCCCTCTCTCTCTCAACCCTTCACCCTCTACCCTCTACCCTCTACCCTCTACCCTCTACCCTCTACCCTCTACCCTAAACCCTCAACGCTTAAACCATAATCCCTAAACCCTTAAACCCTATACATTAAACCCTTAGACACTCTACCATCTACCCTTAACCCTCAACCATCAACCCTCTATCCTCAACTGTCTACCATCTACCATCTACCCTCAACCCTCAACCCTTTAACCCTAAACCCTCTACCCTCCCTAAAACCCTCTACCCTATACCCTCTACCCTCAACCCTTAAACCCTAAACCATCTACCCTTACACCCTAAACCCCTCTACCCTCTACCCTCTACCCTCAACCTTTAAACCCTAAACCCTCTACCCTCTACTTGTAAATCCTTAAACCCTTAAGCCCTAAACCCCTAAACCCTAAAAACCTAAACCATAAACCCCTAAACCCTCTACCCTATACTGTCAAACCCCTCCTCTATCTCTCTCTCAACCCTACACCCTCTACCCTTAAACCGTAAATTGTAATCCCTAAACCCTAATCCCTCTACCCTTAACCCTTAATCCCTAAACCCTAAACCCTAAAACCTCTACCATCTACCCTCAACCCTTAAACCCTAAACCCTCAAACCTCAACCCTCTACCCTTAAAACCTTAAACCCTAAAATTTTAAACCCTCTAAACCCTTTCACCCTACCCCACCCCAAAGTAAACCATAAACCTTGAACCCTAAACCCTTAAACCGTATACCCTAAACCCTCTACCCTCTACCCTCAACCCTCAACCCTCAACCCTTAAAACCTAAAACCCTCAACCCTCAACACTCAACCCTCAACCCTGCACCCTCTACCCTTAAACCGTAAACTGTAATCCCTAAATACTAAACCCTTGGGGGGAGAGTGAGGAGGGATAGAGAGATGAGAGAGAGATGGAGGGAGTGAGAGAGAGAGAGGGAGAGTGAGAGGTGGAGGGAGTGAGAGAGAGGGAGTGGGAGAGAGATAGAGGGAGTAAGTGAGAGACCTAAGAGAGGGAGAGGGGGTAGGGAGAAACTTGAGAGAGAGAGACAGAGAGAAAGATAACGACCTAAGAGAGGGAGATGGAGTGATACAAAGAGACCAAAGGGGGAGAGAGAGAGGGAGAGTGAGAAAGGGGCTTGGAGTGAGATAGATTTATTTAGGTACTTAGGTGGGAGGGAAAGAGACCTAAGAGAGGGGATTGGACTGAGATAGAGTAGTTTAGATCATGAGTGAGACCTGAGAGAGAGAGACTTCAAAGCCTGGATAAAGAGTTACCTAGTAAGGGTAACAAGTTAGGGAGCATATGAAAGGTAAAACCTCAACTACCCATCTATGATTATAAACTGTGCACTCTAAGCATTATCAAAGTTGTTGACCAAAGATAGGAGAAATTCAATTTTTGTTCAAAGAAGGTCATTTGGCGAGTGCAACATTTGGCACTCTCCAAATGACACATCCCATTTTGCACACACCAAATTTGGTGCATGCCAAATGTGATGTGCCATTTGGAAATTGCTAAATTTGGCACTCACCAAATGGCCTACTTTGGACATGTCAATTGATAGGATTTTCCAAATTTCCCCATATTTTCATTCGTGCTCCCCGTCTCATTTGCACATCTTTCAATGCAAGTTTATAAAAAAACCATGATAGCATTGACCTCTCTCTTAGTTATCTAAATATATAAAAAAAAATCATTTTGATTTAGTTAAGGTTTTGATATGTGGCTTTTATTGTAAATGCCTCCATTTTTGGTCAAAAACCAACATGTGCTAGTTTTAGGATATATTTTTACTCGTTTATCAAAACGTGAAAAAAATTAAATTTTTGAAACTAGACTCCATTCTACACATGATGAAAAATAAATTAATTAATTTTTGACTAGTTTTCAAAAAAATTAGGGAGGAGCATACTCAAATTTCAGCTTTTCAGGATGTGTCCACTTTGAATATTCATAAAATACTATATATTCATTAAAAAAATTATCTGAAAGAACAAGGATAAACTAGATGGTGTTAGCTAATTTCTCACCCTTGGGATTTTTGAAATTCTAAAAAAAAGTTAATCAAAAAGGGGGGAGCCCTCGGGCGCTATGCTATTTTTTTGATAAAAAAGGACCTATTATAGCCCCTACTTATGAATATTCAAAAAAGGACCTACTTATCAAAAAAGGACCTATTATAGCCCCCCCCTTTTTGAGACCCTTAATATTCATTAATTTCAAAAAAAATTATTATCTTAGAAACTAGAATCAAATCACTTCAACTTTTGTTCTTGCTGCATCTTGAAATTTTGAGCGTAACTATCTTCAATTTCTTGTGCAAATCAGATTTTACTGATTTCAGAAGAAAAAAAAAGAAAAGTTGCATCTTAAGAGCCAAAATTGTGTCACAGATCCATGCACTTACCCATATTTACAATTTCAGCCCAAATTTACAATTAAATTTTCAATTTGGATCTAAACACCAGTGGCCAATACAATGATGTGACCCAATACAATAATCACGAGCATGCCAAAAATTCAAATTTAACTTTTCAAGAATCCACAACATGTTACCACCATCATGTCGGCCAAGAACATGAAAACCAAAACATGCACAAGAAAAATATTTGACCATGAGCACACCAATCAATGTGGATGAACAATAATGATGGAGAATGATCTAGAAGCATCCAAGAACACCAGGAACTGAAAGAGAAGCATCGACAACAACTAAGATTATCATAATCACACAATCTTCACTTAGGAATAGTGACAAAGACCACAGAAATACTGTTAGACCACAACACAATCAAATCTTCACGCGAACCTCTGAAAATTCTAGTAGATGATCTAGATACTCTAAAAAATAAACCCTTTAGACCACATCAATTGATCTCCAATGTACAAAATAGAACACCTTCATGACCTTCACAATTCCATTGGCAAAAAGAAACTCTGTGACTCTTCCTTTCACAATTTTCTTAATATCCTCGACATGTACACCCTTCAATAGAATGATGGTAATAGTGTTGACATCAATGACAACCACATATCAACAACAAACCCACAACATCCAACAATCTCCCCCTTTGGCATTGATGGCAACACATGATGTGAAAAATACCATCAACAAAGCTGCACTAACTCCCCATTAGATTCTGACTCTTGTTCTCAACTACTTCTATTCTAAAAAATATTTTTCACATTACTCTTCTCCCCCTTTGACATCAATGGAAAAGGTAATAGTTACCTTTCCATATACACGCTCTGAACCACATATCTGCACATCTGACTACTCCCCTTGAGTAGCATCTATAAAGACATCAATCTAGATCAGAATATAGAAATGAAGCTCACAAATTGGTGCAAATAAATGCATCTTTTAGTTCTTATCAGGAGGGGTAATCACCCCTAGCATTCCTCTAAAATACTCAAAAGTATCCTTCTATAATGTCTTAGTAAAGATGTCTACAATCTATTCTTTGGTAGGCACCTACTCCAATCTAACTTCCTTTTCATTCACTTTCTCCCTCAAGAAGTGAAACTTCATTGATATATGTTTATTCTTAGAGTGTAGTACCGGATTCCTCGAAATATTTATTGCACTTGAATTTTCACAGTATATGGCAATAGGTTCTTCATATACCACCCTGATATATTTCAACATCTGTTTCATCCATATCACTTGAGTATAGTTATTGGCAGTAGTAATATATTCTACTTCAATAATAGATAGAGAAATGGAATTCTACTTTTTTCTCAACCACAACACCAACTTCTTCCCTAGGAAGAAAGCACCACCACTAGTACTTTTCCAGTCATCTACATCTCCAGCCCAATCTGCATCGATATATGCACTCAAAGTGAGATCATCATCCTTTGGATGCCAAAGTCCAAAGTCAATTGTTCATTTTAGATATTTGAAGATTCTTTTAATGTAGTCACATGTGATTCTCTTGGATCAACCTAAAATCTAGCAACCATACATACAACATTCATAATGTCTGGTCTAGTCTGGGTCAAATAGAGCAATACACCAATTATTGACCTGTATCTAGTTTGATTTTCCTTAGGAGAATCATCATTTTGTGCTAGCTTGCATCCAGTCACCATGGGAGTACCAACAAGCTTTGATTCTTTCATCCCAAATTTCTTCAGCAGCTCTCACACATATTTGGACTGAGATATGAAAATTCCCTTGTCTAACTAGGTAACTTGCAATCCTAGAAAGAACTTCTTTTCTCCAATCATACTCATCTCAAATTCACTCTTCATTTCATCAGCAAACTTCATACATAGATTATCATCTCCTCCAAAAATAATTTCATCAACAAAAACTTCTATAATTAACTCTTTATCATGATCCAACTTGAAGTATAAATTGTTATCAGCATTACCTTTATTGAATCCAAGCTTCAATAAGTATTTGTCTAATCTAGCATACTAGGCTTTGGGAGCTTACTTAAGTCCATATAGAGCTTTCTTCAAGTGACAAACCATGTCTTCCCTATCAATCAACAAAAATCCATCCAATTGTTCAATGTATAGCTTACTTAAGTCCATACAGAGCTTTCTTCAAGTGACAAACCATGTCTTCCCTGTCAATCAGCAGAAATCCATCCAATTGTTCAATGTATACTTATTCCTCTAGTTCTCCATTCAGAAATGTTGACTTCACATCCATTTGACAGACTTTATATTTCTTATATGCAGAATAAGCAAGAAATAATCTAACAACTTCAATTCCGGCAATAGGGGCAAAATTTTCTTCAAAATCAACACCTTTCATTTGAGAATACCCTTTACATACTAGTCTTGCTTTATTCTAGACCACTTCACCTTATTCATTCAGCTTGTTCCAAAACACCCATTTAGTACCAATCACATTTTTGTCTTTGGGTCTAGGAACCAATGTCCATGTGTCATTCTTTTAAATTTATGTCAACGCTTCCTTCATAGCTTCCATCCAGTGTTCATCTTGGTATGATTCAGTGACATCTTTAGGTTTGATCTTGGAAATTAGGCAATACTCTTTTGCAATCTTTCTTCTATTTTGCACACCTTTGCTCTTATCTCCTATAATTTTATTTTCAAAATGATTTAGCTTTATATACCTTGGAACTTTAGGACTTTCTCAAGCTTTTGGTTCTTCTGATCTTTCTTTTGCACTTGTACTTGTCTGTGCTTCCTAACTTACTTGATTTACCCTAATGAATTGAGTTTTCTTTACCATAACATATGGAATAATCTAAAGTTGGTTCTATGTCTGAGAATTTTTCCCTTGGCTTGTATTATTTTCATCTGAATCATAACCATAATAATTGGATGATTTGGCAGAGTTCTCGTCAACTCTAAAATTTGCACTCTTAATCATCTTTCTCAATATTTTGTTATAGCATCTATAAGCCTTGATCTTAGTAGAGTAACCTAGAAATATTCCTTCATCGCTTCTTGCATAAAACTTGCCTATATCATCATCTCTCTTGATATAACACTTGTTTCCAAAGATCTTGAAATATTTAACAGTAGGCTTATAACCAAACCATAGCTCAAAATGGGTCTTACCAAAATTACAATTAACATTTACCCAGTTCAAAGTATACACAACAGTGCTTACAACTTCACTCCAATAGATCTAAGGCACATTTCCTTCTATCATCATTGTTCTAGCAATATTCAGAATTGTTCTATTCTTTCTCTCTTCAACTCCATTTTGTTGAGGGGTTCGGGGAGTAAATAACTGTCCTCTAATTCCATTTTCTTCACAAAAAGATTTGAACTCCCTGGAGGTGAGCTCACCACCTCTGTCAAACCTCAGGCATTTTATTTTTAGACCTTTCTCATTTTCTTCCACAGCCTTGAAACTTTTGAAATTTTCCAGTGCTTCACATTTTTCTTTTAGGAAAGAAACCCATATCATTCTAGAATAATCATCAATAATCAACATAAAGTACCTTTCTCCATCAAAAAATTTGACTATAGAGGGACCACAGAGATTAGTATGTAGCAGCTCCAGCAAATCATTTGAATGAAACTGTTTGGTCTAGAAAGAGACTCTAGTTTGTTTACCCATTTGACACTCCTTACAAATTGTGTTAGAAATTTTTACTAACTTAGGTAGATCTCTTACTGCTTGAGTGGAACTTACCTTGAAAATGTTATCAAAATTCACATGACACAACCTATTATCCCACAACCAGCTTTCATCTACTTGAGCAATTAAACAACTCTCACTAGCAGTATTTAGGTGAAAGATATTACCTTTTGTCTATTTACCTATAGCAATCATATTGCCAGAACTTCCACATATCCTACATCTCCCATCTTTGAAATGTAGATCATAGCCTTTGTCCAACATTTTTCCAACACTCAAAAGATTGTGCTTCAGGCCTTCAACATAAAGAACATCATTAGTGTTATGCTTACCAACAAGACAAATAGAACCTCTGCCACGAATCACACCAGCATTGTTATCTCCAAACCTTACAACCCCACCATCATACTTCTCTAGACTTACAAATTTTCTCTTATCACCAATCATATGATGTGAGCATCCATTTTCAATAATCCACTCATCCTTTTCTTCAACTCGTGTTGCAAGAGTTTTTTCATCTTTAGCAAATTCAATAGCAACGGGACTATTTTCAATGGTAGCAATGAAAACCCATTCATCTTCATTTCCATTATCTTTATCACACTCATCATCAGTCACTCCTTTAGCAAAGTAACATTTCTTTTAGAATCTATACTTGTTAGGCTTAGATCTGGGAACTCTTTCAAGATATCTTGATGCAAAATGACCTATTTTACTGCAAGAAAAACATTTAATAGGCAATACACCTTCATACTTACCTTTGCCACTGCCTTATTTCTTCACAATCAATGCTTCCAATTCTTCTACCTCTCTTTATTTATCTTCAAGTTGTTTAAGTTCTTCATCATACTTGGATATCTTTTTGGAACACTCTCCCAGATTATATATTTGCTTGTTACTTCCGAATACAATAGCCTTGAATGCAAATTTAATCTTTAGAACAAATTCACCAAATTCACTTAATTCAAAAGCAACAAGCTTACCAACCAGTGTATCTCTTATCATCTTCATTACTGATATGAGCTATTTAATAACATGATCCTTCACTTTGTAGGAGGGAGGCAAGGATCTGAGTATCTTAGCCACAATTTCATCCCCATACAGGGAACCACCTACACATCTAATACCTATCACTATTTCATTTACTCTTTGCATAAAAGAAGTGATATTTTCATCTACACCCATCTTCAAATTCTCATACTTTCCTTTCAAACTTTGTAGCTTAACCATCTTCACTTGTGCATCTCCTTCATACAAAGTTTCCAGCTTTGTCCAAATCTCATGAGTTGTCTTTAGACCTACCACATTTTCCATCTTTGAATCTGTTAGAGCACTCACCAACGCTTCAATATCCCTAATATTATTTTCAACTTCTTTGATCTCATCAGTAATGGAGGGACCATTCTGAGGAATAACATATGGATCTTTTGTAATCTTCTAATAAGCTTCACCAATACACCTTAGGTGACATTCCATCCTGACTTTCCGGAGTGAGTAGTTAGTTCCATCAAAACTAGGACTGTCCTTCTTGTATGATGCCATCTCGGATCACCTCAAGATTTTAGACTTCTTCAGAGGAACTTGGCTCTGATACCAATTGTTGGAAAAACAAGGACAGACAACTGAGAGGGGGGGTGAATTAGTTGTCACAAAATAATAAACTTTTCAAACTTAACTTAATCTTAGATCTGATGAATAAACAATTAACCATAAGTAATTAACACATCAGAGAGACAGAGAACACCAAGATTTTTTACGTGGAAACCCTGTTAGGGGAAAAACCGCGGTGGATGTTAGTCCACAATATTATACGATATTAAAATTATAATGAAAATAATAAAGGGGAATGCACATGCATTTAGGCACACTTCCTAGAGCTCACTGCTCAATTACAAAAGGGGTTCACTGCCCAACAATATAAAATAGGATTAAATATGGAGGGTATGAACTAAAAAATTAGCTTCTACACAAGCCTGATTACAGTTCTAATTAAGCTCAAAAAACTCCTTCACTTTTCACTCTGCACACAAATGAATAGATCAATGTTTGCAAACTTGCACTCTATCTAGCTTTTATTACACACACACTCACGCACATACTCTCTCAAAATTTGCACAAAAAATCACTCTTATATATCTGCATCATGGATTGCATCAACAACTTAGTCAACCAAAAAACTAAAACATATTTACAATGTCGGCCCAAATTTACAATTAAATTTTCAAGGTGGATCTAAACACCATCGGCCAATACAATGATGCAACCCAAGACAATACTCACAAGCACACCAAATATTCAAATTTTAATTTTCAAGGATCCACAACACATTACCACCATCATGTTGGCCAGGAACATGAAAACCAGAACATGTACAAGAAAAATCTTCAACCACGAGCACACTGATCAATGTGGATGAACAAGAATGATGGAGAATGATCTAGAACCATCGAAGAACACCAGGAACTAATAGAGAAGCATCCACAACAACTGATATTATTAGAATCACACAATCTTCACTTAGGAACACTAACAGAGACCACGAAAATACTGTTAGACCACAACACAATCAAATCTTCATGCAGACCTTTGAAAATTCTGGTAGATGATCTAGATACTCTCAAAAATAAACCCTTTAGTCCTCAACATTTGATCTCCAATGTACAAAACCAAACACCTTCATGACCTTCATAATTTTCTCAATATCCTCGACATATACAACCTTCAATACAATGATGCTAATAGTGTTGACATCAATGACAACCACATATCAGCAACACACCCACAACATCCAACAAAGACTCAGCCAACATGATGTACATATAGGCATGAGGGAGCTTATTCAAAGTAAGACTCTAAATTGAAACCTTTAATGATCACTCCCTAGATTTCAAAGCATGACAAAGATTCAGTTAGCTTTCAATGCAACAAGAAAAGAAGAAGAATCCAAATTATATTATGACTCTATTTGTAATAGAATTTAACATAGAACACTCAAAATTAGTTCTATTCAGAGGTATGTGCCGGATCATCATGGCAAAAATAGGCCCTTAAGTGGCAAAATTTTTTAGAAAAATCAGAGTTAGGCAACTTGACATAAACATTTGAATAAGTTATCTATATTGTTTCAAAAATATGTAAGAGGGTATGTGAAGGATCATCATGGAAAAAATAGGCCCTTAAGTGGCTAAAAATTTAGAAAAAACAGAGTTAGGCAACTTGACGTAAAAATTTGAATAAGTTATCTATATTATTTCAAAAATATATAAGAATAGAATCTGTAGAAAATTAAATGTAGTTTCTAAACTACTAGGTTTATTTAAAACAAAAAATCTATTTGGTGAAAATTTGAAATTTCAATGCAGTAGTATTTAAATTATAGGGAAAAAATAAGAAGTAAGTGTCTGTATGACCACCCTAACCACAATAAAAGAATGATATTTTTTTATAAGATTTTAGATATAAGTACATGACTCATACAAAACTATGAATTTATTATTACAACTTTTTAAAAATATAAAAACTCATGTTTGACCACCTTAACTTGGTCAAAACTTCATGAAATTCCTTTTTTTTGTAATCTTATATTATGCTAAGCATAGAATGTGACACATGTTTCAGATTAAAAAAATGTGATACCGTTTGAAAGCTATAGATTATTTTCAATAAGCCTATCAATCAAGAATTTGGTTGTAATTCAAATAGGAAATGAATATTAATTATTTATTAAATTCAAAGTAAAAAATAATTTATATTGGTGAAAAGCTGAGAATCTCCTTTAAAAACCATTTTCATTTCATCAATTTGGGTAGAAAAAAGTCATTAACCACATACCCTACACATACCCATCATATCACCACTTTTTGGCCCATTATGATCCTACACATACCCAAGAATAGAATCTGTAGCAAATTGAATGTATTTTCTAAACTACTAGGTTTTTTTTTTTTTAAATCTATTTGGTGAAAATTTGAAATTTCAATGCAGTAGTACTTAAATTTTAGGGAAAAAATAAGGTGTGTCTGTCTAACCACCCGACCACAATAAAATGATAATATTTTTTTATAATATTTTAGATATAAATAGAGGAATCATGTCCCGATGTGATGCATATTTTTTTGTAATTTTTTTCAAAGTAAATAATTAATTATGAATTTTTTATTACAACTTTTAAAAAATATAAAAACTTGCATGATTGGCCACCTTAACTTGGTCAAAACTTCATGAAATTGATTTTTTTTTTTAATCCTATAGTATGCAAAGCATAGAATGTGACGCATGTTTCATATTCAAAAAATGTGATACCGTTTGAAAGCTATAGATTTTTTTCAATCAGCCTATTAATCAGGACTTTAGTCGTAATTCAAATAGAAAATAAATAAAAATAATTTATTAAATTCAAAGTAAAGCATAATTTATATTGGTGTAAAATTGAGAATATCCTTTAAAAATCCTTTTCATTTCATCAGTTTTGGGTGAAAAAAAGTCGTCAGCCACATACCCTACACATACCCATCATATCACCACTTTTTGGCCCATCATGATCCTAGACATACCCTTAGAATCTCAATTGTAATAGGAATCTCCCTTCTTCTGCTCTTTTATTAGTTGTCATAATGATGCACTATTTCATCTATTAAATGTATTCATGTTGTAGTCATCATGTTCAATTTATTCTAGGAATCTCATGTTTCATTGTTTAGGAACTCCTTCGGCTACGGGCTCCGTGTTGTAGTTGCTATGGGCTACAGTACCTCCTTTGGCTACAAGGGGTTAGTTTACAAAACATACATACATACTAACAACCATGACTAAGCATAGATATCCAATCACAACTTACAATATTCACACATAAATCATGCATTAACCATCACATCATAATTATACTTCCATATACTTAAATTAGGTTCAAGGTTTGCATAGTAAGTAATAAAGATAACATAATGCATGAATATGTATAGGAGAAATGTCTTGAAAATATCTTTGAGCATGTATGAAAGCTATAAAAACTAACTATTATCTAGACCCATCAATGCATGTGTGTAAGCCATTTAACTTGTGGCCAAGTGTCTTTCCACCTTGGCACACTTTTTAAAATGCCATCATGAGAAGTGAACCTTAATTTCACCACCTTCATCCACTTTTCATGCATACGTCTTCTCAATACTGAATTTCCCAATCTCATTGTTGTGTTTCCCAAAATTTCAACATAATGAGTTGTAATTTCTCCCCTTTCCTTCAAGAGGTTGACATTTCTTAATAGGCAAGTAGTTAATTCACATGAATGGTCTTGCTAGAAGCACTTCAGATGCTAATTTTGCCACTCATTCACATTTATCCTAAGTGCAAATTGAAGCAAAGTGGAGCATAGAGTGAGAAAGAAGCAAGTGACAATGAATTTTTCTAACTATGATTTTTAGGTCGAGTTGAGGGTTTATAGTACAAAGGTAGTGAAATCAAATAAGAAAGTGACAATTTTCTAAAGAATTTAAAATAATGGCAGCTGAAGGAGCATCTTTTGGTTCTGGTGTTGAAGAAGTGTCAGCTTCATCTTTCTATGTTGATTTTTTTGGTAAAAAATCCTACTCTTTGGCCCCAATGTCGCCTAAACTGGCATTCACAAACACGCGGTTCTTGAAACAAACCTGACACATAAATTGAAATATGGTCAAGGGTTTTGCTGATGATATCCACAACCTAGTACTACATACAAACCCACAAAATCCTCTGTGAAGGTGATTTCACAAGAAAGAAAAATAAATTGGAGGGGGAGCCTAATTCTCTAGGTATCTAAGTATGGAAATGTGGCCTTGCACAATACATGGTACCACTGGTGCTCCCATGCCCTTAATTGGTAGATTCTTGGGCATCAATTTTTGATGCACATACTAGGGTTATTCGAGGAGAATGACTGAGAATCATTATCAATGAAAATTCCATTAGGTATATGATGTGTGTCTCGCTCGACCCCACAAAGAATAGCTTTTCAAGGAAGGACTGGAGCACTCTTGGGAAACAAGGAGGGACAAACTTATCTTTTCCAATTATGAGATAAAGGACAACAAAAATTGGACGAGGCCATAGGTAAATTCCCATTAGCTCTCAAAGACTTTCATTTAGACCTACAAGACATCTTGTTGATGCTCACATACGTCTGTGGTTGGGAAAAAGATGACAATGTGCAGGAGTTTCAAATTGGCTTAGATTTCAAGGTCAAAAAGGGAAAAGATGTTTTCTGACATGATTTCACAAAACTCATTACAAGAAAAATGCTCGAGTAGCTGCAACAAGGGTGTTGGCAAGAAGTTGAGTCCACTTTTTGGCCAAAAAGTGGAAGTCTTTTTCCTGATTTTTAGAATTTGACACATTTGACCTTAAAATTTGAAGCACTTAGAGATGGAATCTTCAAAAAAGTCACAAGTCATAAAATGTAGTACTCGGAGTCTAGTTTCCAAATATGTAATTTATTTCAATACCCAGATTGTACAAATTGATTTTCAATAGGCGTTTCTAAAAACCACTATTTAAGTCACTTATTTTTTTACCATACCATGCATGTGTACAACACCCATATTTTGACCTAAATTATCATATTTTTCTAAATCCTTTTGGGAAAATATTTGTGACTCACTGAAGCTTGTTCTCGATATTTTTTTGTAATTTTTTATTGAATATTTTTTGTTTTGTTAAATTTTTATTGGGCATATTTGTTGTTTTGAAAAATCGTCATGTACAGCATGCATAAGATGACCTAAACTTATCATTTTTTTATTTTATTTTTTAAATTGAAAATATTTTTTTTAAGTTTGTTCTCATGCAATCCGTTCATCAAAATGTTATGTTGATCAAAAGTTATTAAAATAGTAAAAAACCCTAATATTTAAAATTTATGGACCAGTTTTACTAGAAATTAATTGAAAAATAGAAAAAATATTTCAATTGTAAAAAAAATTACATATTTGGAATCTACATTGTCTCATCTAAAATGGGTTTTAATTTTGTCAAAAAATTCTACAAAAAAAGTCATCAGCCATATGTCCAAACTCGGTATTTTTCTCTGACATTGTTAGGACCTTCAACTTGTAGGTCAAACCAGGTTGAAGGCCTGTGTTTGAATTCCCAATGCTTTTCTCGAACCAAAATACAAGGCAGAAACCTAACCACAAAGCAAATCCAATTTCAAATTTTTGAAAACAGGATCCCGCTTATTAAAAAATGGGATCCCATTTCATAATCGGGATCCCATTCCCCTGCACTAAATGACATGATCGTTGAAAGGGAAATGAGATCCAGTTTTATAAATGGGATCCCGTTTCCTTTTCAACAGTCTGAATATTTAATACAGCGGAACAAGATCTTGATTATAAAATAGGATCTTGTTTTTAATAAGCGGGATAAACGGGATCCTGTTTATCCCATTACTTTTATTTAAATTTACTGTCAAAAAATTACTGTGAATTCTGCAACTTCACATGTATAGCCAAGAGCAGTAAAAATTGAACTATTTTTCATGAACTATTGTCTTTACAGGTGGTGAACTTGATTTTTGATTGATTTTTTCAAAGGAGGCATCAAGTAAACCATTTTTGAAGTGGAATTATGTTATTTTTGTACTTGTTTGGAGGAACAAAAGGTCTTCAACTTGCAATATGGATTGAATTTTTCAAAGGAGGCATGAAGAAAACAATTTTTAAAGTGGAATTTTTCTTGTTTTCTACTTGTTTTGAGGAACACAAGAGGAAGAATTTTGTCCTAATACTAGGTCTTCAAATTCCAATTTGAATTGAATTTTTTGAAGAATTTCACTATTGACATTCATTTGTGCTTGAGAATTTTATAATCATGGGAGATAAAGCTCATAATAAGAGAAGGAAGTCATTGACTCCTCAAGAATTTGAAGCAAATAGAGAGAAGGAGAGACAAAGACAAAGAGAAATAATAATGAGAATTAAATCAATGGATGATGGTGGAGCATCCAATTACACAACTATTGAAGATGAAAACATTGAGGAGACCATGGTTGTAGATGAAGCTAATTTGCAAGGAGTCAATTTGGAGAAGAATATGATTATACAAACAAGTCCTACTATGTCTTCAAATCCCTCTTTCAATGCTATGGAGAATGCTTCAATATGCACAAATCTGGGTACGTCTTCAAATCCACATGTTAGTGAAATGGAAAATTTGTATGTAGAAGTTTTACAAGATGTTGGAATTAGTGATGTTGACATTGATGATATTCAGAGAGATGAAACTTTTATAGAATTTGTTGAAAATGAAAAAAGAAAAATATTTTGTTGCAAATGAAAATGAGAATGATCCTTTTGTTGAAAATGAAAACAAGACCTGTTTTGTTAATGACAATGAAAATAAAAACTATTTTGTTGATGAAAATGAATATGAAAATGTAAATGAAAATGAAGATGAAGATGAAAATGAAGATGAAGATGAAAATCTAGAATA
The DNA here is from genome assembly GCA_007258455.2 of Sequoia sempervirens. Classification (NCBI taxonomy): domain Eukaryota; kingdom Viridiplantae; phylum Streptophyta; class Pinopsida; order Cupressales; family Cupressaceae; genus Sequoia; species Sequoia sempervirens. The sequence goes on along the minus strand of VDFB02000008.1, from coordinate 355,518,971 downwards.
TGATGTTGAATTTAATGAAAATACTTTTTTTAAAATTGGAAGTGGTATTTTTGATAATCTTCCTAGTCAAATTTCTTGGAGGCAAATAAGAACACATGCGAATAGATTATACAACAAATTCTTTTATCATAAAAAAAACTGCATTTGAATGTCAACTAATGATGCAATTGATAAGAATGAAAAAAATGAGGAAAGTAATGAAAAAGTTAGGCTTTTATGTTCAACCAAAAAGAAAAGATCAATCATTAAAACATGTTATGTCTACTATTGCTAGTGCCATTCAATCTATTCAGAAAAATAGTCAATCTAAAGATAAAAGCGCAGCAAGAGCTATAAAAATTGCTATAGTTAATAAAGCAACTTTGAATAAAAGAATGGTAAGCAATATAAGTGAAGTTTTAAAAATACATCCTAAAACATTGCTAAGAGTGGCAAAAAGAAGAGAAAGTATAGAAAATGATCCTATCAACCAATGTTGGAGTTTTAGTGGTTGACTCCTGAGGTCTGATATGAAATTGAATGTTGAAATTAAATCTTTGATCAAAAAATATTGGCATGATAATACTAGGGTTTCATCTAATGCTAGAGATGTTTTAAAATTAAGGGTGGGGTCCAAATTTTGTGATCCTCACCCAAAACACCTATTAGATACAACACAAATTGAATTTTATAGAAAATTTTGTGGTGATTCAATGTTACCTAGTAATATTAAAATAAGTCAAAGGTCTTTTGAAAAATGTAAACCCTGGTATGTAAAAATTAATAAACAATGAATATCTTGTTGTTGTAAAACGCATGTTCAATTTCATTATTTTTATGATGTTTGTCGATATATACGTTGTACCTTGCATACCAACATGATTATACAGTTGTGTGGTATTAATATGCCACCTAAAGAAATAAGGGAGTTTATTTCAGGTTTGTTTTGTGAAGGATCTAATGATAAATTATTTTATTTAAGTTCTTGTATTTCTGGACAATGTATTAGTTGTGGAAATCTTTCATTCTTAAGAATATGTATGCATGAAATTGTTGATAATGATTTTGGACAAAAAATTAGTAGACGTTAAAAGATTTAAGAATGTTCACTATTCTTTAAAATATGGAAAAATAGGAAAGCGTTGTGATTTAGTTACAAAAAAAGGTGTACATGCATTCATGAGTGAATTTAAGAATAAAATTGTACCAAAATATGTCATGCACTTTGAATATTGTTGATGTCTTGATGGCCAATTTCGCGCATGTAGAAACACATTTCCAATTGGCACTATACTTTCAGTGGTTGATTTTGCAGATAATTATACTCTCGCTCCGCAAGAGGAAATTCAATCACAGTATTATAATTCAGTGCAAGTAGCTATGTTTGTCCATATTGTTTATAGACATGCAGATGATAGCACTAAGGATGATAGAAAATTTTTCAGGGAGTATCATTTTTATTTGAGTGACAATCGGTTACACTCGTCAGAGTTTGTTCAATACTGTTTCAGTATATTTTATATAAATTTAAGACAAAGAGGAATCCAAATGAAAGAGCACCTCATATGGTCAGATAATTGTACGAGGTAGTTCAAGAATGCTTGAATGTTCTATTGGTTAAGTAGGGTTCATAAGGAACTTAATGTCCAGCATATATGGAGTTTTTTTGAAGTTGGGCATGGTAAAGGAGAACATGGTGGAGCTCATGTGTGTGTCAAAAGAATTCTTGCTAGAGAACAATTAAAATTTGAGGATGCAGAAAAATTTAAAGATGCACGTGGGATTGTGGATTGGTGTAATACAAGATTATTTGCACCTGGTTCGAGTGAGTACTCTATAGTTCATCGATTATTTTGGTTGGTTGAAGAAGAGAACATTGTACCTAGAGTTGACTGTGAGACAATTAGTGGATCTACTAAATGGAATTAATTTAGGAGTTCGACAGCAAGCACATGGACTATTTGGAAAAGGGAGCTTGAATTTTTTTTCCAGTTTTGTATCTCAGGAGATTGGGAAGCATGTGAAAATAGAGAATGGGTTGAATAGTGGGAGCAAAGATCGTTGACACCTGCACAAGCACATGATCATTATGAAAGAAGTATTGAAGAAAATTATCAAGTGTTTGCATCTGAAGACTATGACTGTGTTTCAGAACATGTACAAGAAGGTAATTTTAATTCAATTTATTTCATTTTATTTCATGTTATTAAGTTATTTTGTAATACTAAATTATTTATATGGATATGCGCAAGTTATTAAATCAAATTTTATTTGCAGGACGTGTATGTTGTTGTTGCACCTAAGGGGAATGAAGAGAAAATAGAATATTGGTTGACTCATTGTGTGGAAACTAAACATAAGTTAATAGCACCTTGAGAAGATGATGATGGCTATCATTATCCAACAAGTACGGTGATCCCCTTAAGACATCCCCTTAAGGAAATTTTGATAACAAGTTTTTGATCCCCCTAAGCAATTTTTTAGAACAAGTCTTTGATCCCCTTAAGAAAATTTTGAGAGCTTATTTGATGATGGTTTTCATGTTTTCCAATAGGATAGGTGGTGGTTGTTGGCACTTGGCTATGAAAATACCTGACAAGGAAGAATGGTCTACCTGCATTCGATGATTATGAAATGCATAAAAAGATTATACATTATTCAAATTTGGTGGTGGCAAAAAATATAAAACTAGATCGGTATCGTGGAAGACCTTCAAATAAAGTGCTATGGACAATTTCTATGGAGTATGAGGCAATCATAGATGCATTGCAAAAAAAAGAGGATGCAGATGGTACAATGTAATAAGTAAAAATAGGTAAATATACTTTTAGTTTTATATTGTCCTTTTAAATACATTAAATACATGTTTCAATATTGGTCAAGTATGTTATTACTTGAAATTGATTTAAATTGTCCTTTTATAGATCCTTAAGGCATAATCACAAAAAGGATCTAGTCCATGCAGATTCAACCTAGACAACATGGAATACTTGGTAAAAATAGGTAATTATTAGTTAAATCATATTTAAATACATGTTTTGATTATATATTGATATTTCTTGTACATTAATAGTTAAAATTAATTTATAATGCTTTTTTGTATCCTTAAGCCATCATTGCATTGATCTCATACTTTGAAACAAAAAGGAGAGGATGCCTGGATTCAACCTACACACATGTGTGGAATACTTTTAAATGCAGGTACTTGAGTTGTGTACACATATATAGTTTTATATAAATTAAAAAATGTATGTTTTGATGATTTCATTGATATTGCTTGTACCTTTTTGATATCAGGTGGTGTGAAGACCTACTACATTCTAGGCACGAGTTTGAGATGTTCTTGAGATGGCATATCCAAATTTTGTAAACATTGTTTTGAGATGACATATATGTACATACATACAAAATTAAACATACTCTATGTACTTCTATGTATCAAAATCGATATTCTATATATTTTGTTTGCTAAATGTGCATGTTTTCCTACTTTGAAACTTTAAGAGCCTAAGATGTTAAATATCATGTGCATGTTTTCTATATATTCTATGTACTTTGTTAAATATCATGATACATTATTGTTAAATCAATTATATCCTTAAAACGTTGTATTATGACCCCTTAAGACATCCCCTTAAGAAATTCTATTATGACCCCTTAAGACATCCCCTTAAGACCCCTTAAGATATCCCCTTAAGACATTGTATTATGACCCCTTTAGACATCCCCTTAATACCCCTTGAGACATCCCCTTAAGACGTATTATGAACCCTTAAGACATCCCCTTAAGACAATTGTGTTATGATGACTCACCCTAAAACTTATAATACTTGTTAATATCAATTAATATTTATACTCAATTATACTCTTCTTTGATCCCCTTAAGACACATCGTATTAGGACCCCTTAAGACATCCCCTTAAGACAACTTATAATTAGTGTTGGATGCTATTATTTGTTTTGACTACTTATAGATTAGTATTTGATGCCATTATTTGTTTTGACAGCTTATAAATTAGTATTGGATTCCATTATTTGTTTTGACAGCTTATAAATTAGTATTCAATGCCATTATTTGTTTTGACAACTTATAAATTAGTATTGGATGTCATTATTTGCTTTGACAACTTATAAATTAGTGTTGGATGCTATTATTTATAGAATTTATTAATGCTTTTATTCTCTAATCTTCTATGGTATTGTTTATTTCTTAAAATTGCATCCTTTCTGATATATAAATGGATTGCTTGTGTTTGTAAATTATAATTTAATGACTAATTATTGATGGACGTGAATTGAATTAGTTCATTGACTAATTATCGCTAATTATTGAATGTACATATCATGTATATCATGTATGAGATCACTAAGTTTGTAAAGTATAAATATTAAAATGTCCTATTAATTTCAACTTTAATTTCATATTTATATTTAATTTCACATTAATGTCTTGACTATGAACATAAAATTCATAAATGTACGTGTGCAAATCAAATTTTCAAACAATAATAAAGTCCATAATTTATGTAACATATTAATTGCATGAAACCAATATATTAAGCGCATGAAATAAAGTCGATTAGAGTACAACCCATGAACTAAAGTCCAACTAAGTACTTGAGCCATGAAATATAAATTCCAATAGAGTACATGAGAAACCATAAATATAGTCTATGAAATAAAAAAATATAACCCATAAAATCATGTTTCTAGGTCATGTATTGTCTCTATAATCAAGAGACCACTTCACACCATGCAGACTATGCGAATGACCTGAAACACTCTATACAAGAGAAAGATGAAATCAGATGTAAGACAATGAAAAATTATTTAATGACAATTTAATTTATAATTCATCATAAAATTAAATTACCATCATAACTGGGTTTGTATGCTCTGGTGAACCTGAAGCAACCTCTAAATTTTTTGAATCAATCTACATAAACAAGACAAATAAAGTTGAAATTATCTATGTACAAGTCCACAATTAAAAATGATTTAATTCAATTTAATTTATAATTTATCATATTTTAATTGTACCATATTTTGAGGTTGTGCACCCTCTTCTACAAGACCTATATGTACATGCTCAGCTACAACATGTGTCTCATGCTATAAAATAAAAAGAATTTAAAACATGTATTAGCTCATAGTATATATATATATATATATATTCAATTTAAAATTTAAAATTTAAGTTATATTCAGAATATATAATTTATAATTGACTTTAAATATAATAAAAAAATTAAAATACCATTTGATTTGGAGCATGCTCTGCATGTCCTGAAGGTGTAACTATGGCTGGGTTAGGACTGAAAGCCACACTAAAAAATTCCTCCAAGATCAAAATTAAAGCATGTATACTTCAATTAGGTTAATATATATATATATATATATATATATATATATATATATATATATATTCAAGTTTGCACATTTTGTCTAGAAATTTTTTTAAACAACCTGAAAATCGAAGGCCTCGCGAGTAGCCGCAAAATCTAATGTTTTCCCAATGCCCATTCTCATTGTGGTATGAACCTAGACATACATACATAGACATTTATCACTTATAATATTTACAAGTGTACATGCATGTATTTCATATATAGTGAATTCAAAATTCATAATTCTAACTATAATAATGTAAACTTTAAACAATTTACAATATAAATGTACCTTCCCCTGATCTACGATGCTCGATAGTGGAGGAGTGCTCGAAAATCCCTCAGGTGGAATCGACATGGAAGCAAATTGACTCGCCTAAACCAACATAAATATTTCAAACATATATGTGATTCAATTATAAATTTAAAACTCAAGTTAAAAATCATTTCATATATAATTTTAAAAATTGAAATCAAAATACCCCATAAGGGTTGCCGAGTAGGATTGGTGTCGATGTATGTAATCATGGAATGGATGATTGCCCCATCATTAGTGTCATTTGTACACCAAATGGTTTGATTGTTAAAATGTATTGCAAACTTTTCTTTGATATATACATTCATTAAAATTCTTATAAAATGAATGTGTAGATGCATATTTATACATGTGTCACAGTGTCCTCAGGGTGATGATATGTTATAAGAAACTCTACAAATGAACTAATGCAACCAGATGAACTACCAGAATCTCCACGTCCACCTGAACTAGGTGTGGCCTGATCAGGTCCATAGCATACTTGATGACAACTGGTACATATATGGGGGACAGGCCTCGACACTCCTAGAGTGGTACTCAAACCAGCTCCATAAAAAATTCCTCCATCATCATCTTTTCTATTCTCCCCACCCACTATCATAGAAGCATGATGATCAAGGTCTCGTGCGAGTGTACTAAGGGAACCTAATGTTGAGACCAGAGCTCGATGATGCACAGGTGCAGGGATGGGAGGGCCAGGAGCAACAACAAGGGGTTGTGCATGCATAGGGAATTGGGGATCAACCCTTGCCCCTAACCTCTATTGTGGCATGCCACCACTAACACCCTGAAATGATTTAAAATCAAAATAATTGGGCTTTTTCCCCATAAAAAACTCTACATACAGTTTTCTCAAAAAATACAATGGAAACTGCCAATTAACATGTGGGGGACTATCAAAAACCATATACCTTTGATCCCAAAAATGTGCACTCATCTATGGATGTATGCACCACCTCATGGATATTCTAATTTTTTTGGGAGGAATGTGCTATCGAGTAACGAGGTCAAGAAAGTAGGGGGCTAGGTGGGATTTCGTTATTTTAAGGTCTAAAATTTGTTTGTAAGAGAGACCCTCAGCATAAAATTGTCTCATTTGTTCTCTATCTCGTCGATTCCTATCAAGATCAGAATCAATTGTCCTAATGGAATCCACAACGCTCTACATTGTAGATGCAAAATGCCTCACATGTGGTGGAATCAATGCTTGACTCTGCATAGCATTGATTTGATTTTGTATGGATGCAACTTGATCATTTATGCATGCTCGCAAGCGAGCCTCATCAGATGCGACAGGTGGTGGAGGTGGCATATTAGGTGGAGGGGGAGGTGGAGGGCAGGTGGAGGTGGAGGTGGAGGGGGAGGTGGATGTGGCTATGGCTGAGGTAGTGGATCATTAATGATATCATCAATGTTAAAATCATCCATGATATGAGATATAAATGTGCACCTGCATTATTTATTATACAAAATTAACATACAAACTTCAAAATTTATAAGAAATAGTTAAATTTGAAACACACATGCAATTTTGTTTAAATAGGATGTGCATACATATATTAAGATCATATAAAATTTAAACACACATATACATTGATTAAACTTGAGCATGTGCATACAAAATTCAAAATTTAACATGTACATACATTTAAAATAAAAAATATGATGCATAATTTGCATGCATACATCATTAAACTAAACTATGTACATACATACAAATTTCAAAATTTAAGAACTATATGCAATTTTAATACATGTGCTACATACTAAACAATAAACTTGAAACATTCACAAAAAGCTCATTTTATGTCTAACACACACACACACATATATATATTACAATTTTCCAATGTTCAGGAGAAATCATGATCTAGTAGATAGAAATAAAATATATAGTATTATAAATTCATCATTACAAGGTCATAAATTCATGTCACTAAAAATATCCATCTAAAACCAAAATCATAAATTCATGTCACTAAAAGTATCCATCTGGAACCAAAATCATAAATTCACGTCACTAAAAATATTCATCCAACCAAATTTATAAATTCATCACACAAAATATCCATCATTCACCAAATTCATAAATTCATAACTATTTAAGATCATTGTCTTAATTTAGAAACTATTGTGGCTCTCTACTGCATCTCTTCATTTCTTTGCATTTTTCTTTTTAGAATTGGAAGTTCTCCTCTCCTCTAGCCATTTTCAATGCTCATCTAAGATCCCATCCATAGCCCTAACAACATCAACAATGGTTTGCATCCTAGATGCAATCATCCTCATAGGTGGCATGACACATTCTTCATTTTGAATAATGTTGATTTGATCTTGGATGGTTCTAACATTGGAATTTATTCGTACTTGCAAATGAGCACCATCGATTTCAGGTAGTGGAGGTGGGGGGTTATGAGGTGGAGTGGGTGGAGGTGGAGGTGAAGGTGGTGGAGATGGATGGCGGGGAGGTGGATTGTGAATATTATTGAGTTGATCCATGTGATCTCTAAGATATGAGTGAACCTCCATTAGATTTGTAATTTCAAAATGTAAGATACATTTTTAGAAAATACCCTAAAACCATTCAATATAAATGGCCTAATCGAATACAAATTCAATAAAATATGCAAGCCTCATTTATGTCTAAGGCATGTTACTTGAATGAAAATACAATTAACTATTAATATCTAGGAAAATTTATGAATGCTATAGGGCTTACGGTTTAGAGTTTATGATTTAGGTTTTAGGGTAATAGGATGCCTTAAGGGGATCTATGTAGTAAGGTCCTAGTACAAAATGGCATGGCTTTTAAGTGAATAAAATTTGGTGAAGATGCCCAAGGCAACCAAATTTCATTAAGGTTTGAGGCAACTTCACCAAATTTTATTCACTTGAGCCATGTCATTATGTCCTAGGAACTTACTAGACATAGATCCCCTTAAGCCATTCTATCACCCTAAACTATAAATTAATCAACCTAGATCATGATTTATCGCATTCATATTATAATCTTGCATGATCTTATTATTGCTAAATTTGGTTGCCTTGGGAAACTTCAACAAATTTTGAGAACTTATCTGACCCCCTTAAGAAATGCCATATTAGGACCCCTTAAGAAATCAATTTACGGTTTAGGGTGATAGGATGGCTTTGGGATCTCGTTCCTTGTCTATAATTTTGGTACCCTTTAACAAATGGGATCCCAATTTGTAAAAATAAGGAACCCATTTTACATTTAGGCTTGGGATCCCATTTATAAAAATCGAGATCCTATTTTTGCAATGCCGATTTCATTTTTTTGGCTAAGGAAAAAACTTCCATGTTTTGTGGACTCAACTTTGTGCATTTACCCACAATATTATAGGCCTTATAAATTCAAGTATTCTTCTTTTCTTGTGCACATCATTTTACATCAAAAAAATTAGTATTTCTAGAAACACATGTCATTGAATGTCACTAATGCATCAGGTTTGAGAAATCCAATCACTATGTGGACCCATGTTCTTTCCTGCACACAAAATTTTATTATGCTTTTTTTGACTTTTTCTTGACACCAACTCTTCAGTATTTGCACCAATAGGAGAAACCTACTAGGTTTGCAATAGGACACATCGCATGGATGATAGAGAGTAAACCTTTGTGTGATTATTTATGTTGAGTAAATTTTAATTTTGTACAGATGCATGGGTTCATAGAGAGCCTTTTAGGATACCCACTTGTGTAACAAATAGAACCCTCACCATTGAAATGTTCAGGAAGTTGTCAATTATTGATGATGCATTTGGGGTGAAGAAGAAAAAGGCTATAGTTTACAAACCCCCACTCACGTGGGTTTAGGTCACACTTCAAAAGAGGGGTGCCCACATTCTTTTGGTAGCCAAACTGACCCAACTAGGCCTTGGCATCATTTTTTATCATTGAAAATATGATCTAGATGGGATTTTACTTGATATGGGGATCTCTCTCACCCATTCCCCGCAGTCATATTGGGAGCAAAGGGAAAATATGAAAGAAGCTACTTAGGATCTTTTTATCGAATTATCTCATTTACCATTCATCAGACCCCCATGGATTTCCTTTTATAAGATTGTGGTGAAGCTTGATCCAAGCATCAAAATTCATAAGCTTCTAAAGATGGCATTCATGTGAATGGACTAGAGTGAAGAGAAGATTGTTGATTTCTAGACATATCGGTAGGTGATTCATGATTTAAACTACAACTATGGAACTATCCCTATGGATAAAAGGTTTGATCATATATGGGATCATGAATATATAGATTCTAAGGAGGAGGAACCTACCTTTTCGCTGCAATAGAAGAGAAAGGAGTAGGAGACTGAGGGACAAATGTTGCTACAAGCACTGTTTGTAGGTGCCCAAACTAGGTAGACATGAACCTGGACACTCAAGATGAAGAAATAAACTTCACAAGGAGCTTAAAGCTCATCAATTTTTATGAGAGGATTCTATTTTGACCGACGTTCCTCTTGCGAAGAAGGAAAAAACCCAAGGGTTGAACCCAGGGAATGTCCAGAGGAAGGAGGAAGATGAGACCTGACCATCATTTTGTAGCCACTAGTGGTCTCCAAGATCTAGGTAAGTTTATATCCCTCTTCTCTCTCCTCTTCTCACTCTCTAGTTTCTCTTGTTTCTTCACTCCCTCTTCCATCTATGTCTATGGTCACTGCTATGGCTACTATTTTATGCTATCCCTTTTGGGTAAACCCACAAAACTAGTTTACAATTCCAATGAGGAAGGAAAATTGCAAAACACACCCCCATGGAAAAAAATTTGGTTTTTGGGGGTTTGAACAAACATTTGGTTTGAGTGAACCCAAAAGGGGTTCTCTAGAACCCCCATTCTAGTGAACCCATTAAATGTTGGGTCCCACCATAGTTCTCATTTTCTGGGATAAAATAAAAGAAAAATTTGTGGAAAGGGAGTTTGCTCGAACTCTAGTTCAAGTGAACCCAAGTTCAAGCAAACCTCAAAGGGGGGTTCACTCGAACCCCCCTTTTCCCCCCTTCTCCCCCTCTAGCACCAAAAATCTCTATAATTTTTCCCTTCGAAGCTCGAGTTGAGGATGAAAATGGAGGAGACTTCACATACCCAACTGGATGATAGTAGTCCTTAGAACAAGATATCCAACAAATATAATTTTAATATGTTTTGGTATTATTATGTATTTGTTTTTTAAGTTTGATTAAACATAGGTTTTTCATTGAAAATCAAGCTCTCTATTCTACACATGTAGAAAAATAGAAGATTATCAAAAAACAAATTGAAAAATATCAATGCACTAGATATTGATGTCCTTGATCCAACAAAAAAAAATTGAATTTTGATACATACAAAAAAAGTTATGTTGTATACGGTCTGCCTATGTCTAAATTGTAATTGGTTTGACTTCAAAACTTGATTAAGGAAAAAATATTCAATGAAATGATATGAAAACAATTTCATGCACTTAGATATTGTAGTTACAAATCTAAATTCAAAAAAATAGAATTTTATCCTTCATGGAAAAAAAGTTATGTTGTATACAGTGAGCATCACTCCTTAAAAATGGTGTTTACTGAAAAAAACTAGTTTCCATAGGAGATGGAAAAAGAAGTGTAATCTGATTCCAAAAATTTTGAAAAAAATATATTTAGAATCTATAGACAAAATGTCACAAATCACTAGTTTACATCATCTTCAAATTCCTCATGGTTTAGCCGCTATAGGTGCCCGAAAGTGAATATTTAGTTAGAAAAAATTAGTTCAGTGTCGAGTTTGGCCAAAAATTGTACACTAGTATTATGGGATCACCCTTCTACACCCTCCTTTGTGGCTACAATTATTACTTCAAGAAATTTATAGCTTCCACTCTCAAACCCTGTGTTTTCTTCCACATCCACAATTGATACCTTGATTACTTTATCGGTAGCATAGGCTCCCATTTCCAATCATCCTATTACATAGGTCTCCTAATCATTTCCTTTCACTATACCAATGGTCCTTTCATCCATAGCTATCCTATTAACTCCTACAAGCACCCTGCATCTTACACAAACATGGAAAGGCATTCCACCTTTCTCACCTATGACCTTAAGCTTTCTGATAGCTTCCCCATTGGGAGAATGGGTAGGGGCCTTCCTTTATCCTATTCATATTGGTCTCCCCATTAGCATCCTAATTACCAAACAAAGCATTGAGTCTACCCTGGATTACATCAAACTCAAATGGACTTGTATAGGAAGGCTGGAGAGGACAGGAAGCAAAAAAGGAGAGCAAAGGATGTGCTAGCTTCAACCACCCCCAAGATAGAAACAAATTTTGATGAAAAGCAAAAAACCCTAATAATCATAGCCATGAACCACCTAACCTCTAAACAAGAGGGCCAAATGCAACATGGGGAATATGATGTCCAAGCAATAGGCTTCAACTTTAGTGACACCCTTCCATGCAACAAGATAGGTCTCATGAAAGCAACATAGAAGGTAGTGTCAAGTGACTACCTGAAACAAGACCAGAAGTTGAAGAAAAAGGAAGAGTAATTGAAAGTGTTGATGTTTTGCAGCCACGGGACTCATACCTTCCAGGCATGAATTATTATGAAGGAATAAATTAAATATAGCCAATGGCTATTTAATTTATTCAAGTTCGATCTGAGATAATGAGGAGGCACCTCATTCATGATTTATATATTTAATATTTAATAATTAACATTTAATTATTATTAACTAAAAGGCCGACTTGTGTGAGGTGTGATTTTCTGAAAGAGACGTATCCAATTGTGCCATGCAAGTATCTTAGAATATGCTTCGTTGCAACTAGATGTATTTGCCTTGGTTGACTAAGTGCACTCACTGCATAGCAAATATTTGGTCTAGTATCAATGATCCAAACAACTGTTTGTACATAGAGGATCCACCAGATCTGAACTAACTTCTGCAAATTTGACTCCATGGATTCACAATCCATCAAATCTCTTCAATATACTCCCCTTGACTTAGAATGATTTCACTAGGCCTCTGCCTTACTTCTAACCAAGGAAGTAATGCATGTATCCAAGATTTGATGGATTCACAATCCATCAAATCTCTTCAATATACTCCCCTTGACTTAGAATGAAGAATCTTGGATACATGTATTACTTCCTTGGTTAGAAGTATGGCAGAGGCCTAGTGAAATCATTCTAAGTCAAGAGGATTATATTGAAGAGATTTGATGGATTGTGAATCCATGGTGTCAAATTTGCAGAAGTTAGTTCATATCTGGTGGATCCTCTATGTACAAACGGTTGTTTGGATCGTTGATACTAGACCAAATATTTGCTATGCAGTGAGTGCACTCAGTCAACCAAGGCAAATACATCTAGTTGCAACAAAGCATATTCTGAGATACTTGCGTGGAATTTGATACTTGCAATTTTCTCCTTGTATCAAAGCCAAGTTTAGAAAAGATCTATTCAGATTTGTTAAGCATTTTGAAGTTGAGTGTGAGATAAGGTAGTGAGTAGAAGGAGAAGTGAATCAAATGGCTAGTTTGAAAGAAGAAGCAATGGTGATTTAAGATCAAGTGAGCATTTATTGTCATTACCAAGTCTACAGTTTATCGGGCTCGTGATTGTAGTCAAAGCTAAAGTCGACATAGTGTAGAGGCTTCGTTGTCGACATCAAAGTCTTAGATTGAAGTCACACAATTTCAAGCCTATGGACTATGAGTCTTCATTGGCTTCCCTTGTTCATGTATTCGATATAATTGAAGTGCATGTGAAGGAGATACTCATCGAGATTTAGAAGAGCCCCTGTATCGAGCATATCTCTTAATTCCAATTTTATGCAATCTGGAGTTTTTCAGTCCTTGCTGAAAACAATGTTGCTTATGGTCATTCTGTGTGAGGAGATTATGAGCCTTCTAGAGAACACTTCTTTTACATCTGGCTGCGAGTGAAGTCTAGATATGTGTGGAGAGCCGTCATTGCATAATAAGGCTACAGTCCCTATTCTTTACCAGCACTGTGCAATTAAGAGATAAGCATTCTTTACTTTATACCTTTTAAATTTGGGGTAAAACTCAGTCTATTGAGTGCAGATCTAACTCAGTTATTTGAATCATATTTTGTATTGTTTGGTCATCGAGTTTATGTAGATTAGATGATGATCCTACACAATGTTCCAGTCCCATGAAGATTTCAACTCCAATGTTGTGTGATCAGGCAAGTTGAGCAGGCATAGTGCTCATTTCAACAGATTGCATTACAGTTGAACATCTTGACAGAGAAGTCGCCATCAATGCTTAGAGAAAAAGTATAGACACATATGTATGGTGAGGACATAGTGAAGGATGCTTAAGACGATGAATTTTTTTGTTTTGGTATTCAGTTGCAATCAAAATCAAGAGTTTTCATTGAGAGCAACAACAATCGATGCCACTGAAAAGAGTGGAGAAACCAGATAGAGTGATCATTGTTGGAGGATATCGATCCCTCATTTTTTGTGTACAAGATTCTAACTTCAATGAGATAAGTATTTCATGGTTGAATAATGTTCATGAATCTTTTATGTAGTCATTAATTCATGGTATAACATTGAGATAGTGAATCATGTATGCCTCTAGCATTGGTATTTCTCTTCAGGATAATTGAGTTCTATGATCTTTTAGTAATCTCTCCTTAATGCTTTCAGGACGGACCAAGAAGCGTAAGAGATTGCTTTCAAGAGAAGAAGAGTTTGACTCTGCTTGCAGCCATGGGACTGAGTTGGTGGCTAAAGATTTCTCTTGAAGAGAAAGAACCTTTTTTAGGTTGTCTTTACTTCAAGAGGAGGTTTCAAGGTTCGAGTTGAGAGCATATCCAAGAAAAGAATTGAGTTTCTGTCAACAGAGGGAGTTCACTTCCAGGGGATTTCTTTGCAATCTCTGAAGCAGGGATCAAGAGGGAGTTATGCGACTCACTAAGAAGAAGTGAAGGTTGCAATGTTGCAAGGCCAAGTGTTAAATCCTTGAAAGGCCTCTTCAGCTGCTGAGATCGGAATTACACAAGACAGTCATCTGGATTTGATATTGGTAGCTCCGCAAACCTATTCAGAATAGAGTAATCTACCATGGGGTTGAGGAGGTTTACCCTAAACTATCTACTATACCAAAGGTGTGCACTGAGGTAAGTGTTGCAAGCAATCTTGGAAAAAGAGGTCAAAAGGTCGATGCAAGTGTTTGAATATTCAAAGGGAGCCTATTGAATCTGAAAAAGATGGTAATCTAGTTGATCTTGGTTCTTTATGTTGATTTATTTCTTACTAGAGAAGATCACTTCATTATCAAATACAAGGAGTTAGCTTCTGAACTTGAAATGAAGAATCTTGGATACATGCATTACTTCCTTGGTTAGAAGTATGGTAGAGGCCTAGTGAAATCATTCTAAGTCAAGGGGAGTATATTGAAGAGATTTGATGGATTGTGAATCCATGGAGTCAAATTTGCAGAAGTTAGTTCAGATCTAGTGGATCCTCTATGTACAGACAGTTGTTTGGATCGTTGATACTAGACCAAATATTTTCTATGCAGTGAGTGCACTCAGTCAACCAAGGAAAATACATCTAGTTGTAGCAAAGCATATTTTGAGATACTTGCATGGCACAGTTGGATATGGCTTGAAATATTCTTCTTGTGTGGATTTACAGTTGCATGGTTATACTATTTTCTAATTGGGCAGGGTGTGTCACTATTCGGAAGAGCACGTCTGGATGTTGTCTCAGTTTGGGGTCTGTGATGATCTCCTGGTGTAGCAGCAAGCAGTCTTTAGTGGCACTGAGTACAGTAGAGGTTGAGTATATTGCAGCTTGTGTGGTAGCTTGAGAAGTAGTGTGGCTTTGGAAGCTCCTTGCAGGATTGTTTAGACAATCAAATGGAGCCTACATGTTGAGATCAAATACTACTATATCAGAGATATGGTATTGAGGAAAAGTGATCCAGTTGAAGTACATCAACACTGATGAGCAGACGACAAATATTCTCACCAAGCCTCTCTCCAGGATAAAGTTTGTGTACTTTCAAGATAAGCTTGGTATGGTGGAGAATCCAGCCTTAATTGAGAAAGAGTCTCAGCATTAGTCACCCTATTTAATGAGTTCTTCTCTGTGAGAGAAGTTTGAGGTGAAATCCCTTGTTAATGCATTTCTCTCTATGCAAGAGATTTGAGGTGCAAGCCCTTGTTAATGCATTTCTCTCTATACGAGAGATTTGAGGTGCAAGCCCTTGTTAATGAATTTCTCTCTATGTAAGAGATTTGAGGTGCAAGCCCTTGTTAATGCATTTCTCTTTGAGATTTGAGGTGAAAGCACTTGTTTCCACCCTCTGAGAGATTCATGGTGGATGTCATGTGTGTGACTCCATGACAGCATCACGTGAGAGAGTCCGTGATGATTTTTTTATGTACTTGTGTTTCACCCTTTGGGAGAGCCATGGTGAAAGTCATGTTGATGTGACAACATCACGCAAGTGATGAACACTTGTACATACCATAGATGGGTATAGCCATGATGGTTGATATCACAATGAGGTGATATGCTTTCACGATGAGGTGATAAGCTCCTTTCCATACATGGGTGTAGCCATGGTGGTCAATATCACAATGAGGTGATATGTTATTTCACACATGGATGTAGCCATGATGTTCGTCATCACAATGAGGTGATATATTTTGTAAAGTTGTAAGTATTCCTCCCTAGCTGAGAGGGAGTGTTGATGTTTTGCAGCCACGAGACTCATACCTTCCAGGCACAAATTATTATGAAGGAATAAATTAAATATATCCAATGGCTATTTATTTTATTCAAGTTCAATCTGAGATAATGAGGAGGTTCCTCATTCATGATTTATATATTTAATATTTAATAATTAACATTTAATTATTATAAACTAAAAGGCCAACTTGTGTGAGGAGCAATTTTCTGAAAGAGACGTCTTTTGCTTGTAAGGCCAACTTGGAAATTTTAAGGGACACATCTATTGGGCCAACCTCCCTTCATGAAGAGCCACATATCCTCTCTCCTTGTGTATATATTCTATTCAATGTTCATTCATTTGATATGGAAGTTCATCATCATATTCACACTCTTTGAAGAAGTTTGCACTTGAGCAACAGGTCATTATCTTGAGTAGCAGATCATAAGTTCACACTTGTATAACAAATCTTCATCTTGAGCAGTAGATCATCATGAGTGCAGTAGAGCGAATGTAAGGAGAATCATATTCTTACTGTGTCTTCGCATCTAGAAGAGATTCCATTATTCATAGTGTGCAAACTTATCTAGGAGCAAATTGAAGCTAAAGGAGGTTGATATTCTGATCAAAAGAATTGTATTATCTTCAAGAGATAGTGTATCATATTAGTGTTATGTTTTGGCCATCCTTATCAGTCTCATTGTAAAAGAGGTATTTTCTTTACATTCAATATATAAGTGATATATTGTTGTTGGGTTTTTCTCCCTCAGGTGGAGGGTTTTCCTAGGGTATACTCTGTGTTTGTGTATCTGATTTTGAATTAAATTTTGATTATCTAATCTGATCATATAAAACCAATAGAAAGATGTTAAGGCTAAGGTGGGAAAGTTGAAGGTGGAAATCAAGGGGAAGGATGTGGATATCTCTCGCATAAGGCAGGAGCAACTAGATAAAACTTTAGTAGCACTACAAGCAAAACATGCATAAAAGGCTCAGCTATAGACCAAGTTGAGTGACACATTAGCTAGGATCAATGTTGAACAAGAAGAGGAGGATCTAAATTCCAAGATAGAGGTTAGGGAATTGGAGCTGCAACAAGTGCAAAAATATCTCTCCAATGCCTCAAATTAGCAAAAGTAGTTGCACAATACATAAAAAAAGAGAAGGAAAGACTACATGAGGAGTTGATAGATGCTTAATCTCTAGCCATAAATAAAAAGAATGCATTTAGGAGTTGGCTGAGAAGCATCTCCATGAGAATATGGAAGAGCTGGTAAGGTTCTAACAAGAGATCTCTGATTCTTCAAGGATATAAGTACAAAGCCAACATGAGCTTCAACAAAAAGAGACATGATTCCAAGCTGAGCTTCACCAACCTCATGTACTAATGGATATAGAAAATGAGTGAAAGAAACTATAGAATCTCTCCTTCTGACACAAGAGTAGTAATTGGCGTAGTTGCACATTGAAAATTTAAATTATTTGAAGATGATCAATAAATAGTAAAAATAAATCAAGAGTAAGGAATTGCAAGTCTAGAAATTGCAGAGCATGGTGGAAACTTCAATGCAACAAGTTGATTTTCTCCCTTTGTTGTAACAATTATACATCTCTTATTGGGAGAAGATAAAAGATGTGGTAACATCCCTACGAGCGACTTTAAATTTCATGGTGGATACATGGGATTTGAGTGCTAAATTCAGCCTAGTCATAGAATAGATCTTACAGTCTATCACTCTCGAAGCATCTGAATTGAAGATTTTAATAGTCAAGTTGTACAAAGCAACAAATGATACCTTAGCAACAACATGGATTGAAGATAGAAGAGTGGCCACAAAGAAGGCCAATGAATTCATCAATTGTAATAAGGTGGATAGAAGGGGCAGGAAGTGCCACCACACCTTGGAGCTTAAGGTTAATGAAATTAGAAAACACTTTGAGGGATTAATCCAATTGGGACTTCCATCCCATTTTTTGCATGATGGAATGGTTTTGACTAAGGATAAAATGAAGTAGTCACTGGAAGGAAAGCAACGAGATTGATCAAGTTTTTAGGCTCAGATTATTTCACCAAGCATCAAGGAGATTGAAAGGATTTTGCATCCTCTCACACAAGTCATCTTTCATATAGGGTCCACACAGAAAAAATTGAGCAATATCTCTTTTAAAGAGATAATCGATTTGGAAAATGAATTTGAAGGCTTGCAAGCATTGGTGCAACCTTCAGATGAAAACTTGGAACCCCTCCAATTTTCACTCCTTAAGATTTAAGGTTATGCACTTCTTTTACCTTTCATTCCTTGCTACAGAACCATAGATTTTGGGTTCATTCCTCCATAGACAGAGGCCCCCTTGGAGTCACCAAGACTATAGATAAAATTTCCTATACCTCATTACCATTTTCATTCATTTTAAATCTTCCCTTGCAATATATTTCATATTTTATGCTACTTCGTGGCATTTTTATTTTGTTCTAGATTATTTCTATGTAAACTCATAGATTCCATATGTTATTTGCATAAGCGCCTCATCCAGATGTGTCATGTATCAGCCTAGCATAGGATCAAGAGGAGTTGTGGCCTCTTTCTCTCACAAAGGAACACAAATTTTCCTTGTGTGGTCTATGTAAAATCTTTATTCTTTGAAGAAAAATGGCACGCGAAGGGTGTCATGTGTTGGCACCATGAATATTCTTGGAGGGAGCTCAAAGGAAGGCCTCAAGAGATCCTGTGCATGTGCTAAATGTCCTGAATTTGGGATTCTTGAAATGGAAAGTGAAAGGAAGTCAGAGGAATAGTGGAGGATGCCACTTGTCACTTGGATGAAATCCCGAGCATGTTTTATGCCCTAGGGGTTATGAAAAGTGCATTGTCTATTGTCTCAGAAGCAAAAGAAAATGGGATGTTGCCACGTGTTGAAGTTGTAGGACATGAATTCCATTACCTGTCAGAGGTCCACTCACCCAAGCATTTGCAACAATCATCATGTTTTCTCTACATTCCATGATTGGATTTTGGCTGCTAGGAGGGTATTAATTAGGCATGGCACCTGATTACTCTTGAGGTTTTGACAGAGGAAATTCAATTAAGATTTGGTTGGTATCCGCCATGGTAGGCTTTACACAGATAGGTACTTTAAAGGAATTATTTGGAGGAATTTAAGTTCCATTTCAATCGGATCTCACCAGCTGAAATGTTATTACAGCATGGGTGTGCTAGGGGGAGAAATTAATTTTTATCGGCTTTATGTAGGGCCCCTTGTAGGTTCTCTAGCCAGTGGTTTAATGATACCATTTGTAATTTTTTCTTTTGTGTGCCTAGGTGGTGGGGAGGTTTTTGTTTGTTGCTTCTTTTGTGCTATAAAATGGAATTTTGAGCCTCTCCCCTAGGTCAACAGTTTTTGGCAGTAGTTGTTCACCATTTTTTGTAAAGGATACTTAGAGAATGATCTATTTCAATAGAATGGTCATCTTGCACCCAACCTTATCATTTTTTATCATTTGAAATGATAAATAGAAAGAAAAACCGATCAAGTTGTGCCCAAATTTCCTTTATTGAGTGTTTTCCTTTTTGAAAACACTAGCTTTTATGCTCTACATCATTCATAAGTGAATATGATCTTGATAACTAATTGTTTGAGTTTTAGCTTTTATGATGTTTGATATAAATTTTTGGTTAACTTAACCATATCTTGTACTCTTTCATTATTGCAATAATTTATGTTGAAGGTCATACTATGCTTATGGGTGAGCAATCTCTGTAAAAAGGTTTAAGGAGTTAACAAAATAGCCTAGGAGTATCATATCCTATAGAACCTTAGTGGGTGCTTTTAGTGAAAATATCTAAATGTCATGCTTACAAAGCCTTAATAATTTCATTCTCTTTTCAACAATGAAGGGTTTGCAACACTCTGTATTTATTTCTTAGGATCTAATTTTTTGGTTATTTAAAGTAGGATTTGAAATATTGTAAATGCTTTGACACATCGCCCTAGTGTAGATTTTTTTATGTTTACCTTCTTCCCCTTTTTCATTTTCAAACAAGAACAAAGAGTTAGCCTCTAAAATACTGGAGGTTGTCTACTAGATCATAATTCGTTCCCCATCCATTGAACTTCTCATAAAGGTTGTTTCCTCAAAGTGTAAGCTTTAAGGATCAAAATTATCACATACCAAAAAAATATGATAATAACCAAATTTCTTATATAAGATAATAAATTATTTTACATGAGACATATTTTTAAATATAAATGTAATAATTTAAAAAATAAAAATTTCTAAAGGATTTTAGCTCAATCGGTGATGATGATGGTATAATACTTGATTATGCAATCCACAAAGGTTCAAACCCCTCAAAGGTGCAATAAACCCCCCCAATACTTAGCTATTAGCCAAATAGGTTTTAGCCTAAGGCTCATGCTTCTTATTAAACCCTTTAGTCCTTAGAAATGTGCCAAAGAGGTTTCAACTTAAGGCTCATGCTCTTTATTAAACCCCTTTGTCCTTAGCTATCTACCAAAGAGGTTTTGACTTAAGGCTCATGCTCCTTATCAAACAACCAAAGAGGGTTTACCTTGAGGCTCATGCTCCTCATTAAACCTCTCATCCCTTAGCTATTAGCCAAAGAAGTTTCAAGTTACGAATCATGAACCTTATTGAACCTCTCAAGATCCTTAGCTATTAGCCAAAGAAGTTTCAATCTAAGGCTTGTGCTTATAGATAAATTTAAGAAACCTCCCCTAAAAAAATATATCAAATCCTAGTGAATATTTCATTTTTTTGGAAAAATATTAATTTTTATTGGCGTTACTTTCTTTTTTGTCAAAAAAATATTAATTTTATTGGTATTTTTTTTACATTTATCAATAAAATTTTGTTCAAAATATTGGCGAATCTTGGTAAATAATAGGGGAATCTATTAATTAACATGGCGAATCCTTCCAATTTAATAATACATAATTATTATGGAAAAGTAGGGGCCCAAGGGTGGAAATCATTGATGGGTTTAAGGGGTAGAATCTATAATATTTAGTTTCTACCATTGATTTAAATAATAATCTAATGGATCTTGTTGTATTTCATGAGGTAAAATGTACCCACAACTTGTAATGCTCATGGGACATAAAATTTCTTTTAGACCATTGATCTTTTTTGAGATCAACAATCCAAAGGCAATTTTGGGCCCCATAAGCATTATAAATCATGGTATATTTTACCTCACAAAATACAATGAGGGTTTTTAGATTATATTTTAAATCAATTGTGGCATCTAAAGATTGGGGATATGACGTAAGGTAACTAATTAATTACGATATATTATTAGTGAATTAATTTATATTTCTAAAATAACTTATAAAATTTAGGTGAATATGATCTAATCATGTATTCAATATTGTGGCATTTTTTTGAGTTATTTTTTTAAAATGGGTATGTGCAGGATCATTATGGAAAAAACATGCCCTTAAGTGGAAAAAAATTCAGAAAAATCAGTGTTAGGCAACTTGACATAAAAATTTGCATAAGTTATCTATATTATTTCAAAAATATGTAAGAATAGAATCTGTAGAAAATTAAATTTAGTTTCTAAACTACTAGGTTTATTTAAAAATAAATAAAATCTATTTGGTGAAATTTTGAAATTTCAATGCAGTAGTACTTAAATTTCAGGGAAAAAATAAGAAGTAGGTGTCTGTCTAACCACCCTAACCATAATAAAATGATAATATTTTTTTATAAGATTTTATATATATAAGTAGAGGACTCATGTCTAGATGTGATGCATATTTTTGTAATTTTTTCCAAGTAAATAATTAATTATGAATTTTTATTACAACTTTCAAAAATATAAAACTTCAGATGTCTGACCACCTTAACTTGGTCAAAACTTCATGAAATTTATTTTTTCTTTTTAACCTATAGTATGTGAAGCATATAATGTGATGCATGTTTTGTATTTAAAAATGTGATGAAAGTTGTAGATGTTTGAATCAATTTCTATCGATTAGGACTTTAGTCGTAATTCTAATAGAAAATAAATAATAATTATTGATTAAATTCAAATTAAAGAATAATTTATATTGGTGGAAAGCTGAGAATCTCCTCTAAAAACCCTTTTCATTTCATCAATTTTGGGTAAAAAAAAAGTCGTCAGCCACATACCCTACAAATACCCATAATATTGCCACTTTTTGGCCCCTCATGATCCTGCACATACCCAAATAATACTTTGGCGATTTAAATAAGACTAAATTTTTTTTTATAAAAATGTGGAGATTCAGGTTGCCTTACTATTACAAGATGGTGTGTCGCTTGGTCCCCTCTATGTAGTGTGGCGCTTGGGTTCGTGACATGGCTTAACTGCCTCCTATGATCTTCTATAAATCTAGCAGTTATATCGGGCATTAACAAGTCAATCTTTTGGTGCAACAACAACCACCAATGTAACAATTGGTATCAAAGCCGAGGTCACAAGTTCAAACCAAGGGATTTTTGCAAGATAGTGTGTCCCTTGGTCTCCTCTATGCAGCGTGGCATTGGGTTCGTGACATGGCTTAACCACCTCTTGTGGATCTTGTATAAATTTGGTGGTTGTATTGGGCATTAATAGGTCAATATTTTGGTGTAATGAAAACCACCAATGTAACACTTATAGCTTGAACTATTAGCCAAATTTTGATTCTAAAATTTCAACTATTAGCCAATTGGAAAATATTAGCCACTAATAAAATCACCACTTTTGCTCTATGTTTAGCTCATTGGGCATTAGTTGCCAACCTAAAAGGTTTCATTTGAAGGCTCATGCTCCTTACTAGACAACCAAAGAATTTTCAACTCATGGTTTGTATTCCTTATCAAACAACCAAAGAAGTTTAATCCTAAGACTTATGATCCTTATTAATACTTGACATCAGAATAGTACTATTGTTATGAGTTTGGATTTTTTTAGTTAACTAGTTATTAATAATTTAGTTTTCAACCAATCAAAACTAATACTTAAAAAAAATAAAATAAAATTCAATTTTGTAAAGTCAACTTGTAAAATATTTAACTTTAAAAATTATATAAAAATTATTTCTTGTGCATATGATTGGTTAAAAAGTTATGTGTTTTATTGACCCATTTGTAGGGAAAGCAAGGTAAACATTTTTTTAAAGAATGATTTTTCATTTTTTTGCTTTATAAAGTCAATTATTTTTTTCTAAAATAAATAAATCTTACTTATTTTGACTTTTTTTTAAGAATTTTTTTTTTTCATGTATGTAATTGTTATTTTTTTATTAAAAAAAATCTCACAAAAATCAATTAACTACTTTATAGAGATTTGGATTCACACTATTAAAATAATAAAATAAAATAAAAAATTGTATTACTCTTTCCATTAGACTAATATTTTTGTTATCTATGTTTTTAATATTTTATGGCATATAATTTTATTATTATATGCTCTCCTTCTTTTCATTTATAATATTTTTCATCATGTTTATATATATATTTATTATATTAATTTATATATATAGGTTCTCCTAAAAAAAATTATAACCTATTTTAATATAGATAATACTAATTTATATGTATATGTATAGGAGTGAATTTGCACCTCTTATGCAAATTCCCCTTTTACACTCCCTCACCATAGAAAACAAAATTCAAAGTAAAAAATCCACATCTGCCTGTTGTCTTCATTCCACATAGCATCAGTTTTGTGCGTCGATAGAAGAATAACTGTCAGGGACGCCCACATGATGCGCAGACGTCCATGTGGCGTGCTTACGTCCCTAACAAATTCTTGTGTCTGAAGCCTGCAGAGGCATTTCATTTCCCATTGGGGTCAATTTGTAAAACCCCTCTTCGACCAACCAACCCAAATATCATCATTTTTTCTCATTCTCCCTTCAAATTCACTCCTTCATGCATTTCATCTTCTTCATAAGCTCAAGCATCCTTCGAAGCACTTAACTTGATCTCTCCAAGTATTCTAGCATTCACTCCTTACATTCTAAGCCTTCAAGAACCACTTTACACTCCATAGTAGCAGCAACAACACTCCATTACCTCTGTAGAGTAAGTGTGGAACAAACTCCATTGCATCAAGGGTTTGAGTCCTCTCATTTTATCCTCCATTAGCTAGTGAGATCTTGGTGGAGGTGGTAAGCTTTCTACTCCTCTCCTCTATGATTTAGTTGAGTAGCACATTAATGTTTTGTAGTGTTATTGTGTTCATTTCTTTCATTCTCTTTTATCATACTTTTTCTCCATTATCTCTATCTTGGTTTTCCATGGAGGTGGAAACACCAAAATGGGAGTATAACTAAGGTAGGCCCCTATATAGCCACCCAACAATTTATCTCTTTCTTGGAGCTAGCTAGTGAACAGGCTCTTTTGTGAGATTATCCTTGTCACCCTAGCTTTAATCTACTTACTTTATCATATCTATCTATATATTTCTTACTTCATAGTGTTATTTTGTTCTCTTAAAAACCATTAGCTAGGTTGTTAGTTTGTTTTCTAGTGGTTCACCTTGTCTCTTTAGTCCTTTGGTCGTACGAATGCCAATGTTTCACGCTATCGTCTTGGAACTACACTTTCATCCTCGAGACAGAGAGCTACTTAAGGCATAGTGTGGAACTCAAAAATTGGCTGGCCTAGCTCCATTCTGAGTTTTGGGTCTGCAGGGTGGTTGAAGGACCTTATAATCCTCATCATTCTCATCCCTCATCTCTAAACACCCTTTCAAGCTGAGGTAAGTTAGGGTAGCCTTCCACTCTTGGCTCTCAGTAACCTAGGGCCTTGAACGTTGTTGGTCCCCCTATCTTACAATATATAATCTATATTAATGTAGAATTTATATATTATTTCTATTTATATCTTATGTTATTGTAGGTAATATTTTGTAGGTAAATAAGTTAACCTACATTGTGTAGGTAATATATTAATTTATATTATATATTTATATTAATATATATGATAGGATATTTTATTTTGTAGGTTCTCCTTTAATCTATATTTATATATATTAATATATATTATATAAATTATTATGATTTTACCTATTTATATTAATATATATTATAGGTTATAAATTATAATCTATTGTATTTTAACCATCTATTTTTTTATTTTAATTGAATCATTTATTTAATTTTCCAATTTATATTTTATATATAATCTCATCTTTTTTCTTTTGTTAAATTATTATTGGTTTAAGTTTTAGTATATTTTCCTTTATATCTTCATTTCTTTTAATAATTTTGGTAATTTGTTCCTCAATCATTTTGTTATATGATTCATCTTTATAATGTGTTTAGAGTTATTTATTCATTGTTTAAGACATTTAACCTTTAACCTTTCTTGATCCATTTATTTGTGTTATATTATATTATTATATTATTCATTATTCTTTATGTCTTCATCATTTTCTTGCTTATTTTCACTTTTACTTCATTTTTAATCTCCTCCCTCCTTACCCTCTCTCAGCACTTAACTCTTATTAAGGTCATTTTTACAATCATATTCTTCATTATCCTCTTCCTATGATGAATCATTGAGTTACAGTTAGGGTAAGGTCATTAGAGTTATTTATTCATTGTTTGAAACATTTAATTTTAACCTTTTTTCATCCATTTATTTGTGTTATATCATATTACTATATTATTCATTCTTTTATTATGTCCTCATCACTTTTTCACCTATTTTCATTTTTACTTCATTTTCCTATCTCCTCCATCCCTACCCTCTCCCACCACTTAATTCTTCTTAAGGTCGTTTCTACAATCATATTCTTCATTATCCTCTTCCTATGATGAATCATTGAGTGTGGTTCGAAACATCGATTCAAAATAGCATACACAATATTTTAATCTAGAAATTTTTACTCTATGATTCATAGACTTTGAAAAAATCATACCATCTATAATCATTGATTCGTTAATATTTAACAATTATTGATTTGAATGAAGAGATATAGTTGCACTCTTGTCTACTACGAATCAAATCTGATAATTTAATATAATATATATATAAACAACTTGTAATAAATAATTATTTTAATATATAACAATTTTCTATTAATAATAAGAGAAGAAACATTGCCAAAATGTAATATCTAACTTTTAATCATTTTTAGTATATATCATATTTATTTTATTTATAAAATTTATTTAATATATAATAATTCGTAATATAGCATTTATTAAATATGTTGTTTATTTAAAAGTTAGTGATTAAAATTAGGTTTATAGTTATGGATAGTGTTACCATCATAGTTAGGGTTAGAGGTAGGTCTAGGATTAAGATAATGGTTTAGAATTTATTACTAGGGTTAGAATTAGGGATAGGGTTAGGGTTAGGACTAAGGATAGAATTAGAGTTCGAGCATGAGTTAGGGTTAGGGTTAGGTCATTAAAATAACTAATTAACAATACTAAAACACTATAATTAACAAAACTTACATTTATTTTTTATCAAATCTAAAACAACAATAATTACAATACTATTAAGACAAATACTAGCCACTACATGACACTTGTTAAAACTCTCAATCTTTAACTATTAACCAAAAATGTTTGAACTTAAAACTCATATTCCTTATCATATAATTAAATGATTCTATTGATTTAATATAAAATCCTACAAAATCAAAAGATACTAAACAAACAACTTAAACTAAACAAATCTAAAACATATATCTTAAAATAATTTATAAAATGTTTCCGAGGAAACTACCACCACACGATTGTGTAATTTGCCTTGATAGAGACTAAGAAAGAATATAGACAATAATTGACTCACATTCTAAAGAGGATGACTTGGTTTCTACGTAATAACTAAACACACGAATGTCATATAGACACGAGTTGAGCTCTTAAGGCCCACTTTGACTTGGTGCCACTGCCGACAGTCCCCACCATAGCAATAAGGGTAATGGAAGATCCTGAAAAGCAAGAAACAATGCCAGGATTTGCTTGTTTCTCATTTTGGTGCTTCATACAGTGAGGCCGTTCAATGAACCATGTGACACGCATGCCTTGAGAGTAAAGGCGAACAGAAGAATCGATTGAATGGGCAAAAAAATATTGTTTGTGGGGCTTGCAACGCACTTACCTCATGGCCACCAATATTTTGGACAGAAATCGTATCTCTCTAATGGAGTCTCTGTGATGCTAATTTATCTCCTCCACTTTCACGTGGACACCAAACAATGTAAATACAAAGTAAATTATAATGACAGAGAAATATAATGCAGGATAACTTGAGCTGGATTTATAAATAAATAAGTAAATGATATAGTTAAATGTTGAAATTGAAATAACTTAAATGTGATATTTACTTTGAAATTTGATAATAATGTATTGTGACAAATATTAAAAGTTGATTCACTAGGATATAGAGATTTTATCTAATTTGTTTGAGGACATCTACAAATTGACTAACTTTCGTTTAGGTTCACATATGCAAGTGAGGACTTGAACTTGCAAGTGAACCTAAATTATGACTTGTAGATTTGAACTAACAAAAGGTAGATTGTTGGAATTCATTTACCTTGATCTTTAGTTGTGAGGATAGGTGGTGTCCAGTAACATCTCACATACCCCTACTTGTCCCAGAACTTTATGGCTCAAATTGAAAGAGTCAAAACTAAGAAACAAGTGTGCTATACTCTTCAAGGCTTTAATTGAAATATGCAAAAAAAAAAAAAATGCAAGATAGATTCTCCTTAAACCACTTTGGTTACATGTTATATTTACATTCTAGCATCATTTTAGTTGAGTGAATGAATGTATTTAAAAATATAACAATTGGCACAAAATTCAACACAAGCATGCACTTGCTTGGCTCATGAAAACTAGTAGGAGGGAGCTGACATGAATAAATTTGAATTTAATTTTAAAAATTTAAGGTTCAAGTTTACAAATGCATGACTTAAGTCAAGTCTTCTTGCATGGATTTGATTTGAGGTTTTGAATAATGGATTTAGGGATCATGATCAATACCTCGAGATAAGTGATGATGTTCTTAGGATATATGAATGCTATTTTCCAAATTCATATTGTTGAACACCCAGAATACTAAGAGGGAGGGTGATTCAATATTCTTTTAAACCTTTCAAAAATTTAAACATCCAACTTCCATAGCATAATCAATTGTAGTAATGAAAGAAAGCATGAAACATCTAAACAATATCACATAACACATGAACATCAGAATTTTTATGTGGAAAATTCAAAATCAGGAAAACCACAGTGAGGATTACCTCACAATATATTATAACTAGTTATAGTATATTAAAGAAGTGCTCACTTCAAGTGGACTCACTGTCCAAGTGGACTCACTTCCCATTGAAAGAAAAAAGATATAAAAGAAAGTGTGTGGCTCACGGTCTAGATTGAATTGTTACAATTACATCTATTATATGCATGAAATACAATTCCAATGAAGCTCAATAGGCTAAATTTACACACTTCATCAAATTTTGATCTAACACTATGCTTTCCTCTGCATTTGCATCACTCTAATATTCTACTCAACATTCACAACTTAGATTCGTAATGTATTTGCTCAATTTGCATCATTCACGTCACTCTCATGTAGGACATTCATCAAAACATTGAAAATGATCTAGCTTATATATTCGCTTCACCCATAACATCAATTACATAGGCCTAATTAGATGTAACATTCAAAATATAACTTATTGTCTCACAATCCTTCACACATGCCTCACGCCAAGATTTAAATGTCAAAATACTTTGAAATAGGTTGGCATGGACCTATAATAGATCTCACATAACTCTGCAATACTTATTTAAGCTTTGCATACCTTCAAACCTATTAGGTCAGTACCACATAAGACCTAATATAAACATTATGCAACTGTATTGTTGAATGAATAAAAAAACTTAGAGGGGGGGTGAATCAATTGTACCTTAAACCTTCAAAATACCTCATTAACATTTAGATCCAGATTCATATATTAAACCCTTAATCTGTTATGATGATTTAACATGAAAAGAAAATAACTAAAACTCAAACAACTTTAACACCATGCACAAAAGAACACTAGATTTACGTGAAAAACTTGAGGAGGGAAAAACCATAGTGAGGATTAGCTCACAATATAAGTAATTGCAAAACCGGTTATAAAGGCTCGTTACCAGAAGGGGCACACTACTCTGAAAGGCTCACAGCCAAGGCTTACTATCATAATAGAAAAAGGAGATAAAGAATAAATGTTACATAGAGAGCATGATTTCAATGCAATAGAGAATCCACCACAATAGCTCAAACACCTTCGTAGTCTATTTGAATAATTGCAGACACCTTCTGCTCACTACATCTAGTAATCCAACACTTGAAAGCTTGAATTGCACTTCACAATTTCACACCTTACAACTTTGAAATTCACATCATTCACATCACACACTTCGCACACGCTATCCCTCAATAACTCAACTCATTTATATCTACTTCAACCTTGAAACCTTAATCCAAGGCCAGTTATGCACCTCAAATGTGCAAATCAAATTAGGGGTATGTGTAGGATCATCATGGAAAAAACAAGCCCTTAAGTGGCAAAAAATTTAGAAAAATCAGAGTTAGACAACTTGATGTAAAAATTTAAATAAGTTATCTTTATTATTTCAAAAATATGTAAGAATAGAATCTATAGAAAATTGAATGTAGTTTCTAAACTACTAGCTTTATTTAAAAATAAATAAGATCTATTTGGTGAAAATTTGAAATTTCAATGTAGTAGTACTTAAATTTCAAGGAAAAAATAAGGATTAAGTGTCTGTCTAACCACCCTAACCACAATAAAATGATAATATTTTTTTATAATATTTTAGATATAAGTATAGGAATCATCTCCAAATGTGACGCATATTTTTTTGTAATTTTTTTAAAAAGTAAATAATTAATTATAAAAAAATTATTACAACCTTTAAAAAATATAAAAACTTGTATGCTTGACCACCTTAACTTGGTCAAAACTTCTTGAAATTCAGTTTGTTTTTTTTAAATCCTATAGTATGTGAAGCATAGAATGTGACACATATTTCAAATTCAAAAAATATAATACCGTTTGAAAGCTATAGATGTTTTTCAATCAGCCTATCAATCAAGACTTTAGTCGTAATTCAAATAGAAAATGAATAATAATTATTTATTAATTTCAAAGTAAAGCATAATTTATATTGGTGGAAAGCTGAGAATCTCCTTTAAAAACCCTTTCCATTTCATAAATTTTGAGTTAAAAAAAAGTCATCAGCCACCTACCCATCATATTGCCACTTTTTGGCCCATCATGATCCTACACATACCCCTAGGTTGGTTCCAAAACACTTTCATGACAAATAGAAGTGAATGTGGACCACATCCAAACTTAATTGGGACCCAAATCAACAAAAATACTCAGCCACATGCATCCTTAAACAATATTTATCCTTCACATATAGTGTAAACAATAGGTCAATCATTACCCATGCAAACACCATTAAAGTTTTAAGTACACACTTCCTCAAACCCAAGGATGACTTGCAAACCACACACCACACTTGAACATGATCTAGAATACTCTAAAAACACCATGAAATCCAACAAACTCCTTCACAATAGCTTTCACCTAAAGAATGTACAAGTATAGTACACTCAAACTACTCTATCATACAATGTAACTCTGAAAACCATCTTCTGAAGCACAAAACTTCAAACCCTATTGAATGAGGTAGACTACCAACACCATCAACACACCTTTAGAATTGCAAGACCTAAAACACAAGTGCGAAGAAACATGGAGAAAAGACATTTCTCCCAAACACTCATGTAATGCATAGTTCATACTCTAATGAACACAACTTCCATTGTACATCAATCCAATGCACCAATTCTTGAATACAATACTTCTGGAAACTTCTCACCAATATATCGAAACCATATCAGTAGATTTTCAACCTAGAATAAATGCGGAGAAAAAATAGAACATCTCTATGTAACCCAAAACAACATTCCAACACATTGTTTCCTCTTTTTATCAAATTTTATCAAAAGCACTTGGAAACCAAGCACCCAAGACATCCACATCATCTTTAGCATAGCTACATCCATAGATAGAAGCTTATCAAAGAAACACCAAAGGTTAACACCAGTAGCTTAACTGATGGCAACATATGTAACAAATCAAAGCATAAACAACACCAACTGTTCATTTTCAACACCAATCTCCCTCAACACATACAATTGACACCAATGACAACATAGGCTTGTTGACATCAATGAAAACACCAATCTGCACATACTTGCAAAAATCTCCCCCTTTGTCATTGATGGTAGCATATGATGTGAAAACCCATCAAAAACACAAGAGCTCTCAACATACATGTTTCCTTTTCTCTTTTATCTTTACTCACTCTCCCCCTTACATGACTCTCTCTTCAACAGACTTTCTCTTCCCCTTTATAAATAGACATTTTCACATGTTTCTTTCTCTCGACATTTTTTTCCTTTTTCAAATGACTCTCTCTCCCCCTTTGACATCAATGGAAAAGGATAATTTTTTTTGCATTATTCTCCCCCTTTGACATTACACACCACTAACTGCAACAATTTGGAATACCACTACCTACTCCCCTAAGAGGTAGCCACCCACATCATTCAAGAATAAAGGATAGATCTTGAGATCCATTGGACTGGTGCATCACCTTATGCATCTAGTTTAAAGAAGGAGGCGCAATAACCCCCAACTTCTCCTAGAGATACTCAAAATCATCCTTAGGAAGAGCCTTAATGAATATTTCAACAATCTAATCCTTTATAGGAACATACACAAGCTTCACTTCATTCTCCATAACCTTTTTTATTAGAAAGTGATATCTAATTGAAATATTTTTGTCCTTGAATGTATCACATGGTTTTTTGAGATATTGATTGCACTGTTATTATCACAAAAAGATAGAAATAGGCTCATCATATGAGTATGTGTAGGATCATCATGGAAAACATAGGCCCTTAAGTCACAAAAAATTCAGAAAAATCAGAGTTAGGCAACTTGATGTAAAAATTTGAATAAGTTATCTATATTATTTCAAAAATATGTAAGAATAGAATTTGTAGCAAATTAAATGTATTTTCTAAGCTACTAGGTTTGTTTAAGAAAAATAAAAATTATTTGGTGAAAATTTGAAATTTCAATGCAGTAGTACTTAAATTTCAGGGAAAAAATAAGAAGTAGGTGTCTGTCTGACCACCCTAACCACAATAAAATGATATGATTTTTTTATAATATTTTAGATATAAGTAGATGACTCATTTCTTGATGTGATGAATATTTTTTAGTAATTTTTTTCCAAGTAAATAATTAATTATGAATTTTTTATTACAACTTTTAAAAAGTATAAAAAAATCATATGTCTGGCCATCTTAACTTGGTCAAAACTTCATGAATTCAATTTTTCTATTTTTTATCCTATAATATGCTAAGCATAGAGTGTGATGCATGTTTTGGATTCAAAAACTGTGATACCGTTTGAAAGCTATAGATTTTTTTCAATCAACCTATCAATCAGGACTTTAATCATAATTTGAATAGAAAATGAATAATAATTACTTAATAAATTAAAAGTAAAGCATAATTTATATTGGTAGCAAGTGGAGAATCTCCTTTAAAAACCCTTTTTGTTTTATCAATTTTGGGTTAAAAAAAAGTCATCAGCCACATACCCATCATATTGCCACTTTTTGGCCCATCATGATCCTACACATACCCATACACTACTTTGATATCCTTCAAATTTTATCTCATCCACAACACTTGTGTGTAGTAAGATGTTGCAATGTACTTAGCCTATGCAGTAGATAAAAAAATTGAATCTTGTTTCATGCTTAGCCATCATACTAATCTACATCCAAGAAAAAATGCACCACCACTTATACGTTTTTTTACATCAACACAACCAGACCAATCTGCATCTATGTAAGCACTTAAGGTGAAATCAATATCATTTGGATACCATAATCCATAATTCAAAGTTCCCTTTAAATATCTAAATATCCTCTTCACTACTGCAACATGTGACTCTTTGGGGTCTTCTTGAAATCTAGCCACAAGACAAACCACATGCATGATATTTTGTCTAGTAATAGTTAGATATAGCAATCCACCAATCACAGATTTGTACTTGCTCTGATTAGCCATAGGGGATTCATCATCCTTGCTTATTTTTCAACCAGTAACCATAGGATTACATACTAGTTTGAAGTCTTCCATTCCAAACTTCTTCAACATTTCTTTAACATACTTTGATTATGAAATTAATATTCCTTTATCTGTTTGATTGATTTTTAGCCCAAGGAAGAAATTCATCTCCCTAAACATAAACATCTCAAACTCTTTTTGCATCTCTTCTACAAACTTCTTAAACATATAGCCTCATTTCCTCCAAAAATTATGTCATCAACATACACAACCATTATCAAGATTTGATCTTTCTCAACTTTGAAGTAAAGATTACTATATACAATGCCTTTATTGAATCCTTGTTGTATCAAATACCTATCCAACCTTGCATACCAAGGTCTAGGATCTTACTTCAATCCATATAAAGCCTTCTTCAACCTATAAACCATATCTGGTTTATAGATGATAACTAAAATCTTTCAGCTTGTTCCATGTAGACTTCTTCTTCCAATTCTCCATTCAAGAAAGTAGACTTCACATCAATCTAATAAAATTTCAATTTCTTATGTGCTACAAATGCCAAAAACATCTAGATTGCTTTCATTCTAGCAATCAGAGAAAATGTATCCTCAAAATCTATTCCTTCAACTTATGAGTAACCCTTATAGACAAGACTTTCCTTTTTTCTTACCACTTATCCATTCTCATTCATTTTGTTTTTGAATACCTACTTAGTACCAATTATGTTCTTGTTTATAATTCTTAGGATAGGTTCCCAAGTTTGGTTCTTCTCAATCTGCATAGGTTATTCTTCCATTGCCTTCATCCAATGTTCATCTTTGCATGCCTCAATTACAGTTTTAGTTTCAGCTTTAGAAAGTAAACATACATTTACCTCTTCTTCAATAGCTCTTCTTCTTATCAACACACCTTTGTTTTTTTCTCCAATGATTTGTTCTATGGAACGATTTCTCTACACATAATTAGGGGTTTTAGGGGTCTTTTTTGGAGCTTCTTCCTCTTCATCATGCACTTCCTATTCCTTAGCTTTTTCTTCTTCTTCTTCTATGGGTAAACCCACAAAAGTGGTTTACAATTCGAGTGAGGAAGGAAAAGTTTCAAAAAATGACCCCATGCAAAAAAAATTGGTTTTTGGGGGTTCAAAAATTTTTTTGGTTCAAGTGAACCCAAGGAGGGTTTGCTAGAACCCCCCTTTGAGCAAACCCATTAAATGTTGGGTCCAACATTTCCTGAAAAAATAAGTAAAGAAAATGCTTGCGGAAAGGGGTTCACTCAAACCTTGGTTCAAGTGAACCCCCAAGGGTAAAATCAAACCCCCCCCATTCTCCCCCCTCGGCAAAAAATCCAAAATTTTTCCCTTCGAAACTCCGATTGAGGATGAAAATGGAGAAAAATTCATAGACCCAACTGGATGATGGTTGTCCTCGGAATGAGCTATCCACTGAATATAATTTTAATATATTTTGGTTTTATTATGTATTTGTTTTTTTAGTTTCATTAAACATAGGTTTTTCATCGAAAATCAAGCTCTTTGTTTTGCACATGTGGAAAAATAGTAGATTATCCAAAACAAATTGAAAAATATAAGTGCACTAGATATTGAAGTCCTAGATCTAACCAAAAAAAAATTGAATTTCGATACATACAAAAAAATTTAGACTGTATATGGTCTGCCTATGTCTAAATTGTAATTGGTTTCACTTCAAAACTTGATTAAGGAAAAAATATTCAATAAAACACTATGAAACCAATTAGAAGCACTAGATATCATAGTTACAAAGCTAAATTCAAAAAAAAAAAAATCCTTCATGGAAAAAACGTTATGTTGTATACAGTGAGCGTCACTCATTAAAAATGTTGTTTACAAAAAAAGACTAGTTTTTGAAGATGGAAAAAGAAGTACAATCTAATTCCAAAAATTTTGAAAAATATATATTTAGAATCTACAGACAAAATATCAAAAATACTAGTTTGCATCATCTTCAAATTCCTCATGGTTTAGCCGCTATAAGTTCCTGGAAGTGAAGATTTAGTTAGAAAAAATTATTCCAGTGTCTAGTTTGGCCAAAAATTGTAAACCGGTATTGTGGGATCACCCCTCTGCAAGCAAGTTCATCTAATTCATATTCATCTATCACCATAGAATTCTACAAATCTTCATCAACTTTGACATTGTACTCTCAACAATCCTTCTTAGCCTTTTGTTGTAGCATTTGTAAGATTTTCTTTTACTATAATATCCAAGGAAGATACCTTCATCAAACCTTGCATCAAAATTTCCTAAGTTTTCATCATCTCAAGATTCTGATATAGCATTTTCTTACAAAAATTCTAAATTACTTGATGGTAGGAATCCTTCCATACCACAACTCATAGGGAGTCTTTGTGTTGTTTTTTTTTTCTTGAACTCTATTAAGTATATAAACAGTAGTAAGAATCACTTCTTTCGTCATAGTCCTTGTAGCTTCTTGGATAGTCCTACTTTTCCTTTCAACCACTCCATTTTGCTGAGGAGTCCTAGGGGAAAAAAAGTGCCTCTTTATGCCACAATTATCACAAAACATGTTAAATTCATTGGAGGTAGATTTTCCACCTCTGCCAGACCTTAAACATTTGATCTTCATATCCATCTCATTCTCAACCATAACTTTAAATACTTTGAATTTATCTAGGCCTTCAATTTTTTCTCTAATAAAAGTAACCCATGTCAAATTCTAGAATAATCATCAATCAAAAGCATGAAATACCTATCACCTTGAAGAGTTCTCACTCTTATAGGACCACAAAGGTCTGTATGCACTAATTCCAACAATATGGTAGAATATTGTTCTTTACCCTTCAAACTTCTTGTTTGTTTTCCAAACTGACAATCTCTAAAGAAAAATTGATAGGCTTTATAATCCTTGGAAGATCTCTCACTACTTGAACTGAACTGATTCTAATCAATTTATCAAAATTTATGTGACACATCCTCCTATGACATAACCATCTATCATTAAACTGAATCATAAAACAATGACCATCAGTTCCCTTGAGCTGATAAACATTTCCATTTGTCCTCTTTCCAGTAGCAGTGATAGTTCTGGACCCTTTCCTGATCTCACATCCATTGTCCTGAAACATAAGATTATATCCTTTGCTACACATTTGTCCAACACTCAAAATGTTATGCTTTAAACCCTTGACATAGTAAACATCATCAGTATATTACTTTCCATCAAAACTAACTCAACCTATTCCACAAATTTTAGCATCTAAATCATCACCAAAGCTAACACTTGTCTTCCATCATACTTTTCAAGTTTAACAAACTTACTCTTGCATCCAATCATATGATGTGAGCAATCGCTATCAATGATCCAATAATTCTTATCCTATCTAGCATGAAAAGAAGATACCAAAGTACATTCAGTCTTATCATTTGTCTCTGGAGCACTTTCCTTCACACATCTTTCAGAGAAAGTAGAAATAGATTCATCTTTTAAAGCCATGAACAAGAATTCATTATTATCATCATCTCCATAATCAGATTCATCATCGGAAATGCTTGCATCATCTCTAACATAATAACTTTTCTTGATCATCTTACCTTTGTATTTTTCTTATTCTTATTGTTCACAATTCTAATTGGACATCTTGAAGTATAGTGAGATATTTGTCCACAACTGAAATATTTGAAAGGTAATTTATCTTTCTACTTATTGATGCCATTTTTCATCCTTCTCACAAAGTTAGCTTCTACATCATCAAGATCATCCTAATCTGAATCTTCAGTATTCTTTGATTTTCCAGCCTTAAAAGTAGTCTCCACTCTTACACCATTATTCAGATGAAATTCTCTCATTTCAAATGCAATTAGTGTATCATACAATTGATCTCTAGTGTAAGTATTAAAATCTACAATTTCCTTAATAGAAAAAACTTTTTTATCATAATATTTTGGAAGATTTTTGAGATTTTTCTTTATCACTTTTGGTTCTTTGACTTTTCCTCCAAGACCTCTAATTGCACTGACAATTTCATCAACTCTCTGGATGTAGCTTGTAATATTTTTATCTTCAGACATTCATAGGTTCTCAAATTATGTCTTCAGATTATACATCTTAGCTTGTTTAACCTTAGCATCTCCATAAATAATTTCTATCTTATCCTAAATTTCTTTAGTAGTTTTCAAATCCATCACTTTCACTAATTCAGAATTTTCAATACTACTCAAGAGAACAAACCTTGATTTACCATTTGTTTCATAGGCCTTGATCTTATCACTTGTGCTCGTTCCATTTGCAAGTATGGTATATTCATTCTTCACTGAGTGCCAGACATCATATCCAAGCTAAACTAGATAGCCTTCCATCTTTTCCTTCTAGAATGCATAGTCTATGCTATCAAACTAAAAGGTGGAAATTTTTTGTTGCTTATGGTTTAGGACATAGAACAACAATATTATTCACTCTCATTCAAGGAAACCCTAGAGATCTCAATCCAATGAAGAGAGTGGAAAGAGATCTTCCAATAGGGTGTCCTAGTGTTTGATTAGGAACTAAAGATGGGTTCACCACCAAGCTAGGGCTTGGAAAGACTAATGAAATGCAAGACCTAATGCTAAAACCTACTACAATGCAAAACTTCACTAAATGGCCTAAAAATGCATGTAAATCAAAACAAAAAAGCTAAGAGATTAGAGGTGTGCACCTAGAAATCTGAGGGAGCTCAAAATACACTTTGAAATGATGAAAGTTCTACTTTTAGGACACATTAGGACTCATATGCCACTTCTGGCGTATCAGTCCCAGTCTAGGGTTTTTGGACTAGAACAGATTTTTGATAGTGTAGATTTAGGATCCTCAAAAATTTGGGAATATTCCTGTCGTGGGACTCATACACCATTTTTAGAGTATCATTCCCATTCCACTTTTTCAATAATTCAAAGTCTATATTTGTGCTCCAATCTCTGCTCTTCCTTCCCAAACTAATTCTCGTATTTGAACCTATAAAAAGGATCTGCAAAAAAAAATATAGTGTCTTTCTTATGGGTGGTTTGCCTTGGTCAAACCCCTAGTTCGGTAATTAACCCTTGATGGAAACAATGAATCTTGAATGCAAATTTTAACATAAACCCTAACCTTAAGTGTGTCTAAGATTAGGAAACCTAAAATGCAATGCAACCCTATTCTATTATACTAGATTGAGATGCAGGAATGAAACATGAAGATGAATGACTCATTTTGAGAGATCCCTAATAATGTATGCACCTTCCTTAGGCTAAATGTATAATGATAATGGAGGATGGAATCACTTAGGAAACAAGTCATTAGGCTTGGCTTGATGGCTAGTTACATCTCCCCAACCTAGAATCCATCATGATTCACCATAGGCAACCATAATCAATCCTTCAAAATTCTAGACCTTGAATGAAATTGAGCTTGAAGACTTACAAAAACACTTTAATGTTGCTCCAAGACTCCAACTTTGCTTGCTCTTGAAACTTGAATGCTTGTGAATGCTTAGATCTTGAAATTTCTCTTCTAGATTATTGCTTAGATGAAATAATGACTTAGAAGCTTGTTTATATAGGAAATACTCCTAATTTACCATTATTTATATCTCAAAAGCCGACATCAACCAAAAATTTGAATTAAAAACTTGAATTTCCTGCTCAAACCCTAAAAAGGGGCCAAATGGGACTCATACGCCACTTGTGGTGTATGAGTCCCACCTAGGGGGACTCATACACCCAAGGTCACATATGATTCCCACCCTAGATTTTTTAGGTGGGTTAGAAATTTTAATGTTTTTGATGTTTTCTTTGGGTTTTTAGCTTAAATAAGCCTCAAGATTGAAAATAAATGGTCTTAGGGGCCTATTAATGATGATTTAAATGGGTACTCAATGCAAGGGTACTAAAATATGTCAAAATTAAGTGTGATATTATACCATTTTCAAGAGCATACAATTTTTCTACACTAGGGTGATCCCACAATGCTAGTTTACAATTTCGAGGAGATTCTGATTTTTGTTGAAATCACATATTTTTAGAAAATTTAATGATTTAAGCCTTAAAAATTTCCATTTTAAGGATTCCAATTGAAGAGGGTTTGATCAAGCCACCTTAGATCAAACCCCCTTGGATAGAACCCCACTAGTTTTAAACCATACCTATAACAGACTCTCATTTACACCTATCAAAATGATGATAAAAAAACCACTTTTGATTTACTTTTTGGTGGATCAAATGAATTCATTTAAAATTTATTTTTTGTATATATATAGTCCTTATTATAAGCTTCCCAAAAAGTATAATTTTAAATAAATTTAATTTTATTATTATATTTATTTTTTATTTCTCGTGAATGTAGGTTTTTCACCAAAAATCAAGTTCTTTATTCTCCACATGTGGAAAAATATAAGATTATAAAAATAAAAATAAAAATATGAGGGCACCAAATATTGAATTCCTTGATCCAAGAAAAAATAATTGAATTTCGATACACACAAAAAAAATTTGTGTTAAACAGTCTGCCTATGTTTGAATTATAATTGGTTTGACTTCAAAACTTGATTAAGGAAAAAATATTCATTAAAAAACTATGATACCAATTGGAAGCACTAGATATCGTAGTTACAAATCTAAATTCAAAAAAATTATAATTTTATCCTTCATGGAAAAAAAAGTTATCTGTTATACAGTGAGCATCACTCCTTAAAAATGATTTTTTTGAAAAAAACTAGTTTTCAAAGGAGACGGAAAAATAAGTGCAATTTTATTGCAAAAAAATTAAAAAATATATATTTAGAATCTATAGACAAAATTTCACAAATCACTAGTTTACATCATCTTCAAATTCCTCACAGTTTAGCCGCTATAGGTGTTCGAAAGTGAAGATTTAGTTAGAAAAAATCAATTCAGTGTCCAATTTGGCCAAAAATTGTAAACCAGTATTGTGAGATCACCCACTACATTTAACCCCCACTTTAGCACCCATATGACTCTACATGCATATGTAAGCTAAAGGAACCCAAACAATAAAAGGATACTCATATAGGTTCATTCACAACACGGGAGAATGAAGCCCCCACTATAGTTATCTACAAAACCACAATGTTAGGAACCACATCCTACAACATGAATCCATTAGTCATTCAAAAATCCTCTTATCTAATTTCTTCTAGAAATAAAATTCAAAAGTAGATTTAAACCTCCTTGATTCCACTTCCTTTATAGAGGTGGAATCAAGGTAGAAATCTAACCACATCAAATGAGATAAGTCATATCATAGGGTATTTCCAAGTACCAAACCACATAATGATAGACATATGTGATGAGGATGAGAGTGGAATCATGATCCCAATGCAACAAATGGTGTCAAAAATGGAGTTCTCTAGCCATCGGTATGCTAGTTTGAATGAAAAAGGTACTTTTAACCCTAATATAGTAAAAACCTAATTTTAACATATATAAGAGAAAAAAGTGAAGTAACTTGAACTAATTTTATCTTTTACGTTCTTGCAATGTGAATTTTTTGGAGAGAGATTGAAGATGTCGAGCTGACAAGAGTACGCGCCTCCAAGACTCGAGGTCTTGTGGGAGGAGGTAGCCCTAGGTGAGTTGCAATATCAGGTGAGTTGATTTTTCTACCTTAGCTTCATCCTTACACATTTATTTTATATTTTTACATATTTCTAGGTTGATTTAGGACTCTGGAAGAAAATTTTACAAAGCATCCCTTCTTTTTGCAAAGTGTCCCCTTTTTGTCGTGAATTGTCCCACATTTTTGCAAAGTGTCCCATTTCTTCACAAAGTGTCCCAAAAGGGAACTAAAGTGTCTAGGACCCTTAGAAAAGTACACTAGAACAACTTTAGTACACTTTTTTTTATTGTTGATGTGTATATTTAAGTTTTTAGAATGCTTATAGGACTTTTTTTTTTGGTTAGATTCAACCCCAATCATGATAATGTCTCAATGACAGATAGTTTTTTTTCCTACAAGACCTAGTCTCGACATTATTAGAGGACGACACACAAATATTATAGATCACTAGATTATATTGGGCATACCTCATGCCTCAGATGAGGTACCATGATGCTATGTTGATGGCATTGGCTAAGAGGTGGGATTTAGACACCTGTACATTTCATCTTCCTACAGGAAAGATGACTATCACCCTAGAGGATGTCCAT